>JAVQMF010000008.1:0-423719 GCA_032878935.1 Erythrophleum fordii
CTATAATTCTTATTTTGCCCTTCGATTTCATTTTCGCTCTTTTTTTAGAATTGTCTTTTCCATATGAAAACTTAGGTCTTCTAGTTTACTAAAAATGTAAAATTTTAATTTTATGTGTTTTGAAGCCATCCCAAATTATTTAGTCAAAATTTCGATCAACTAACAAACTACAATGTACACCGGAGGGGTTTTAGTCATTTTAAGGATTCCTATATTTTTGGGGCATTTGAGAACCCTGGAAAACTCAATTTTGCCATTTAAAATTTCCTCCTTCCAATTTCTAAAAGTTGCCTGAAATAACGATTTTGCCACTATTTTCAACTTCTTTGTTTTGCCACTTTCGCTTTGATTTTGGCAATCATTAACCTTGTATCCTCATTTTTTGGTACCTAAATTATTATTCTAAACTTACTTAGCCTTATTTTATTTTACTCCGTGTTCTTCCTTTTGTATCTCATCAATTTCGATTCAACTTTAAAAAGACTGGATATTACATATGACATCTTGAAGCTTGAATGGACTTTTGGTATATGGTTCTATATATGAAAATGCTTTATGGTTTATATGCATAAATGGATGTTGGATGGTCATATTTGATGCAAGCCTTATTTCATGCTATGAGCCTTATGAAATTGATCTTTAGAATGATTAAAACTTGCTCAAAGTAAGAGAATGTAAATTAAAGGCTAATTAGACTACTTTAGAACCAAATTTTGGTCCAAATAGGTCATAAATTACACTTTTACCCTTGACAGTTCAAATGGTTGAGTTTAGGGCTGAATTTTGACATGCAATTAGAGAATTTATAGAGCTTTCTAACTAACTAAGAATGGAAATTTTAAAGCTATATAAAATATTTTAGGAATTTCTAAAATTTGTAAAAATTATGTAGATTTGCATTGGTACTATTCATACTAATGCAGCTACTATTTTTATGGGTTTTGAGGAGACAAATAAATTCATTTTTACTTGAAATTTTTATAGCATACATCATAAGCTTTTTGTAAATACCTAATTTATGTAAATTAGAATTACATAACCCAAGTTATAAGTGTTTAAAGTTAAAGGCCCTATTATGTCTAAATGGTCAAAATGGGTTATATAATTTCCATATGCAAATGGCTTCTATATTCTAGTCTTATGAACCAAAACAAACTTATCTGCAATGACTCTAAGTGAAAAAGAAAGGAATTTCAAATTTTGACCCCTATAGTTCCACTTGAAGTGTAAAATAGGCTAAAACTACTGCCAAAAGTATTGCAACAGTTGCATAATTAGTTGCTAATGCATTTAAATGGTATGAATATGTCCATATGAAGCTAGTTGTGACAAGTGATGACAAAATTTGCTGCTAAAAATAATATTTAGTGATAACAAATGGACAAACTAATAAAATGCTAACACAATAATAAAAACTAAGTAGCAAACCCATAAAATGCTAACACATAAGTAGTAAATTTGTACTAATGTTCTTTGTAACACCATATCCATATAGCATTTAATTTATAGCATAAATATTTTTACAAAATAATTATTTTTAGCAACGGAAAGTGCTGACATTATAAGTCAAATTAATTCATTTTTGGTTAAGTGAACCATTTGGACTTACTAACTTCATCTTCCATCCATAACACACTTATTCAACCAGAAACATCTCAAATTGAAGCATGAATTTCGGGTTTAGACCATACATATCAAATTTAATATCACGCTTTCATTTCCATAGGTTCCATAATCTGATCTAATATTTGAAAATTCATAACTTAAGCTAAAAAACTCCAAATCATGCAAATTAGGACTTTCTAGAAAGCTCAGGATGTCATCTAACTATCTAAAATTTTTTTTATCAAAACACTATCATTTATCCTATGAAATGCTAATGGAATAGTAACTAGGTCTAGTTCTCATCTTGCAGCAAACTAGCAACTTTAAAAATGCATATCTTCCTCTACCGAGCTCCAAATTTGGTGATCTTAGTGGCTATAAAAATTTTATGATGTCAAATATATGCCTCTGGAGTTTCATGAGTATTGAACATCATTTAACCCCTCAAAAACATAAAAAACCAGACTAACCAAATGAATATTGTACTAATAGTTTTTACAAATTTCAGCCAATTTTGGAAAATCATAATAAACTCTACAAAGTTTCAAAAATTGAGTTCTTTAGCTCTATGGAAAACTCTAAATGAGAGCTAAATGCCTACGAAAGTTCATGTTAAAATTCGTCCATTTGGTCTAATTTTAGTTCAGGCCAAGAATATGCTCCAAAATGGCATCAATATAGCATCAAATGGCCTAAGATGGCTTCCCATATGAACCATGACCATTTAAGCACGTCCAAAAGTTCAAAAACAGCATATAGAAGCATCATAATAGGTCCAATTCATCATTGAACTCAAATTCACCATCTCACTTGTTCATATATATATGTACACCAAGGCTCAAGAATGTCAAAAACTTATATTCCCATACATTTGGCTCCATATTCATTACATACAACATATTCATATACTTTTACACATGAGCAAAGGTTTACATTTCATAAATAACTTATATATACATACTTTGATATTAAATTACATCAAAATCTATTTTGTTGTCAAAGTAATACAATTTACACTCCTTGATCTCCATTCTTGGTTCCATAAGCGTCACTAGACAAGATTAGATAAAAAATAAGGAAAAGTGAAATTTAAAGAATTCCAATAACTCTTTCACCCTTTTAAGTAGGCATAAATGGCATATTTTCATGTCAAAAAACACAAGCATGCATCAATGCTTCCAAGCGCCAAACATAAACATGTTTTCAAGATCACATAAATATATCAAGATCAAAATCAAGCTCTAGAGACTTTTGGTTTAGCCTCACTCTACTATTTGGAACTTTTGGATTAGTCTCATCCACCTTCAAGGGACTTTTGACTTAGCCTCACTCATTCTTGAGACTTTTTGGCCTTATCTCACACATTCTTAGAGACTTTTGGTTTCACCTCACATAATCCAAGGGACTTTTGACACAATCTCACTCATCAAGAGTAATTTTACATTCCAAACACAATTTAAGGAGCAGAATGGTACCATAACTTCAAACTAATATCTATAGACATGTTTCATGATTGAAACATACATACAAGCATTCAATGATAATCAAACAACTAAAAAATGCATACAAGAATGGATGAAGAGCTACCTTATGTCAAAAAGCACAAATTGTCCCTTGATTCTCTAGCTTTTTGGATCTGCCTCACACACACACTTGGAGGAGGCTTATTTTTCTTGGCCTAGACATGTCAAATAAGACATAAACACATCAATGGATCATCTCTAGCCTCACATAAACACCACACAAGCTAGTTTTAGTTTATGGCATGCTTATGGTTCCATACAAGAGCATAATAAAGTAACTCATATAATTCATCATCTTGGCTCTAATTTCTCAATCAATTTAAGTTTCATGACTCCATTTAAACTCATTAAAGTCATCACAAACTCAGTTCAAAGGACTAAACATCAAGTTACTTCTTTATGCCTAAAAGGAACCTAAACTTCCAACTTTCAAACTATGGTTTCTAAGTTCAAACTAATTATTCTTTGGTATTTATTATTCATTTCTAGACCATTTCTATCCTTGAAATAAAAAAACTCTCTTTAGGTGCTTGATTCCATGCTTGGCTAAGACATACCCTAAGTAAAGGGCCCATAGAGTTTTGTTAACTTTCTTAGAGAATTTGCCATTTGTAAAGCTTCCTAGATGTCTTGAGAATTCAAATATACTTTTACACAATTTAAATCATTACAGGAAAGCTCCATATGTCCCTCAGTGTAACTAAAACCCTAATTTCCATAACTTGTTATCTATATATTCTTTTTTAATCATATCACTTCCATGTGATTTCTCATACTTCAAAACTTAAATTTCTATCAAGTTTGGATTAAGATAAAGTCCCCTACATATACCCCTAGGCCTGGCCGAAACATGAAGAAAGAGAAATGCCAAGAAGAAGCAAGTTAGCCATGGAGAATTTACCTTATTTCAATGCTTTTCAGGAAAGCTTTCTTAAGCTTCTAAGAGCTTCTTCAAATCCTTTCTTCCCTCTACTAAACTAGCCATGAAATAGCCATAATTAAGTCACCAAAACCATGAGAAGAAAGAGAAAAAAGAGGAGAAAAATTTTAGTGAAGGAAGCGTGAAAAAGTAAGAAAAATTTTTAAATGAAATTTTTGAATTCTTCGAGGTTCTCTGAGGCCCTGAAAATCATGGGAAGCCCTAGGATAGTTAAATCCCCTCCAATGAACGTTTTCTAATGTCAGTGTGCCCAAACTTTGACTGATTTGTTCGGGAAGGTTTTAGCTCTGATTTGAGTGATTCCAAAGGCATTTTTTGAAATTGGGAACCTAAATTTTATAATAGAAAAGACGGTTCTAAAAAAGGAGCTCAAACGAAGAAGAAACAAAAATGTAAAGAACGAAGGGCAAAATTAGAATTTTTGAAAAAGCCATTAACCTCCCCCTATAGATAGGTGGCACCCCACTTTCTCCCTCATTTGGAATCAGAATTTTCTGCATAATTTTAGAAGTGAGAACTAGGGTTTTGGGCGCACCAAGGGAAGAAGAGAAGGAGGAGAAAATCCAAGCTTAAGGTATGTTTCCATGGTAGTTTTTCATGCTTTTCTTCATCCACACCTCCTCTCCTCCCTTCTTCTTTGTTTCCTTTGAATGAAAGAAAGTTTATAAATCTGATTCAAGGGAGAAACTCAAGAAAATTTTCGGATTTGAAGAGAGAAGCTTGGAGAAAGCAAGATTCAAGCAAAAATAAGTAAGGAAACTAGGTAAAATTTCATCTTATGGTTGATATCTTCACTCACCCTTCTTCTCCATTTTGTCTAACCCTAGGAGCTATAAGAGGATCTGATTTTTAAGCCAAACCAAGCATGAATCTTTGGTATTTGAGGGAGAAGAACAAGAATATGCAAAGGAAACAACAAAATAACCATTAGATTTCAATATGCAAATTCTAGGGTTTTAAGTATTCCTTCTAAATTCTGATTTTGTGTGATGATTTTTAGGCCTAATTAAGAGTTTAAATGAGCTTCTAAGATCCCTACAATGCTCCCCACATGCTTCTTCGTTCAAGAAAATAAAGAAATCTCTATGAAGGCCAAAATTGCCCTATGTCTCGGCCAAAGGGGGTTCTTATAGCTAGGGAGAGTTTTAAATTTTTCTAAGGCCATTCTTGAGTCATATATGATGAATGAAAATGAGGAGAGGCCTTGGAAAAAATTTAGAACTCATAGAAAGTGAGTTAGTACTGTAGGTTCCATATTATAACATAAAGAAACAACATGTTGTTAGGTTCTTTGTTTTAATTGTGTGATGACTCCAAGAGGCCTAAAAGGAGTCAAGAATCATATTTGAAAAGAAAGAATAGAGCTTAGAAATTATTTGACGGGTGTTGCTTCATTAGGTACATTTATGAACCATAATAAGGTTTATAGAACAACCTAATGTCTAAGTAAGTTGTGTGGCCTTAGAAATTGTTTCATGAATATAATTGACTTCCATAAATTATGTTTAGGCTAAGAGAAACCTTCCCCACACTTTTGTGGGTATGTGGCCGAAGCAAGCGAGGGAGGTTCAAGAGAAAAAGTGTATGATTATGTGCAAGGTAGCTCTTTCCACCTTCTCTCGTATATGGATGTGTGTTTAGCTTGTCTTAGAATGTGTATATGTGTATTTTTAAGCCATGAAAAGTATGCTAGCATGATTTTATATGCCATGATTTCATGATGACATATTATATTTTCAAATGAATGTATGATGTTTATTTGAGTTTGCTTGAGTGTGGAGAGGTTAAAAACTCTTAACCATAGTGAGGATGAGCCAAGAACCCTTAAGATTGGTTGAGACAAAGCAAAGAGTCTCCTAAAAGCAAAATAGGCTTCCAAGAATATGATTGAGTCCAAGAATCTTTTATAGAATGGGTGAGGCAAATCCAAAATCCATAAGGAAAAGGGTGAGGCCATTCCAAACACTTGGTGAGCTCTTGAATGTCTTGTATGACTTGTTCACATGCCAAGCTTGCCTCTTGAATGTTCATGACTTCTATGATATCCATGCATGCATTTTCAAGACTTGCTTTGCATATATTATGTATGATTGAATGGGAGATGAGTTATTGGGATTCTTTAAATCTCATTCCCTCCTCTCCAATGATCTCACATGCTAGGTGGACCAAGTGGACAAGGTAATAGAAGCCAACCACCTTGAAGGAAAGAGTTTGACAACCAAGTGCTTGAGTTTTGTCACTTTAAGGCCATATTTGTGTCAAATATTGTAATCCTTGATATATATGGTCTGTGACCCCTTGGACATATGTAATTATGATAATATGTGATGTATAAATGAATGGACATGATGTATGAACTCTAGAATGTAATTTGGATATGTAATGCCAAGATATGTCTTGTGGAAGTTTGATGTAAATGTGCATATGTGTGGATGAAAAGGCCAAAATGAGAAGCATGAGGTTTGGGACCATTTGGGCAGCTCACACAAGTCCTAAATGTGCTTTTAGACTACCTAAAAGGTGCCAAGACTAAAAGAAAACTATTTGGTCACTTTGGTATCCCATATGGAGCGAAAAATAACCATAATGGAATCCTATGTCACTTTTTGGCCAAATGAGCTCTTCTTAATCTGAGATTTGGCATGAATTAGGTCTCATTAAGAGCTTTTTGGAAAGCTAAAGACCATAATTTTTGGAGGTTTACAGAATATTTGATAATTTTCAAAATTGACAATTTTTCTGATTTTAGTCTGCTGCACTATTCATTTGGTCCGAAAATGAATTCTCTCACACAGGGCTCAAATGATATCCAATTGCCACAAAATTGTATATAGAGAAACTATACATTCATAGTGACTCGTATCAATTAGAAGCACCTCATTTGGAGGTCTAAAGAGGGAGATATGAATTTTTAAATATTCTGTCTAGTATCAAGAATTTTACTTGACCTGAGTTACTATTCTATTAAATTTTGAGGCCTAGGCTACCTGAGCTAGTCTGGAAATATTCTTCTCCTCTAGTTAACATCCACAGCTTTCCATATTTGTATCATTTGCATGGATTGGATATTTTTGGAATTAATTGGATATTTTTGAAATTTGCTGCAGAAATCTGTGATAGCATCAGAAGGCAGTTTGACCTCTGGACATTTTTTGATGTCAAACGTCCTCTGTGATATATGTTATGGTCTAAACACATTTTTAGTGTGATGTAGACATCTATAGCTTTTTAAAATAACCAAGGATGCATGATTTCAATTTTCCTAGAATTAATTATGATTTTCCAAAATTTGGTGTCTAAAATAGACATGACTATTTTGAGCTTTCCCTTGAGTTCCATGAGTTGTGAGCCACATTTTATGATCCAAATGAGTTGTGTTCATGTAATTAAATATGGGAAAGTATAGTATGAGTTCACACGGTCTACGTGACACCGAATGAAAATTTTATACACGATGCAGCGCAATTAAATGCATTATTTTAATAGACTTTTTCTATTTCCTTCATGGAATTGAGAATGTGATGCATAAGAATATTATGAGATGAGCTAGAAATTATGGTGTTGCATTTCACTCCTCGAGTTTTCTTATTAATATTTTTTTTTGTGCCCTTTTTATTTACAATTGAGAATTAATAAATAGAAACAAATAAAATAATTCACTCCTAAGATAATTATAACTAGAAAATAAGAAATAATAATTAATATATAATAATTTATTTAGAAATTTTTTATATTTTAGTAATTTTCTTGTTTTATTTATTTATTTAATTTAATTAATTTTATATTTTTGTTTTTAGCCCCTTCTTTTAAGAATTATCATCTTTATTAGATAGTTATCTAAATTGATTAGGATTAAGTTATCTAGATTAATTAGAACAAGGAAAAGAATGACCAATGTCTCAATAATAATTTAAAATATTAATTTAATAATAAAAGATTAAAAATAATAATCTACTAATTTTTTAAATCTAAAATAACAAATTTAAAAGTTTTAAAAGTTTATATCTTGTAATAGCCATTATAAATTATATGATGATTAGGTATAATATATATAAATTATATTATTAAGTATTATATATAAATTATAAGATTCATATGTTAGTAATATGTATCACTGTATAATTTATTATAATTATTGCACATGTAGAACTATAACTAATAATTTTAATAATTATCTCATAAAAATTAATATTAATAATGAGATAATTCATTAAACTGAAACCATAAAACACTGTTTAATGGTGACTTTCATATGTAAGCATTAAAAGTTTTGGCATTAACATTTTTTGGTTCCCAAGAAAAATATTTATAAGCTTTGGCTTTTTGTGGCGTCAAAAGTAGCCGTTAAAAGCACTCTTAATAGGAAGCCTAAGAAGGTGCCACTAAAACTACTTTTTATTGTAACTTTTGTTGCTACTAAAAGTTTTGGCACCAAAATATTTTTGTTCTTGAAAAAAATATATTAAAAGCTTTGTCTTTTTGTGGGACAAAAATTGCCATTAAGATAACTTTTAGCGGTGATCGTCACCACTAAAACTATTTTTTATGGTAACAAAATTATCACCACAAAAACCCTTAATGGCAACTTATCTTTTGTCACCATTGAAGGATATTTTGTATCAGCCTTTTTGTCACTACAAAAGAATTTTGGTGACAATTTTTTTTTTTTTTTTGGTATCACTACTAAAAGTGATGGCAAAATAAGAGATTCTCTTTTAGCGATGACTTTTAGCAGTGAGTTAAAAAAATTGCCACAAAAAATGTACTTTTAGTGATGACTCGTTTTTGTTGCCATTAAAAGTCATCACCAAAAATGTGTTTTGTAGTGATTTGAATTTAAATCAATCCATCATATAAAAAGCAATATTTAATTAAATAAACATCTAGATACATTATATCTTCATTAAGAGTTTCACAATACAAGAGTCATATAAAATGATAGCCAAAAGAAGCTTTAATCTTAAGCATGCCTTCAAACAAATATGTTCAATAAAACCCAACATGCTTCATAGATCATGGCTTGCTCCAAATCACTATGAACCTAGCATAAGTGATGCTTCTACATTGCCAACATCAAATGCCTGCATGCATAACTACATAAGTTATATTTCCTTAAATTATTTTAAATATAATAATTTAATAACTATACAAGTTATGTATTATCTGAGAAGGAAATACTCTTTTGTCTTATGGTATCTCAAGTATAAATCTTCTAACAAAAAGGGAAAGGGCAAAGAAACTCCAACGACTGACTCTGGCTATAGGGATGTGACAGAATTCCCTGGGAGAAATCCTCCCACTGCTATTGTAGTGGCTTAACCTTTTTCGATGGCAGAAGCATTGGATGCCCTTTTTTCTCCAACACTAGATGCGCTTAATCTAATGCTCATCTGAGCCTACCCATGAGCACGATTTTGTTGTTCCATAGCACGCTTTTGCGACATGGTTTTTAATTGTTCCTTCACTAACATCAGCTCGCTTTGCTAAGTTACCACCTCATCACTTGTGATACCAGTACTTGTGGAACTTAAATTCATGTTGTTAAATTAATGAGTAGGCAATCCAAATAACCTAAAAAGGCACAGACCCAATCCAAAACCATAAACTCCTATGGAATGTTCTCTACCCAGCACTTGCCCAAGCGCATCACCTAATGAAACTAACCCAATAATTGGCTTAATGAATTAAACTTTGTCTCTACATCCTGCAAATACCTTAAACATGTAACAACCGGGAAAAGGGAAAAGAAAAAGAAAGAAGAAAGTTGAGAATTTTCAAAATCCAAAAATTTTGCTAAGTCTGCTCGTAATAGCGAGAAATAGTCTCGCTACACAAGTTGCCTGTTAAATTAAAAGTATCTAGCTATAGCGATGCGGGCATTTCAAAACAAAAATATTTAGCGTATGCCATAGCGAAAGTGGGGGTCTGGAAAGATAAAGCTCGCCGTACAAGGGTTAAATACACCCATAACGAAGGGAATTGATATGTGCTCGCCGTAGCAAAAGTTTTCGCCATAGCGAAGGTGACTAACACGAGCTTGCCGTAGCGAAGGTTAATTTTCGCCATAGCAGGGTCAGTCCAGTAAAGAGTAAATGCAAGGAAATTACTCCATTTGACAAAGTGTACCCAACTATTTTTCTTAACATTTGCCCAAGCTCTTTAACCCAAGACATGAGAAGAAAGGCGTGGAAAGTAAAGAGAGCCTAGTACAAGAATAGAACAAAGGAAAGGTCCATCCATAGTTTTGTATTTCTCCTTAGAATTCTAGTCTACTTTATATCTTTTCTTATGGTTTTGTTTGTGAGATTAATGAGGTTTTGGGCATAGGTTTAGGGCCTTGAACCTCTTTGTTTTTTGAATATGATGATTTTACTTCCATACAGCTTGAGAAAAAGAATTGGTGACATTCATAACCAGAAAGCAGAACCCTAGGTTCTTGTATGTTTAAAGGAGGGTTTGCTCTGAAGATTACATTGGTAAGAGAGAATTCCATGCTTTGATTGTACTATTCACATCTGAAACACCTTTATAACTGATGTGATTGTCCTAAATGTGGCAAAGAAATTGAAAGAAGGCTTGTATTGGCTTATAAGGTAGCTCTCTTTCCACCTTCTTGTTGATAAAGATGTAATAGTCATTGTATGTTTATGTATATGCTTTTGTGTGAGATATGCCATATGTTATTGCCATGATGCATTGTTACCAATGTGCTTGTGTGTTGAATTATGAGAACCCAATATGGAAATTGAAGATACTTCTGAGGTAGTCCAAAGTTGAGATGGGTGAGACAAGGCCAAAAGTCTCATAATTCAGTGAGGCCAAGTTAAAAGTCCCTAATTTGAAGGTGAGGCCATACCAAAGTACCCTAAACTTTACAACCAAAAGTCCCAGAGCTTACTTGTAAGCATTGTTGTGATCTCCATAGCATGCACAACACCGTATAATGTGAATGAGAATGCTTGGATGCTAAATTACATGCTTTGACTTGTTATATGCCTTAATTGCTTACTTGAATGAGTGCAGCAGCTACTGAGATTCTATGAATTGGAAAGCCATATTAACATGCTAGGTGGAGCTCAAGGAGAAACAAGTGCACACCAAGGAGCTTAGAAACATGAGTAGCTAGACTTTAGCTTTATTTTGACTCTTTTGTTGTAAAGTGATGCCAAATGAATAGGCACCCATTATTTTTGAGATGTAAATGTTGTAACAAGTGTAAATGTATGGATATATGATGTACAAACTATGTAGAGAGCCAAAGTAATGAAAATGTGGGTTTTGCCCCTTTTATTGCATGTATGTGATAGTGTATTTTGGTCTGTAGCATAGTGAGTTTGAGATGTATGATGATTTGGACTATTTGGACATGTTATATAGACTATTTTTATGCTTTCAAACTTGTCCATGAGGTGTGAGAACAGGTGGGAGGCCAATTGGACTCACTTTGAACCTTTTGGGTGTCAAAATTGGTAATTTTGTGAGCTCTGTCAAAGTATGACCAATGAGCTCTTCTTGCTATGAAATTTTGCATGCCTCTAGAGTTTGTAGAGAGCTTCTTGGAAAGCTAAAATAGGTAATATTTGGAGGTCTAGAGAATATTTAGCGAATTTTTGAAATTGGAAAAATTTAATGGTTTGGTCATGTACTGTTACCAAAGGTCAGAAATGAAATCTGTGGCATTCATAGACCAAATTGAGTCCAAATGTGGTGAAATTTTATACACATAAACTAGACAACCACTGTGACCTATACCAACTAGAATCACCTAAATCGGAGGTCTGTAGAGAGAGAATGAACCTTCTGAAGTTCTATATCAGCATCAGGGAGCCACCTGACCTCTGTTACTGTTTCATCAGTTTTCGAGGTTTACAGGCTACTGAACTGATCTGGACTTATTTTTTTCCTCTAGTAGACGTCTTTAGCTTTCCAAATTGGTGTAGTTTTCCTAGATTGGATTTTTGTGGATTTAGTTATGAATTTTCAAAATTCATGACAATAAGTTGTGCCAGAAACAGAGACAGTCGGACCTCTGTCCTATTTTCGATGTCAAACATGGTCCAAACGCTGAGATTATGGTTGAGAATTATTTTTAGTGTAAAGATAATACTTAGATATTTCCAGAAAGCTATGGTTTTCTAGATTCTCATTTTTCTTTAATTAGTTATGATTTTCCAAAATAGAGCCAAAAATTGGACTTTTGGGTCCATGTGAGAAATTGTATTTTTCTGGTTTTTGACTCCATTCCCGTGGCTTATGGCTTGTTTTATGCTATGTATGAGTTGTGAGTAGATAATGTGAATGATGGGTTCACAGAACCCACGGGGCAAAAGATGAGTGTTGGAAACCCTGTTTTATAGCATGAAAATGCCATGGTTTGTAAAAATTCTTTGGAAATCATATGGAATCGAGCCCAGAGGGAGGCTAGATAGAGTTAGTACATTATGGTGTTACAAAAAAAAATTTTAATATTTTCTTAGCAAGTGGCCTTATTTATTACATATCACTTGCAATGTCTAAGGTTCCTACACAAGTTGCTTAAATTAACATATATAGAATCTAACATTTCAAAACAATATTTGGTAAAGAAATAATAAAGAAAAGATTACATTTTTTATAAAATACACCCATCGATAATGAATTGGACCTCTAAGTTTTTCTTCATCTATTGAATGAAGTACTAAGTGAACCATCATTGTAAAGAAAAATGGTGGGAACAATATCTCCATTTGACAAAGTGTAATCACTATTTGTTCTTAACATTTGTCAAGCTCTTTAACATCCAAGACATGAGAAGATAATTTTTTGAAGAGTAAAGATAGCTCTAGTACAATAATAGTTACTTTAGGATCCATCCATATGTTTTGTAATGCTACAAAAGTGTCTACTTTATATATACATGTACTTTATAGATACATGAAAGTTATGACTTTTTAGGCCTAAGATTTTATAATGCTTTATATTGATACATCTAAAAATGTTTGATGCATAACCATCAAGCACGATCACATCCTTTAATGTTTAAAAGAAAATATGTTTTTAAGTATTGGTCATAGTGAACCATGAAAATTTGAATTTACTATTCACATCTGACCATAACTGATGTCTTACTCCTAAATGTGGCAAATCCTTTAAAGCACTAAAATTGTCTTTTGTCTTTCCAACCTTATTTGATAAAGTATACAACACATTGTCACAAATGTTTTTCTTTTTTGCAATATGTATTACATTTAAATTCTGTTGCAACTTGATGTCAACCCAATATGGAAATTGGAAAAATATACTTCTCTTTCTCCATAGTTGGCTATGACTCTCACTAGCTCTCTCATGAGGTTGTTTTCTTCTTGCATTTGAAACCAGGTTCATACCAAATTTACATTAACACTTTACAACTAAATGAGTAGCAGAGCTCTAGTAAGTAAGATTGGTGGCTCACATCTCCCTACAATCCCACCAAAATTATTTCAGTTGAATTTATATCTATGTTGGTTTGACCATCAAGCACCACTTTTTACCATTGGAAAGCCTATAAGGCTTTTGATCAAAATCAAATGATGGGTAAGCTAACCCAGGTATTCCATCCATACAAATTTCCTAAGGCTAGGAAATCACTTATGGTCCATAATAATGCAGTTCACATGTTGAACATTTGGTTTGTTAAAGAATAAAATATACTGATGCCATCATCCCATAAGTCATTTAATTCTTTAACTAGTGGCTTTAAATGGACATCAATGTCATTTCCAAGCATTCATTTTCTAGATATGACCATAGACAATATGAAAGATATTTATTTTATACACATCCATGATTGATAATTGTATGGAATCAAAATCATAGGCTAAATGCTATAATTAGTACTCATTACCCTAAAAGGATTGAAACCATATTTGCCAAGCTAAGTCTGACATTTTTAGGTTCTGTAGCAAATTCAATCTATTCAACATCAAATGATTTCCAAACCCTACCATCTCTTATATGTCTAAGTAGGCCATCGAAATTTTGATTTATAGCATGCCATCTCATACGTTTAGCTATTTTAGATTACATAAATAATACCAAGTTTAGTATAAGTGAGAAGTAATGCAAAACCTTTGCAAGTTTATTTTTCCATATTTTATCTCCACTAGAAACACCATTATTAGCCACCCTTGCAATGGTCTTCCATCTAGAGGTATTAAAACTTTTACATTTGTCACGCTTAGCACCTTCACCCTAATATAACATGCACTCATTTGGACAAGCATGAGTCTTTTCATCGTCAAGACCCAACTTGTTTATTGTCTCTTTTGCATTATAAAAAGAATTTGAAAGCCTTGCATTTTTAAATGCATCCTTCAATGATTCTAAAATCTTTTCCATAACTTTATCACTCACTTGACATAAATACTTGATGTGATAAGACTTCATGAAATGCAAGGTTATTGAAACAAGATAGTACCTAACAAACGAATTAAATAACATTAATAATCTAACGAACATGGTAGCTCAAACAAAAAGATGGTACTTGTTAAAGTATCTATCACATTAAGTTTAATTAAAGTAAGGGTGACCATGATGTGACCTTAAGACTATTTTATTCTTATTGTAATGATTGGTTATGTAAGTGAAATGACTCCATTTTATTTCAAAATCATGTTTGGATATATGAGTGTAAGTATTAATTAAAATTAAGATTATGATTTATAAATATGATTAAAAAATTTTAGAAAATGTATCTCCAAGTAATCACTATTCTTAGTTTTACAATTATGTGGAGTGTCTCAAAAGGTTGTTAAGTTGATGGGTGACCTACTCAAGCAAGACATAGGTAACTAATCTATACATGTGGCAAGAAGATGATGATAAACTTTGAGCAAATATTGGATGCTATTAGATACTTTAACAAGCACCATCTTTTTGTTTGAGTTATCATATTTGTTGAACTATTAATGTTACTTAATTTGTTTGTGGGATGCCATCTTTTTGTTTAAGCTACCATGCTAGTTGGATCACATCATGTTATTTAATGGGAAAATTACATTCAAGGACCTAGATGTAAAATTTACAATGAAGGACCTTAAAAAATTAAATTATTCATAAGGCATAAAGGATCTTATTTTTATTTACAAAGACAAAAAATACCTCCAATCTATTTTTCCTTACATTTTTGTTTTCATTCATCTATATTTCTATCTTTTCTCACTTTCATACTATTCTTTTATTCTCTCCTTTTCTTCTCTTAGAATCCATTGAGAAGTTAGATGGAACTTTGAAGAAGAAGACCCATCCATTGAAAAAGACCTATCTTTCTATGAATATCCCTTTTCTACATGGTTGAAGATGACCCATCCATTCTATTTTGTCTTTGCAAACAAAAAATAAGGTCTATTGGGCCTTAGGAATTGTCACACCTCAAAAATACAAGTATGATCTACATGGAGCATAGGATAAATCCAACCTCCATAAACATCAACCACAAAGATTAGCCCTTTTCTTCATTCAAGTTGTATCTCAAAACAACTATCTTAACTAGGAAATCAATCATAAAATAACTTCCATATTTCATTCCAAAATCATTATGCTTCCATCTATTTGTAGAAATTTCAACAAAATCTCCCTTAAAATTGGGACCTCCTAAAATTTCTATAGTTAGAGAATCATCACAGCAAAATAAACAAGAAAGCTCCACTCTCATACCTATCCACTAAATTAGGTCTAACAAGGTCGAGTGTAATACCATAATATATTAACCCTAATTAGTCTCTGCTTAGGCTTGATTCCATATGATTTCCAAAGAAAAAGAACAAACTGTGGCATTTTCCTACTATGTATCGGGGTTTAAATGCTCATAATTTACCTTGTGGGTCCTGTAAATCCATCAATCACATACTCTACTCAAACTCCTTGTATACAACTCATACATAGTATAAAACAACCCATGAACCACGGATATGAAGCCAAAAACCCCAAATTGTAATTTCTCAAAATGGGCCCAAAAGTTAGATTTTTGGCTCCAACTTTAGAAAATCATAACTAATTCTAGAAAAATAAAAATTAAGAAAATCATAACTTTCTAGAAATATCTAAGTGTTATTTTACACTAAAAATAATTTCCAATCACAATCTCAGTGTTTGGACCATGTTTGACATTGAAAAATAGACAGAGATCTAGCTGTCCTTGGTACTAATGCAGCTTGCTATCATGAGCTTCAAAACTTCATAACTAATTCCACAAAAATTCAATCTAGGAAAAGTATACCAATTTGGAAAGATCAAGATGTTAACTGGAGGAAAAAAAATAAGTTCATATCATTTCAGTAGCTTTGGACCTCAAAAACTGATAGAACAATAACAAAGGTCGGATGGCTTCCCTGATGCTGATGCAAAATTTCAGAAAGTTATTTCTCCCTCTACAAACCTCCAATTGAGGTGATTCTAGTTGGTATAGGTCACTATGGATGTCTAGTTTATGTCCATAAAATTTCATGACAATTGAACACTGTTTGGTTGATGAATGACAAAGATTTATTTTCAGACCCATGGTAATAGTGCACTATCCAAAACTAGAAAATTCTCCAACTTCAAAAATTCACCAAATAGTTCCTAGACCTCCAAATATTCTATAATTTAGCTTCCTAAAAAGTTATCAATAAACTCTAGAGGCATGCCAAATTTTATATCAAGAGCTTATTTGGTTATACTTTGACATAGCTCATATATTTGGCAATTTTGACCCCTAATATGGTTCAAAGTGGGTCCAAATGGCCTCCTATATGTTCTAACACCTCTTGGGCAAGTTTTAAAGTATAAAAATAGTCTATATGAAATACCAAAGTGGTCTAAATTATCATACATCTTAAACTCACTATGCTATAGGCAAAAATACACTTCTATATACAAGCCACAAAAGGGTCAAATCTCATGTTTTTATTATTTTGGCTCTATACATAGTTCATACATCATTTATACCTATTTTTACATTTGCACAAATATTTACATCTCAAAAATAATATATACATATTCATTTTGGCACTTCTTTACATCAAAAGAACTAAAACAAGCTATACAACTGCCTAAATATGCTCAACTAGGCTCCTTGGTTTGCACTTTGATCTCTTTGAGCTCCACCTAACATGTTAAGATGGGAGCAGGAAGGGGGTGAGATTCATGGAATCTCAATAGCTCATACACTCATTCAAAGAAGGGGATGAGATTCATTAAATCTCAATAGCTCATACACTCATTCAAGGAAGCAATTAAGGCATATAAACAAGTCAAAGAATGCAAGTAGGTATCTAACCATTCACAATTATACAACACATGATTTACATGCCATGAATATCATATCAATGCTAAGAATGAGTTCTAGAGACTTTTGGTCTAACATCACCCTATTTTAGGGACTTTTGGATAGCCTCACCTTTAGTCTAGGGACTTTTGACTCGGTCTCACTCATCTATGAGACTTTTAGCCTTGTCTCACCCATTCTCAGGGACTTTCGGCTCTACTTCACCCATCACAAGGGACTTTTAGCACTACCTCACCCGAGCAATTTTCACAACCTAAAATATAAGTATATTGGTACCAATGCATCAAGGCAATAACATATGACATGTCTCACAAAACAAGCACATACACACGCATACAATGACTATATACATCCAAGAATGCAACAAGAAAAAGTATAGAGCTATCTTATAAGCTAACACAAGCCTTCCCTTTTGATTTCTCTTTGTCTTTCTCGGTCTCAACACCACAACTAGATGGAGCTGATTCTCTTGAGCCTAGACACAATAAATAGCATGCAATTACTCTCTTGGAACTCAAACAATTACTCACAAAGGCTAGGAGATTAAATCCCTAGTTTCTTCCTCTTAAATTTTACTAGCCCTTCGCCTGGTTCTTTTGTATTTCTTAACTCTTCACACTTTAATTCAAGGATTTCTTGCTTACTCTAGGTCAGACTTCCTTCCTCTCTCAAGCTCTCAAGTTGGTAGAACCAACATACTCAAGGAAAGTAAAAAAAAAAAAAGAAGAAGTAAGGTACATAAGTATCTACCTTGAGTTCTAGCTTCTTTCAAGAGTGATTCTCTTTTGCCTTCACCTCCCTTTTTATTCTCCACTCTCCCTCTTCTGAACCAAGCTCAAAACAAAACTAATTCACTAACCAAAACCATAGAAAGAGAGGGCAAAGAGAGAAAAACAAAATTCTAAGAAGAAAAGCTAAGGAAATCTCAAGTTTATTTACCTTTTTCTTGTTCTTCTTTCCTTCTCTTGGTCTCTCTCTTTCTCTAACCTTTCTCTCTATTTTGGACGAAGCTTAGGTCAATTAGAAGAAAAGGAGAGGATTTGGACTCTTTAAGAAGTAAAATTCTCCTTTTTCACACTTTTCTAGACTAACCCTCGGTATAACGGAAAATAACATTCACTACAGCGAGCACGTATCAATCCCAGGCCCCTGTTCTCGCTACGGCCCGCACTATTGCGAGGAGCCCCCTGGTTTTTGTATGGAATGCCCAAACTCGCTATAGCTAAAAGCATTCTCACTATAGCGAACAGGCACATTCATTATAGTTAGGTCATTTCTCGCGATAGCGAATAGGTACATTCGCTATAACCAGGCTGTAGCCAGCAGACTTAAAAAAATTTTAGGATTTAGAAAACTTTAGCACTTTTTGGTTGTTACATCACGGATCTTGCCTATAAGTAGTGTAGAGCTACATCTAAGATACAAACAAAATAATAAATCAAAATACATCAAAATGAACTTTGCCCCTACAGTCAATGCAAGACTTGCCATATCAAAGGATGACCCCACTAAGGTGCCAAGGAAAACTTAGAATTGACTCTACTATTTGAAATTCTAAATATTGAATAAATAAATAAAATTCCATAATATATCAAATTAATAATTAAATAATAAAGTAACTAATTTAATTATTCATTGAAATTCAGTAACAAGTCTATTATATTATCTCAAGGTCAGAAATTCATACCATCTCAATACAATAAACAATTTATAAGTGCCTAAAAATAAGAAAATATTTAATAAATATTTGTTGCTATGACAATCATAAATCGATGAGAAATGATAGTAAAAATAAATAAATATGCAACTTTCAAAATTTTACATTAATGATCTTTTGAAAACTTATTATTGAAAACAATTTCATTAGAAGGATTTCATCAAAACAAGATAGTTGTCATGGGTACACAGTTCACATTGGAAAATAACCACTTTTCATGGGCACTCAATCCATGTGGGTATTAACCATTTATCATATGTCCTCAACTCACGTAAAATAGCATCCCTTCGTTTCACGTGTGATGGCTATCACATGAAGCTAGCATCTCTTATAACCTTTGCGACCTCATTAATTACTAGCTAAGTCATGCCAAAGACTAATAAAACTGTTGTTAGCAACCACTATTCTATTTCTAATCCCTTCACAAAAACATTTTTGCTATGTATGGAATTATACTACTTTGTTCATACACAAATAATTCTCGCAAATAACCAACATAGAATCTTGTAATTAAAATTCTTAGGATTTCTTCCATTAATTCCATACATGTATCCACAATTTTCAAAATTAGGGATTTCACTTTATTTTTAAAAAAATACTTTTCGTAAATTATTGTGTAACTAGAAATTTCGAACCAAAAGAAAATCTTGATTTTTCAACAAGATTTTAAATGATATGGAAAAACAAATATAAATCATAAAATTTCATTTCACCGACCAATCAAGTTTCAATAATACCTCCTACCAATACCTTACAACTTCCCAATATGTACATCTCTAAAGGTTCCTCCAATTTCGACAAACCAAATGCTATTACCATATGTTTTGTATACGAACAAGGAGTTAACTTTAGTGATCTAACTCATGTTCAATCCCTTTTCTAGTTCACCTAGATGTGCAAGGTAAATCCAAGGTTTGAAAATAAACCAATTTAGCTTGAGTTACGTGGCACCCTACAAGTTAGGCAACAAGAGGATCAAGCTGTAGATTAATATAATAAGACCAATAAAGGAACGTCCACTTATCAAGGTTAGAAAATTTCAACTTTCCTTCCAATCCATACTTTAATTCTCGAAAGATTATTATTATTATTATTATTATTATTATTATTATTATTATTATTATTACCCTTCAATAAGAACAATGAATATTCCCAAGTGAGAACTCTCTCGAAAATGTCAAATTATAATGTAAAAGAGTAAGAAACGAACTAACAATCTATCATAAGCTTCCACGGAAAGAGAGAGAAAAATAATTTACCCAAAGCCTAAAATGGTCAAACCACCCCAGCACTCTTCCAAATGACAACTCTGGAACTGAGAGGGGAAGTTAAGAGAAATAAAGCTGAAAGAAAATGAAAGAAAAAGCTAGCTAACCGAACACAACGGGAGCTGAAGTTGCTGACCTGAAAGTGCCACTGTATTGGGTAGTGTGGGGACCTCCAAGTGTGTAATTGCGTTAAGGCATTTCCAGATGTGGCTTTGGTTCATATCCTTATCTTCTGATGCAACGTAATTCCGTTTGAGGTCACAATGAAAAAGGCAAAATAGTAATCTTAGAAAAGGCATTTCTTGCGTAGGTTTTTTTTTTCCTTTTGCAAATTGGGACATATGGAGGAAAGAAAGGCATTTCATAACAAGAAGTAAAAAGGTGGGGCGTCCAACAAGATATATCTTGCTCCAATTTCTTATTTTATTATTTCATTGTATTTTTCCTTTTAAATCCAAAAACTTAAATTAACTCTTTTAAAATTTGCTTAACGCAAGCATCCCACAATCTAATTCAATTAACTCTCACAAAATTTTATTCATCAAAGCATTTTATTTTTTTAAATTTTTTTTTTTTTTCTTTAACTATTTGCTTTAGACTAACTATTCTTGGATTATTACAGGAATAATTTAGTCTTTAAAATCATTCATTATAAATTTTATAAAACTTAAATACTTAAATATGATTTTTTTTTTCTTATTTAATTTAACGGTAATATTATGGTCTTGGGTCATATTATGATAAGGTTGGAGAAGGGGCGACCATGGGATTGTTTCACTTACCCTCATGCTCATCCAATTGCCTATAATATTTTAAACAATATTATAATTTAATTTTTATTAAAAAATTATTGACATGCAACTTAATGACTAACTTTATCATCAGTTTAAAAACTAATTAAAATAATATTGACAATAATTTTAAGGTTTAACTAAAACTCCCGAAGCAGCTTGCATACCATTTAAACATAATTTAATTTTAAATAATAAAAACAACTTGAACCTAACTATATGTACAGTAAGAAATATGATACAAGAAAAATACAAAATTGAATTTAGTATATGTTTACTGCATATTGGAATTTAAAATTTTTAATGTACTATGACCAAAAGAGAGGTGAAATTTACTCCAATATTAAAGACTAAAATTAATGGTTATGTATAGGACATCTTGGATATGCTGGAAAATTATCCCATTTGATATTTTGATTATATATTCAACTGCGATTAATATTAAAAAAAAAATGAGATAAGATTATATATTCGATTGTGGAATCGAAGCTTACAACTTTTATGTTATCATAAAAATGGAATATAGGTAGAATGCACTAATGAAAGTATTTTAATATAATATAAACTTCCCGACTTTTATGTTGTTGAGTCTTAATTCAATGAATCGAGACAACTAATAAAATATTTATCCAAATACATTCATAGTTATTTTTTTATTAAAATCAATCATATTTAGTTAAAAAATTTAAATTAGATATTTTTTACAGACAAGTTTAACAATAGACTCTTTAAAAATTAACAAAACCAAAACCTATTATTGTATATCAAAAGACAAGCTTTACCAAAACCGCATGGCAATGTGCAAGGGTCACTCGCCTCCCATATGGGCCCCTCCCCTTGTTGCTAAGTCACACAAAAGACTTGTCCACGCATAAGAGTGCATTTCCTCTATTATTGTACGGCCAGGCTTCTTGATGCTATTGTCAATTTGAATCGTTGATATTAGATTTAAATAGTTTATATTTATTATTTTTTCGTTTTTTATTTTTTTATAATATCAATCATTATTTTTTTAAGGTCATAATTGAAAGAATGTTTCAATTTGACATTTTGCTTTCTTCAAAGCTAAAAGAATTTAAAAAATTCTAGTCAGTCTAAATTCACAATAATACAAAGCAGCCCGTTCATATAATAGCAGAGAAATTGCACTCTTACACATAATGCATATATATATATATATATATATATATAATATTTCTTTGTCTTGTGAAAGGGGTTTTTTTTTCATGCTTATAATGGGGAGGCTAGCCTTTCTAAGTTAAAATTTTTTGTCGTCAAAATTAAAATTTTATTATATTGTAAAATTTTAACTGTGTGAATAAAAGTTTAATGGAGGACCAAAATTTTTGATCCGTTGCCTTTTAAAATAATTTTAAAATTTAAAGTCATTTACAATAAAATACTTTTAATTTATAATCATGAAGTATAATTTTTTAAAAAATTTTAATTGTAAAAAATTATTTATTCAATAATAATAAACAAAAATAGCAGTGTCTTCGTGCCTAATTGTTTAATGTGGACTGGCTTCGTGCTAAAAGACTTCCATGCAAGCCTTCGCCTCAAAATTGGGGGAAATGATAAAATGACCAAATTGCCCTTGTTTGGTACTATTATCTCTAATCTCATCTATAAAATTTTTTAGAATTTGATTTGATGTAAAATATAAAAAATAAACTACTAATATTTAATATATTAATTATAGTATTTCAATTATATCTTTCATTAAATGAATATTTTAAATTATGAGTAATAATTGTCATTAATTTTAAAAAGAAAGTATACAAATTAAATATAGATATTATTGAAAATAATTTTTATTTAAAATAAAATTAAAAATTACTTAATTTTAATTATTTTTTTAATTTTTATAAATTATTTATTTATTTTTTATATATGAGACTGAAAATACTATTTGATAACTCAAATGTCACATATATAGATATACGTGTGATGATATGGCATGATCTTTTTATTTTATTTGGGACGGCAGTATCTGTAGACGTAACGGATTTGCGAACTGAAGGTGGGTTCGGGTTTAATGCATTATTCGTGTGAATGGGCAGCACCTTTCATGAAGAGGTTGGGCTGGATCCTTTTCAACGCCCGCCCGCATTTTACTTAGATGGTGGGGCAGGGCAAGCCCTGGAAAAGCAAAGGGGCACGTTTGGTATTTCGAAGAAAAAGAAAAGGATAAAGAATGCACTGAAAATGAAACTAAGCAATATTTATTATATTTTTATTGTTATTACTATTATTATTATTCTATAATGTTTATATTTTTTATTACTCTTTTGATGTAAGGATATGATAATCATTTTTTAACATATTCCAGAATTAACATTCATGTGTATCAAACATAGTTTAGGTCTGCTCTCAGCTCCAACTCAGTTGACATCCTACTCTGGCAAGGATGGGTTAAATTGCAGATATTTGGGAGTTTGGGAGAATGATTGTAAAACTTCGTAAGCTCAAGGGATAAATTGTATAGGCTCTTAAATTGGAGGGGTTGCATTTTGGACTCCAAAAAAAATAAAAATAAAAAGAGAGAGAGCTAAAATAATCAATTTATATTGGTCCAGTAGTTTGCATGCAAAACAGAAGATGAGCGATTTTTATCATTTTACACAAACAAAATAAACTACAATCACCATTAAGAAAAAAAAAACATAGATATTGCACAAAAAGTATATATTTAATATTTATTATATTATATAGTAATAGAGATATGTGTAAAAATATTTTAGTCAAAATAAATGTAATTATATATAACTTATATGTTGTCATAAAAAATAAATAAATGTAACGTATCTTTTAGTTTTAAAAAAAATTAAATATTGTATTTTTTTAAAATAAAAGAAAATATGATATAATTTAAACATTTTTTATTAAAAAATAAATTATCCTTTCTACTTTTTAAATTGCCCTTTTTTCTCCGTATAAGCATCGCAATAGTTAATGACATGGAGAGGATCGTATTCGAAGAAAAAACAAATTGTTTTAATTATAGGGAGTAAGTAGTAACGTAAAATATTAAATAGGAAAGCATATATACACTAATAATTAGTAATTCATTATAATGAGATGAGAGGTGTCAGCTCGCATGATACAAATGTCAATATTTGGATCGACTTGATCAGGACGGACTGAGGTTGTTGGTTTTAGGATATATATATATATATATATATTATTAAAAAAAATTTTAATCTATTCATTTTAATTTTTTTGAATTTTTTAATACATATTTTTTAAGATATAATTTGCAGAAGCTGTTCTCCTCTTTCATCACAAGACTCCAACTTCTGTCTCCCCGTGACACTCTGCTAGCAGAGCTGGGGCAGCTTTGCTTTGTCGTTAGCAACACAAGAGCGTCTTCTCGAAGACTCAACTTTGGCCCCCGCCTCTTCGTGTTCCTTGTCCCCACCACGTGTCAAGATATTTTACTATTTCATATTTTCTTTTCTATTTTTTTATTCTATTTTTCTCAAAAAATGGTAAAGTCTAACCACATTAAAAAAAACTAAAACTAAAACTAAGAGGAGAATAGAGATTCTCAAAGAAAATAGGGTTAAAATCTCAGAAAATAAAATGCAGATTCTAAGAACAGGACCTACGCACATGGTATACTTTTTTTTTTTGGTTTCTCAGCTTGTCTTATTAAATTAAATGGCTTAGTTATTTATTTATTATAATTATTCTATTAAACTGAACAAATATTGTTGCTTATTTTTAAATTTTCTTAACTGATATTTTTATTGTATAATTAAATCACACAAAAAATTTTTCTTTTTAAGAACAAACCTTTCAACTTTTTTTCAGTTATGCATAACACTATTTGTTTTCAATATATTAAAAAATTATATCATTTGATTGTCAAAATAATCCATCTTATATTTGACATTTTCAACTTTTACAGTATCTATAGAATGAGCTTTTTCAACGATAAAACGTATAAAACCAAGGCTTTGAAATAAAATAAAAGATAATTTTTTTTGCCGATAATTTAACTATATACATTGAAAAAGATATTGCAAAGAGTTTTAGGAAATTATAGATGAGTTCTATTAAATTAAGAATTAAAAAATATGGTCATGGTGGGTTAATACAATTACATTATTTTAAGTATATACTTTCCTTATATTTAAACAATTATATTTATTTATTATTATACTTCTCTTGTATATTCTATTATTATGTATCTTTAATTTTTAATTTTAGTTAATTTTTTATTATATCAATCAATATATAATTAAAGATACTATTTTTTTAGTGGATTTTAGTGTCCTTTGTTAAACAAATATTCTTATCCCCCAATACTCTTTTTTTTTTTTCTGATTCCGGCCTGGACTTGGCCGTTATCTCCGCTCCGTTTTCCTTTATATAAAATTACAACCTTAATCTTTCAAAGCGCACGTAGGGTTTGGGTCATTAGCTAGCTACTCAGATTCTTATATATTTGTCTGAATTTTGTATTCTCCGTCTTCACATTTTCTCCAACAATCCTCATCTTCTACTTACACACACTATCAATTTACAGAAACGATGGCAACAGTTGCTACTGAGCTTGAATCCATGAAACCACACATTGCCGTTCTCGCAAGCCCTGGCATGGGTCACGTGATACCTCTTTTCGAGTTCGCAAAGCGCCTCGTCCTCCACCATGGCTGTCACGTAACCTTCCTCAACATCACCACCGAAGCTTCCGCGGCCCAAACTCAGCTCCTCAACTCCGCCAACCGCCCTTTTGGCCTCGCCATCGTCGATCTCCCACCCATCGATCTCTCCGCCATTGTCACCGATGACACTCCGTTGCTTGCCCGTCTCTGTCTAAACGTACAGCAAAGCTTCCTCTCCCTAAAATCCGTACTCTTACAAATTCACAAGCCTCAAGCTGTCGTCATCGACTTGTTCTGCGCCCAAGCGTTTGAAATATGCAAGGAGCTTTGCATCCCTACCTTCATGTTCTTCACCGCTTGCACTCACTTGCTTGCATTCTCCTTGCTCCTTCCACAGCTAGACCGCGACGTTCCCGGGGAGTTCGTCGACCTTCCGGAACCCATTCAGGTTCCAGGATGCGCCCCGATCCGAACCCAAGACCTGATAGTTCAGGTCACGGATCGGAAGAGCGAAGAGTATAAGTGGTATCTATATCACCTTAGCCGGCTGCCCATGGCCGATGGGGTGTTCCTAAACACGTGGGAGGATCTTGAACCAGTACCGCTTCGAGCCATCATAGAGCATTCGTTCTACAAGAAGATACCCACACCCCCAGTTTACCCAATCGGACCGGTGATAAAGGAAACCGAACCACTATCAGAAATCGGGGCCGAGTGTTTAGCTTGGCTTGAGAGACAACCATTGGACTCGGTTCTCTTTGTTGCCCTCGGCAGTGGGGGAACCTTGTCTGCGGCGCAGCTCACAGAGTTGGCGTGGGGTCTTGAGTTGAGCCGGCAAAGGTTCATATGGGTGGTTCGCACCCCAACCGATGCAAGTGCATGTGCTACATTTTTCAACGCGGGTGGCGATATGAAAGACCCGAAATCCTATTTACCGGAAAGGTTTATAGAGAGGACAAGAGGAAGAGGGTTGGTCGTACCGTCGTGGGCCCCGCAGTTGTCGGTGCTCCAGCACCGATCGACGGCAGCGTTTTTGTCTCACTGTGGATGGAACTCGGCGTTGGAGAGCTTGGCTCACGGTGTGCCAATGATCGCGTGGCCGCTTTACGCGGAGCAAAGGATGAATGCTACGACGCTAGCGGAGGAAGTGGGTGTGGCGGTAAAAGCAGCGGCGGAGCAGGCGAAGAGGATTGTTATTGGGAGGGAGGAGATAGAGAGGGTGGTGAGGATGACACTGGAAGGTGAAGAAGGGAAGGAGATGAGACGTAAAGCAAGACAGCTTAGAGAAAGTGCAGGGAAAGCACTTAGGTTTGGTGGGTCTTCTTATGAGTCACTCGCTGGAGTAGCTACACAGTGGAAGGCCAAGTTTAAAAAATGATAGCTATTTTTGTGAGTCTCTGACAATTCAGAGGCTTTGATCCCTCGCACTTCTCTCAGATTGTTACAATGTGTCTTTTGGTGTTATATAATAACGAATGGATTTGGCAATGCACAGCACTGTGCTGTGCAGACTAATATTCTTTATATTCAAAAATAAAAAAGTTTTACAAAAAATCTAACCCTCTTGTACGGAGGGTCGAATTTGCGCTGGCATGCTACGCCGTAGAAAAGCCGGACGCTATATAATATTGTTATTTATGCTTATATATGAATGTTATCGCAATGTATTTTTCGTAGATATATTCTATTTTTCGTTTAATATTATATTTTGGTAAAATTTCCTCAGGTCTCAACCAGATAGAACATTATAATTTATAACCTTGAACTATAGTTATTTCCTTTATGTCTTGCCTCCCACCATTATTTTTAAAATTCATTTTGCTAATGCAAATACATAGTATATACGATTGTCTTCAAACTTCGCGAATCCAAAATTCTTCCAATGATTGTCCTTGCAGACGGGTCATCCAATAACCTGCCCACACTTATAACGAAAATGGTCGGAGAGAATCTTAAGAAACAAACTGTAAACTAGAAGTTGTGTTACAATATATATGAAAGTATCAAAATTCCAGAACTATTAAGCGGTGAATATGCTCATATAATAACAGGTTTACATCTCTCACAATATAATGTCAATTTTGATTAGTGTTCCAATGCTATTCTTGAGAGTCTAACTCAAATTTGTGAGTAAACTATATTCTATCTCCCCTTAGATTTTAAAATTCAACATTATTTTATATAATTCCTTCTCTATTGACAAAACTTATATCTATCCTCCTCCTGATACTATGGAAATTTTTTGTAACTTTTAAAAGCTTAATTTAATGCAATAGAGATCATAAAATAGGCCAGTTAGTGATAATTGCATTTGCGCACCATTTTACGGCCATATCGTGGTTCACAAAATAATTAACATTGAAATAAAAAATTTGATAAATGCATATTTTAAGATATTATATTTTCAATAAAAGAAATTAATTCTATCGTAGAAGGCATTTTGATTAAAAATGGTTTAGTTGTAGTTTTCCTTAGTTAAATTATTCATTCATTTTTTAAGACATAGCTTAATTATATGACCCTATCCCTTCTATTATTAATCTCATAGTACTGTTCAGTAATTGATATTACTGTCATTTATACTTATTCCATAATTTAATTATTTATTTATTTATTAAAATATAAATGACAAAAATATCAAAATTTTTTAGTATTATGAAAGTAGAATATATCTGACCCACAGAATGCAATAACTTGTCAGATTTTAATGAGCATGCTATAGGGACGGCTAATCAAATAAAAAAAAATTAACATAAATTTTTCTAAACTTTTTTGAAAGATTATTTTATTTATAAAATTTTAGTTATTGAGAGAATATTTTGGAATAATTTTATTAAATCTTCAAACCCATCTTAGTTGCATTTGCGTACTTTTTTTTCCTATGATCTTGCCAATATTGTAGATGAATGAAACGTAAAGGAAAGCAGACATTAAAATAAAGTTAGATTTTGCTAAAAATAAAAAATAAAAAAGAACTTACAACATAAATGAATAGAGAGGCATATGATCAACTTACATGATATGGGAAAATTATTCTTGCTTAATTTTCAATCATATAGTCTCTCTGCAAAAGAAAAAAGAAAACGGATGTTGGCCATCCTGCATATCAAGCAAGCGTCATATATACTCTTCCAAGTTGAATTTTGTTTTTAAAACATTCAAAACTAAAAAATAAAAAGATAGTGTTTTTTACGGAGAGATACGAACATTCATATCGAATAACCAATCTTGCAAAGTTTGAAAGCCCATGATTCTTCTGGAAACCGTTTCCCTAAGCAGTGTTTGTGGCAATCTTCATTACAAATGGTTCTCTGTCTCCTAATATTTGGATGGTTATCTGAATCTGCAGAAGGAACAAATGAAGTAAAAGGTTTAGAGGAAGAGACGGTAGTCGTCTTCTCACGTCCTTGGGCAAAATCTCTCAGCACCACGACAAATAAAAAGGCCAACAATAACGTCAATGGTTGTCTAAGACTACTCTTTCCGGCCATTGCAGCTTAATTTCAGTCTTTCTCTACCTTTCTCCAGTAAGTTAATAATGCAAAGGCATTTTATACGATGCACCTTAAATTACTCGATGTTGACGTTGTCAGTATATTAGTTGTCTGTTTCACTATTTTTTAAAAAAGAAATTTATCTTATTTAAAGTTGGTAAATGTCAATAGAAAATCATCATGGATGTATAACAATTCGAAAAGGCAATTACTCTTGTTTAAAGTCCGCACAACTATTTGATGTGGAAGAGACGGAGGGTCAAGAAATTAAAAATAAAGACAAGAAAAGCATGGCTTTTAAAGGGAAATGTTGGTAATCATCCCTTCATGGATACCAAAGGCTAAAAGCTTTTAAAGTTAACTGACGAAGAATCAGTAAGATTGAGTTGCTTCAACGGAAAACGTTTTTTCCGTTCGATTTTTACCGGTGATTTTTTGTTGAAAGTTATCTACTAATTGTGCTACACCCTATTTTAAAATCGGGACAACGTATCTAATTTTTAAATTTTTTACTTAACAAAAAGCTTTTAAGTTGAAAAAAGATTTTAAAAGGAACGTTTTATATTAAATTATTACAAATGAGAGATATTCTTAGACTTTGCCAAAGATTAATATCTTTTTATATAATCTTAAAGGTGCACTTCTTCATATAATTTAAGAGAAACGGAATCCAACTTAATAAAGAAATATATTATCTCCACATAATCAGTCATGAGCGATTTCTTTGAATGCCTTGAGACTATTCCTCCCACTTCGGCGCCCGATACCGTAAGCACTAGCAATCATCTCCTCCTTCCATTGGGACCTCACCTTGAACGACCACGAACAGGCCCTGGTTCCAAATTCTTTTGAACCCTCTCTACTACAGCAGTTCTCGGGTCATAAGCCTCTTGTTGGCCCAAGGGTTTCACAAGGCCCAGGAATTTATTGGTCCAAGTATTTAATGACAACAAAACTAAAACTTGAATATATTAAGTGAAAAGCCCAACTCATGAATTATAGCCCAATACCTTAAAAGTGGATTCATAGTTTCATTATATTGTCTATGGCCCAAGAACTCGTTGGAACACGGACAAAACAAGACAAAAGAAATGAAAGAAAAAGGCTGAAACATGAAGTATAAGGATATATTTATTCTCTTTTCAAAGTCGAAGAAAGGCTCTGCCTCCCCTGTCATCTCAACTTTATAAAATGCATTACAATACTATGATGGATACACATTACGTGGATGCCAATCTCCTCAAATTCGTCTAGGGGCTGTAATTCTAAAGCATTTAAAAATTTGTCTCCTACTTTTATGCAATAAATTTTTTTTTTATAGTTTATTACTTCATATTTAAGATATAATTTGTGGATTATTTGTAATTCTAAATTTATACTTATAAATAGATATATCATTTGTATTAAGATATATAAATAAAATTAAATAATACTTTTTTAATTCGATATCTTCTCTCAATCCTCTTTTGTTTATCTCTTTTAAATTATTTCATAATATGTTATTAGCATAATTACTTTCTTAAGTTTGCTTTTTTAAGTTTTTGCTATCTCATTTTAAAGATATGATTACTTTCTCAAATACTTATTTTTCTATGAGAATTGTTAGGTGTATGATCTCCTTTTTTTTGTTTTATTTGAATAATTTGATATTCTTATAATATGAAAAAGAAAAAAACTTAAGGTTCATCTTTCTTATTTTCTTGTTATATGAACCTTGTTCTTATACTTATGCTTTGACATCAATTTCTACTTTTTGTGCATCCATCTCATCTTTATAATATTGGATTTAAAGATTGTGATTATTTACATTATCAGGTTACTTTTATTAAAATTTGATTGATGGTTTTGCTTTATTCTTCTTCTTATGACATCTAGTCTTCGTGAACTGGGTATAAGATATGTATTTCTAATTTGCTAATGATTTGTTCGTATGAATTTCGAAATTTCAAGAAGAACCAGTTTTGCCCTCGAGTTTGCTATCACAAGTTTTTAATATAAACTTTAAAAATTCATAACTAATTTTAGAAAAATCAAAATCATGCATATAATAGCATTCTAAAAAGATCTAGATGTAAAAATAGTTCCATAACAAGAAAATAACATTTAACCCATAAAATGTAATAAAACAATACATCAGGTCTATTTTCGGACAGCTTTAGGATCTAAAACTTTAAAAATTTGGTTCTTCTTCTACAGAGCTCCAAATGAGGTGCTTTCAATAGTTATGGAAAGCTTATAATATCAAGTTTATACCTATAAAATTTCATGAGTATTAGACTTCATTTGACCCACGAATAACATATATCAATTTTGCATAATTTAGCTAATTTTAAAAAATCATAATAAATTCTCTATAGCTCAAAATTAAGTGCTCTTTAGCTCTGTGAAAAGCTTTAGTAAGACCTATTTGCTGACTAAATTTCATGCAAAAACTTATCCATCTTATCAGACTTTAATTCAGCTCAAAAATTGATCAATTTTGAAGTCCATAATAATATTATAAGGCACCAAATGATTTTCTTAAGATCCTATAACCACTTGGGCACATCTAAAAGTATAATTACAACATATAAAAGTATGCCAAATGATTCAAATTATCATGGAGCTCATTCTCACCTTACCATTTGCATTTATACACATGCACATAAAGGCTCATGGGTGGCAAAAACTCATTTATTCATTCATTTAGTTCCAAAATGGATACATACATCATACTTACATACATTTAAACATATTCACTGGTCTACATCATATATATATCACATGGTTATAATTCTTGACCTCAAAATGCCATTAAAAAGTCTATTTCTCTATCCCTTTGTCAAAGTTTTGCTTCTCAAGGTTGTTGGCCCTCATTTCTTAGTCCATTTTGCTTACCCGAACATGGTTAAATATATATTAGGGAAGAATGAGATTCAAAGAATTCCAATAGCTTTTAACCCTTTCAAACATACATAATGGATGTATATATATATATCAAAGAATGCATGTATGATATTTAGGCTATTAATGAACATACAAACCTCATTTTTCTTATCATATAAACTCATACATAGCAAACATAGACTCTCAAGAGCATTGGTCTAATCTCACCTAACTTCCCTGAGACTTTTAGATTTGTCTCACCCACTTTCAAGAGACTTTTGACTTAGCTTCACTTTTCTTGAGACTTTTAGCTTTATCTCATCCATTTCTAAGGACTCTCATCCTCACTTATGCTAAGGGATTTTTTGTATAACTAAACCCATTCAAGCCACTTTGCATATATAAACATATTTCAAAAAGTATAATGGTACCATAACATGTATTCAATAGCTAGAAACATTTCTCATAATTTAAACATATGCACAAGCACTCAAAGACAAGTAAACATCCAAGAAATATATGTGAGAAAGGTTAGAGAGTTACTTTAAAGTAAGATTCACACACTTTTCCCCTTAATTCTTCTTCCCTTTTCGACCAAGCACTTGTAACTAAGTGACACTTAATCCTCTTGGCCTATACACATCAAATGAGATATATTTTGATCATTGGAAAAAGCTTTAACTTTTCACAAACTCTATATAAGGCTATTTTGTTGTAAGACACAATTATGGTTTCATACATGACACAATGAAGCAACTATTAGAATTTATGATCTTGGCTCTAATTTCTCTTTCTATCTAGGTCTCTTGACTACATTAAAACTTCTTGGAGTCATCACAAATTCATTTCAAGGAGCCTAGGTACAAGTTACTTCTTTATGTCTTAAAATAGAAACTACACCTCCATCTCACAAACCATGCTTCTTAAATTTATTCCAAGGATTTCTTTGATGTTTAGCTATCATATTTAGTCCCTTTCTAGCCTTAGAAGAAATTAAAACTCTCCTTAAGTGCTTCCTCTTGCCCGAGAAATAAGTAATAAAAGCACCCATGGAGTTTTGTAACTTTTCTTTTTGGGGTTGGCACATGTGAGGCTTTCTAAGTGTCTTGAGAACTCATACACACTCTTAAACAACAAAAATTATGACTAGAAAACTCCATATTTGCCAAGCTACAACTAAATTTCTAAGTTTTATAACTTTAATTCTAATGCTTCCTTTTCTAATTTCAATTACATATCCTTAATTCCCACACCCTAAAACCCTTATTCCTTGCTTGGTTTTGGTTAGAACTCACTCCTTCCTAGGTGTTCTATACTTGGCTGAAACACACCCCTTGAAGAACAACAAAAGAGAAGCAACAAGAGTCATGATTTATACCTTGGTTTCAAAGCTTTTTAAGAGCTCTTCCACTTGCTTCAAGCTTCTTCTTCAAATTCTAATCTCCCCCTATTGAACTAGTCCCAAAATAGTCCTAAATCAAATACTAAAACCATAGGAAAAGAGAAGAGAAGGAGGAGAACAAGTTTGCTAAAGGAAGGAGCATGAAATTTCATGGTTTTCTTACCTTTTCACTAACCTGTTCTTCTCGTTTTTCCCCTCCTCTTGTGCACCCTTCTTTGCAGGTCTCTCCTCTATTTTAGGATAGAAAATATGTCAGTTAAATGGAGAGGAGAAGGAGGACGTGGTATATAAAGCAAGGGGGCACATTTAAGGATATTTTCAAAATTTTAATTTTGTCCTCTTTCTTGATTCCTTCCATTTGGGTTCATTTTAAGTCCTTTTTTATAATTGCTTTTTTCATCATAAAATTTAGGTCCTTTAACTTATAAAATACATTAACTTTCACTAAATTTGGATTTAAAACCTTCTCAAATAAACCGGTCAAAGTTCGGATCAACTGATACTCTAAAATGTAAACTGAAGGGGTTTGAACCATTCTAGGGGTTCTTATAGCTTTTAGGGCTTTTGAGAACCCTAAGAAACTCAATTTTTTTATTTAAAGATCCTTCCTTTGAGTTTTTTAAAAAGCACTTAAAATTATGAAAATGTCACTACCTTTCATCTGATTTTATTTAGCTACTCCAGCTTTAGTTTTTAAACATCTTAAGCCTTAGATCCTTATTTTTTATTATTTATAATTTTATCCTAATTTTGCTTGGCCTCAAATCTTTCTATTTATGAGACTTTCTTTTATAACTAGTCCGTTTCCAATGTTTTTAGAAAAATTGAACATTGCAATGGGCATATTAGACTTAAAAAAAAGAAGTTAAGCAGGTCATTTGGAAGAAAGAAAGTCATAGCTACCTGGAATGATGATGATGAGGATGAGGAAACTAAAATTGAACAAGATGTTGCCAAGATGTGCTTCATGGCTATTGAGGATAACAAGGTAGACATTAAAATTCCATTTATTCAATTTGATTTGCAAGAAACTTTCGATGAACCTCTTGTTAATTTTGAAAAGTTATGCACAAAACATGAGGATCTCATTCAAGTTAACTCTAAACTTGAGGAAAATTCTCATATTCTAGAAACTAACTTAGAAAAGGCATTAAATGGAAATAACAATTTAAAACTGCAAGTATCTTCTCTAACTAAATATTTAGCTAACTTTGTAAAAGGTGAAAAAAAAACTTAAACATGATGTTAGAAAAACAAAAATGTATGTTTAACAAATCTAGAATTGGATATGAAGAGTAACAAAATGTTAAACTTTCTAAAAAATTCTTTCTAAAAGAATCAAATTCTTCTTCTTCTTCTTCTTCTTCTTCTTCTTCTTCTTCTTCTTCTTCTTCTTCTTGTTTTTGTAGCTATTAAATTGGACATAAATGCTATACATATAGGTCTAAAAAATTGCATAGTAATATGATTTAGATTCCCAGAGGTATATAAGTATTTAAGGTAATCAATGCTAACCTAAAAGGACCTAAGATAGTTTAAGTACCTAAAAAGGGCTAAATATCTTTGTAGGTATGTTTGAAAAAACAAAGTTTAAAGAATCATGGTTCTTGGATAGCAATTGATCTAGAGATATGACTAAAGACCCTTCCTAGTTTCTCTTTTTCACTTACAAGGATGGAGGACTTTTCACATTTGGAGATGGAGATAAAGGTAAAATTGTTAATTTTTGTATTGAGAATGCGTGTCTTGTTGAAACATAATCTTTTTAGTATTAGTCAACTATATGATAAAGGGTATAAACTAGTGTTTAACTCTTTGCATTGCATTATTTTCAATGGCAACAAGGTTTTATATGTTGGACAAAGATTTAAGAACATTTACGTCTTTAGCTTAAATGATTTAAGTTCAAAGAGTATAACTTGTCTTTCCTTTATATATAATGATTTGTGGCTTTGGCATAAAAGCTTGACTATATAAACATGCATACTATATCCAAACTATATAACTTGAATTAGTGAGAAAACTTTCCAAGCTAGATTTTGAAAAGGATCACTTATCTGAACCATGCCAAATAGGCAAACAAGTAAGATCCTCTTTTAGGGCTAAAGAAAATGTTTCAACTTTTAGTTCATTCCAATTATTGCATATGGATATCTTTAGACCAACTCAAACATGTAGCTTTGGTGGTAAAAAGCTATGCTTTGTTATCATTGATAACTATTTTAGATTTACTTGGATTCTCTTCTTGGCTCATAAGGTTGAAGCTTTTAGAAATGTTGAAATCTTTTGCAAAAAAGGTTCAAAGAGAGCAATGATAGTTAATCCCAAGTATTATAAGTGCTCATGATAATGAATTTGAAAACAAGATGTTTGACAATTTTTGCAATGAACAAGGTTTTACCCATGATTTCTCATCTCCATGAATTCCATAACATAATGGGGTTGTTGAGAAGAAAAATAAAACTTTGCAAGATATAGTTAGAACCATGTTGATTGACAATGATCTTTTTAAATACTTTTAGGCTAAAGCTATAAATACAACTTGTTACATTTTCAACTGTTGCCTTATTTGTCATATTCTCTAGAAAACTCCTTATGAGTTATGAAAAAAAAAAAAAAAAACTTAGTGTGGGTTATTTTCATACATTTGGTTGTAAGTGATTTATTTATGACAATGGTAAAGATAATTTAAGAAAGTTTCATGCTAAAAGTGATAAAAGAATTTTCTTAGGGTACTCAACAACTAGTAAGGCATACAAAGTCAATAATAAAATAACATTAGTTGTTGAAGAATCAATGCATATAGTATTTAATGATACTAACCCATCTTTAAGAAAAATTATGAATCTAGATGAAGAAGAAATTTTAACAACTCCTAGTTGTATGCAAAATGCAAGTTAGAAGGAGGAAACAAAGGCTACTACATTAGAAAAGGCTAAAGAAATTGAACCAAAAAAGTTAAAAGTTCCAAGAAGTAGTTCTAGTCAACTAGAAGTTTCACAAGGCAAATCTAATCAACTAGAAGCACCATAATAGAATTCTAGTCAACTAGAAATATCTAGAATAAACTTGAAGCTTCTAAGGGAATGGAGACACTTGTTCACATATCCAATGCAATACATCCTTGGTGATCCTAATGAAGGCTTGAGGACAAAGGCGTCTTTTAGGCATAAGAACAACATTGTACTCTTATTTGCAACAATGTAAATAATTTCTTACAAAAGCATCTAATAGAGTTTTGATATAACTAATTTTTATTTTTTTAAAACTTTTGTATTCTAAAAATTTAGTTAGAAATGTAGAAAATAGTAAAAGCTAACAAAAGTACTAAAAAGTTGGCAAACATTTGTAATGTGGTAGAAAATAAGAGGGAAAAAAAGATGGGATCAACTAAAATATTATCATGTAAAAAACAGCGACAGACAAATGGTTAAAATTGATCAAGTTGCTACCACTGAAATAGCAACGGACAATTGGTTGGATTTTACCAACGGATGTGTTGCTAATAAATATATAAACTATATACATAATAATATTTATATTTATATTTTAAGTAATTAATATACAATTAAGTAATATAATCTAATTTAGATTATAAGTTATATTATTTATATTTATTCTATATTTTTATACTTATTATTGTTATTTAATAAATCAAATATTATATTATTTAATAAATATATAAATAAATGTAAATAATAAAAATAAAACATAAAATTTTCATTTAAAATTTGATAAAATGGAAATAAAGAGATAGCAACAACAATATGAATACTTTCACCAACCATGTTGCTATCGCTAACATGGATAATAATATTATATAGTATAATACTATATTATACTACATATATAATCATATATAATAATATGTATAATTAAAAAAATCTAATATAAATTAAAGAAAATTTTAATTTTAATTAATTAATATATGATAAATTAGAAATAACATTATCTAAATATTTATTTAATTTAGGATTATAATTATATTATAAGTTATAACATTTATATTTATTATTAAATAAAAAATATTTATTTAATAAATCAAATAGTATATTATTTAATAAATATAAATAATGTAAAAAAAATAAATTTTTTATTGAAAATATAGATAAATTTCATATATATTTGAAAATATAAATAAATTTAAACTTGGATATTAATATTAAACATGTCATAGTGAGATTGAACTATCTCTAATAAGTAACATGTTAAAACGTGTAGCTCATTATGATTAGTAAATAAAGACTATAATCATAACGGGAAAGAATGATATTTGATGTAGTTGGTTTTGATTTTGATGTTGATAGTTTTAATAAAATAAATTATAATGATAATATTAGTTATGTTGAAGAATCACCAAATGTAAAAACCAAACACATTTATGATTTATTAAATGTGTATCAATAACTATTGTGACCAAAATATAGTAATTGTCACATCTAGCTTTTATTATCTCATATATGGCAAATATAAGGTTATAAGCAAGCCCCATATTTATCCATAACTATTTTAACACCGAAATTTGGCTATTTTATGAGTCATTTTGAGCCATTGGAGTCCAAACTTAATTATTTCTTTTCTTTAACTCATTTTTATTATAAAAAAGTTTTTTTATACTTAAATTATTGTGCATAGCTCATGGAACCCCTTAGTTCCCCATAGAACTCAAAATGACAACATAAGTGCCAAAATTTGCTCAAACTTTGAAAATTCATAACCTAGGCTATACAACTCTAAATCATGCAAATTAGGTATCTATGAAAATCTTAGGATGTGAAATATATTCTGTAAAAATTTTAGGCAAAATTGATCTAATTTGCCTAGTCAAATGCAATGGAAGAGTACACATAGGTCAGAAATGGAGGCAAATAGCAAACCTGAACTTTAGAATTGCATATCTTGAGCTACACAACTCCAAATTAGGTGCTCTTAATGGCCACAGAAAGCTTAAGATAAGACCTAATTACCATGAACATTTCAGGATCATCCGAGTTCATTTGGCCCATGAAGTATATGGCATATCAGAAACTGTTACAATATTTAGGCATAGTTAGACCATCAACTTCAAAAATTCATAACTCCCTCTATACAACTCCTTTTTATGCAAAATTAGTGGCCCTAGAAAGTTCATAATGTCAGCTATATTCCTATAAATTTTCATAAGTATTGGACTTCATTTAGCTCTTGAAAAACTTAAGACACTAAATCTATTCTATGTGAATAATATAGGCCTAATATAAATTTTTTGTCCAATTTTGAAAATATTCTGTACAATTCAGAAAATTATGATTCTTAGCTTGACAAAAATTCTTAGGAGGGGTCTAAATGCAAGCTAAATCTTAGGCTCAAACTATGTTATCTAGGCCACTTTTGACATAGAAGTTATTTATGACAAATTTACCATTTTAGGTATCAATTTGGACAATTTGTTGTCCAATTGGGTTTCTTCTACTTTAAATACATTTCTTTCATCCTAAATTGCCTCTCTAACCATTCCATATCATTCTAAAATTAGTGAATCAAAATTTGACCCTTGAACACCTAAGAATACATACATACATCATGTCTTCCTATAACTAAAACTCTACCATAATACATATACATTGTCACAAATAGTCATGCATTAGTATTCTTATACTTTTACACATGGTTCCATCATTAAACATGAAGTAGTATTCTCATATACATCATAAGTGTGTCATGGTACATGTAGAACATTATGTGCATACATGTACATAAATTCTAGTATAACATGAGGTTGTAATACATAATTTCCTACTATTTATGATCTTTCTTGGTCTTAACCTTGGCTTAGAGGACCTAAAATGGTTAATGGGAGCATGAAGAGTAAGATTTAGGAGAATCTCAGTAACTAATCTCAACTAACTCAATACATACAAGAATGTCATAAATGCATGCCATGTATGTGGTGCAAGAATGCAATGCTCATGCCTCATATGAATCAATACATCATCAAACATGAAATTTCATTCCTTTCTCAATCATATCTTCATCATAAACTTGTTAAGCTCAACCTTTTTCAACCTGAAGGCCAAGGGAGAGCTACTACACTCAATTCCATGCCTTATGGGAGTTAGAAGCCAAAACATATATCATTTTCATTCATATAGTTCAAGATGAAAATTATGCTGAAACATACATCATGAATGCATCAAGTAACAACACATACAAGCATTAAAACTTATTTAAACATTTAATTATATCCAAGAGAAGGAGATAAAGCTAACTTGTGACCCTAAGAACTTTGAGGTACCACAATCCCATTTAGAAGCTTCCTTTTTCTTTACTTTCTTTACCTTGACACCCACAAATGAGTGAGTTTAGGTTATCTTGACCTACATATGACAATTATAAGGTACATTAATCCCATGAAATTTATTCTAAGTTTCATAACTCTTACTTAATCTCATTAGAATTCAATATGTTACATAAGGCTAGTTGCGGTCCATTATAAAGGATCCATTATAAAGCAACCTTTGGTTCTTGCTTTCCTAATCCCAAACTTTTGCTTTCTATAAGTTTTAGAACTCTCAAGATACTCATTTGAATCATAACATACTTAGTTTAAGGAGTTTAGAACTAACTTGTTTCATTAACCTCATTTAGACCCTTAAAATTTAAACTTTCATTTTAAGGCTCCTAAATTCAATCCAACACTTCCATAATCTATTTTTTATCATATCTAAGTCTCTAAATTTCTAAGAACATAAAGAAAAACTCCCTACCTATCCATTCTCTTCTTGGCCGAACCATACACATACATGAAGCCATATGAAGTTTTGTTTGTTTTCTTTGGGAAATTGATACATACCCATATTCTTTGATTTTTCTAGAGTCTATACATGTTTAAATATGGCTTGGGTTATCCTCTTAAAGTTCCAAAATTCTCAAGGTGCAATTGAAACCCTGACTTTTCTACTTTGCTTTATAATGCTTCTTTCTTGATTCTAATTGCATTTCCTAACTCTCCATACCTCAAAGCCTTTGTTCCTAATCTGTTTTGTTCAAGAATCATCTCCCTTCATCTTCCCTTAGGTTAGGCCAAACATACACATGAAGAAAAAACCAAGAAGAAGTAAGCTTTAGCCATGAATGCTTACCTTTCCTTAAAGCTTAAAAAGAAAGGAATTTGATGCTACAAATTATTTCCTTAAGTATTCAACTTCTTCCCAAATTTCAGCCACAAACCTACTCCTTTCAATAAGCTAAAACCATCAATAGAAAGTGCTTTGAGAGGAGAAGAAGTTTGGTGAAAAAAATCTCATGAAAAAGTGGCTAAAATATTACCTTTCTTGCCTTTTCTTTCTTTCTTCTTCTTCTCTTCTTTTGGCACACCCTTGGTTCTATTTCAAAGTGTCTTAGGTCGGTTTAGGAGGTGGTGGGACGTGGCTGGCCTGATTTAAGAAGGAAAGAAGATATTTTAAATATTTTTCTAAATTCTCATTATGTCCCACAACTTTGATTACTTAGTTTGGGTTTGTTTTAAAACTATCTTTTTTATATAAAATAGATTCTCTAGTTCATAAAATGAATTTGGTTTCACTCAAATTAGATTTAAAACTTTATTAAACTATTTAGTTAAAGTTTAGGTCAACCGACGTCTTAAGTTGTACACTGAAGAAATTTTAACTATTCTGAGGATTCCTATGGGTTTTAAAGCCTTTGAGAACTTTGAAAAACTCAAATTTATCATTTAAAACTCCTTCTTTTGAGTTTTCAAAAAGTTACCCAAAATTACGAAAAATTCATTTTTGCTTCGATTTCAGACCATCTTAGCTTTGTATTCTCATTTCTGAATATCTAAAATATTATTCTAATCTTGTTTAGACTCTAATTGTAATGTCTAATTTTTCTAAAAAATGTTAGAAATAGACCAGTTATAAAAGGAAGTTCTCTAAATATAACGATTTGAGGCCAAATAAAATTAAGATAATAATCTAAAAAATTGAAAATGAGGATACAAGGTTTGTGATGTCCAAAAACCAGAGTCAAAATAGCTAAATAAAATCCGATGGCAACCAGTGGCATTTTCATAATTTTAGGTAATTTTTAGAAAACTCAAAGGAGGAATTTTTAAATAGAAGAATTTAGTTTCTTAAGATTCTCAAAACCCCTAAAAACCCCTAAAAATCATAGAAAACTAAAATTATTCAAACCCCTCTGATTTATGTTTTATAGCATCCATTGATCTCGAACTTTGACTGGTTTGTTCGGGAAGTTTTTTAGTCCAATTTAGGTGAAACTAAAGGCATTTTATAAGTTAGAAAACTTAAATTTTATGATAGAAAATATGGTTCTAAAAAAGGAGTTAAAATGAACCTAAATGGAAAAAACCAAGAAAAAGGACAAAATTTGAATTTTGAAAAAGTCTTAAATGCCCCCTTGTGTCTTATTTACACATCCCACCTCTCCTTCTCTCTTAATTGACTTAAGTTCTACTTCAAACTAAGGGAGAGAACATCCAAGAGAGACCACAAGAAGGGAGCAAAGGAGGAAGGAAAAGCTTAGCAAAAAGGTGAGAAAACTATGGTTTTTCATGTTCCTTCCTTCACTAATCTTGTTCTCCTCTTTTTCTTCTCTTTTCTTATGGTTTTAATGTTTGAATTGGGATTATTTTGCGACTGGATCAATAGGAGAGAGTTAGAGATTGAAGGAGAGGGCTAAGGCATAAGAAAGCTCCTTGGAAAAGAATTCAATCAAGGTAAGAATCATGACTCTTGTTACTTCTTCTTAGTTGTTCTTCACGGGGGGTTGGGTTCGGCCAACTATAGACCACCTAGAAGGGAATGAGTTCTGACCAAAACCAAGCAAGGAATAAGAGTTTTAGAGTGTCAAAATTAAGAATATGTACTTGTAATTGAATAAGAAGCATTAGAAATCAAGTTGTAAAATCTAGGGATTCAGTTGTACCTTGACAAATATGAAACTTCTTAATGGTAATTTAGGTTGTTTAAGAGTTTGTACGAGTTCCTAAGACACCTAACAAGTCTCACATGTGCCAATTCCCTAAAGGAAATTTGCAAAACTCCATAGGTTTATAACCATGTGCATGTCTTAGCCAAGAAGACTTGAAGCACCTAGAGAGAGTTTTAATTAATTCTAAGGCTAGAAAGGGACTAAATATGATTAATAAACATCAAAGGAAGTATTAGAATGAAATTAGGAATCAGGGTTTATGAGATGGAGGTGTAGGCTCCATTTTAAGACATAAAGAAGCAACTTGTATCTAGGCTACTTGAATTGAAATTGTTATAGCTCTAAGAAGTCTAAAAAGAGTTAAAAGATTTGGATTAAATGAAAAATGGGAGCCAAGATCATGAATCCTAAGGGTTGCTTCATCGTGTTTTGTATGGAAGTATAATGGAGTCATATGTGAGAGTAGGCATGCATAGAGTTTTTATAAAGCTAGAACTTATTCCAATGATTGAATAATGTCTCATTTGATATGTCTAGGCTAAAAGAATCAAGTCTCACCTAGTTGCATGTGTTTAGCCAAAAAGGGGAAGAAGTATTGAAGAGAAAAGTTTGTAAGCTTACTTCAACATACCTCCTTAACGTTTCCTACATGCATTGTTTGGATGTTTACTTGTCTTTGAATGCTTGTGTGTATGTTTGAACTATGAAATATGTTTCTAGCCATTGCTTACATGTTATAGTATCATTATGCTTCTTAAAATATTGTTTGAATGAAAAGTGGCTTGCATGTGTTTGGTTATGCCAAAAGTTCTTTAGCATGAGTGAGGATGAGCCAAAAGTCTTTAGAAATAGGTGAGACAAAGCCAAAAGTCTCAAGAAGAATGAAGTTAAGTCAAAAGTCCCTTAAAAGCAGGTGAGGCAAATCTAAATATCCCAAAGAAGTTGGGTGAGGTTAGACCAATGCCTTTGAGAGCCTATGTTTAACATGTATAAGTTCATATGACAAGGAAAATGATTTATGTATGTTCATTAGTAGCTTATATGGTATGCATGCATTCTTTGACATATAAATGTATCATTTATGTATGTTTAAAAGGGTAAAAAGCTATTGAGATTCTTTAAATCTCATTCTTCCCTTACATATGTCTAACAATGTCTAGATGAATCAAGTAGACCAAGAAATAGAGGCCAAACATCTTAAAGTGCAAGACTTTGACAATAGAATAGATAATTAGGCATTTTGATGTCAAAATTTGTAACCACATGTTGTATATGTGATATAGATCTATGAACATGTTCAAATGTATGTAAATATGATGTATGTATCCATTTTGAAGCCAAATGAATGAATATGTGAGTTCTTACCATCCTTATGCTATTACATTGGGTGCTCTTTAGTTCTATGGAAATCTCTAGATGAGACCTACTTGTTGGCCAAAGCTCATGAGAAGACTCACTCATTTGGTTAGATTTTGGTTCAGCACATATAATGGTCCAATTTAATGTTCAAGATGGTGCATTAAGGTGTGAAATGGCTTTCTTAACCATCCATGCTACTTGGGCACGTCCAAAACCACATTCAAAGCCTAGGAGGATATGCCATTTGGTTCAAAACATTATAGAGCTCATTTCTACTATGCTACATGCAATTATACACATTGGAAGCATAACACATCAAGGGCCTTTGTGGTAAAATCATACATATTCATTTATATGAACCCAAAATCATTACATACATCATGTCTACATATATTAGAGTGTATTCAATTGTCTACATCATATATACAACATGTAATTACAATTCTTGACAACAAAAGGCTATCAAAAAGGCTATTTCATTACTTGATTGCCAAGTTCTTACTCTTCAAGATTGTTAACTCCACTTCTTGACTTACTTGGCTCACCTAAACATGGTTAGACATTGGAGAGGGAAGAGTGAGATTCTAAAAATCCTAATAGCTCTTAACCCTTTCAATCATATATAATAGCCATATTTTCAAGTCAAAGCATGCATGTATGAAACTTAAGCTACTTATAATCATACATAAAATCATTTTCATTTTTGAGAAGCTCATACATATCATACATTGGCTTTTAAAAGTATTTGTTTAGCCTCACCCCCTTTCCTTAGAACTTTTGGACTTAACTCACCTATTTTCAAAGAACTTTTGACTAAGCCTCACTCTTCTTAAGACTTTTGGCTTTGTCTTACCCAATTCTAAAGACTTTTAACTCATCTTTACCTTTGCTATGAGACTTTTGGCTTCGCCAAACCCATTTAAGTCATAACACATTCATAAAATGCATTTCAAGAATATCATGGTACCATGGTATGTAAAAAATAACTAGAAATATTTCTCATAGTAAAATCATATATACATACATTCAAAGACAAGAAAACAACTAAAAATATATGAGAGAAAGGTTAGAGAGCTATCTTTAAAACAAAATCCAAGTCTTTCTCTTAATTATTCACCCCCACTCTAGATCACACACTTGCAAGTGGATGGAACTTGGTTCCTTTAGCCTAGACACATCAATTAGGATACCATTACATCATGGAAGCAAACTCTAGCATCACACACACATACACTAGAGAAGCATACTTGGTTCTAAGACACCATTATTGTAACACCTTAATATATTAACTCTATCTAGCCTCCCTCTGGGCTCAATTCCATATGATTTCCAAAGAACTAATACCAATTCCTGGCATTTTCCTACTAAAAATCGGGGTTTCAAACACTCATCTTTTGCCCCGTGGGTCCTGTAAACCCATCATTCACATTCTCAACTTAAACTCCATATATACGACTCATACATAGCATAAAACAAGCCATAAGCCATGGGTATGGAGCCAAAAACCAGAAAAATGCAATTTCTCACTTAGCCCAAAAATCATATTTTTGACTCTAACTTTGGAAAATCCTAACTAATTAGAGAAAAATGGGAATCTAGCAAACCATAGCTCTCTGGAAATCTCTAAGTGTTATCTTTACACTAAAAATAATTTCCAACTATAATCTCAGCGTCTGGACCATGTTTGACATCGAAAATGGGACAAAGGTCCGACTGTCCCTGTTTCTGGCACAGGTTACTGTCATGAACTTCGAAAATCCATAACTAAATCCACAAAAATCAAATCTAGGCATACTATACCAACTTGAAAAGCTACAGATGTCTACTAAAGGATAAAAATAAGTTTAGATCAGTTCAGCAGCCCCTAGACCCTGAAAACTAATGGAACAGTAACAGAGGTCAGGTGGCTCCCTGATGCTGATACAGAACTTCAGAAGGTTCATTCTCTCTCTACAGACCTCCGATTTTAGTGATTCTAGTTGGTATAGGTCACTATGACTGTCTAGTTTATGTGTATAAAATTTCATGACATTTGGCCACCGTTTGGTCTATGAATGACATGGATTCATTTTTGGACTAATAAAACAGTACATTGACCAAACCATTAAAATTTTCCAATTTCAACAATTCGCCAAATATTCTCTAGACATCCGAATATTACCCACTTTAGCTTCCCAAGAAGCTCTCTACAAACTCTAGAGGCATGCCAAATTTCATGGCAAGAAGAGCTCATCTGGTCATACTTTGACGGAGCTCACAAAATTAAGTTTTAGCACCCAAGAGGTCCAAAATAGGTCCAAATGGCCTCTTACACGTTCTCACTCCTCATGGACAAGTTTGAAAGCATAAAAATAGTCTATAGAATATGTACAAGTGGTCCAAATCATCATACATCTCAAACTCACTATGCTACGAGCTAAAATACACTATCACATGCATTCAACAAAAATGGCAAAACCCACATTTTTATTAATTTGGCTCTCTACATAGTTTGTACATCATATATCTATACATTTACACTTGCTACAACATGTACATCTCAAAAATAGAAGGTGCATATTCATTTTGGCACTTCTTTACATCAAAATAGTCAAAATAATCTAAAGTCTAGCTAAGCATGCTCTTAGGCTCCTTAATGTGCACTTGAATCTCCTTGAGCTCCACCTAGCATGTTAAGTTGGGAGGGGAAGGGGTGAAATTCATGGAATCTCAGTAGCTTATGCACTCATTCAAGGAAGCAATCAAGGCATATAACAAGTCAAAGCATGTAATTCAGCATCCAACCATTCTCAATCACATAATACATGTTGTACATGCTATGGAAATCACAACAATGCCAAAAATGGGCTTTAGGGACTTTTGGTCTAGCCTCACTCGAGTTTAGGGACTTTTGGATAGCCTCACCCGAGTTTAGGGACTTTTGACTTGGCCTCACTCGGATATGAGACTTTTGGCCTTGTCTCACCCATCTCAAGGGACTTTCGGCTTTACCTCACCCATCTCAAGGGACTTTCGGCATTACCTCACCCGAGCAATTCTCACAATTCATCAAACAAGCACATTGATAATAATGCATCATGGCAATAACATATGGCATATCTCACATAACAAGCATATACATAAACATACAATGATTATTACATCCAAGAATGCAACAAGAAAGAGTGGAAAGAGAGTTACCTTGTGAGCCAATACAAGCTTTTCCTTTCAATTTCTCTTCTCCCTTCTTAGTTTCACACTCACACCTTGGTGGAGGTGCTTCACTTAAGCCTAGACACATCAAAGAGCATAAATTACTCTCTTAGAATGTAATCTTCAGAGCAAACTCTCCTAACATACAAGAACCTAGAGGTTCTCTCTCTCTTTAGAATGCCATCAATTCTTCCTCTCTCTTAAGTTCCCATGGTAGTAGAAACAACATTTTCAAAGAAAACAAAGAGGTTCAAGGGTGTTTTCCACTTTTCCTCTTCTGACCCATGCCCAAAATCTAACTAATCTCACAAACAAAACCATAGAAAGAGAGGGCAAAGAGAGGAGATCAAAATGCTAAGAAGAAATGAGGGAAACTTGCTTACCTTTCCTTTATTCTTCCTCCTTCTCTTAGTCTCTCTCACTCTCCCCGCCTCTTTTCTCTCCTTAGGTCGAAGTCTAGGGCAAATATGAGAGAAAGAATGAGTTGGGGCGTTTAAAGGAGCCAAATTCTCGCTTTGTACTCTTTTCCGGATTGACCCTCGCTACAGCAAAAATTAACCTTCGCTACGGCGAGCTCGTATCAGCTGCCTTCGCTATGGCGAGGTTTAGCTTTCGTTATGGCGAGCACGTATCAGTTCCCTTCGCTATGGCGAGATTTAACCTTCACTATGGCGAACTCGTATTAGTTCTAGACTCCCACTTTCACTATGGCGCATGCTACGGCGAGCAACTCCCTGATTTTTTGTATAGACTGCTGCCTGCACTCGCTATAACTAGAAGCCTTTTCGCTACAGCGAATAGGTGCTATCGCTGTAGCGAGACTATTTCTCGCTATTGCGAGCAGACTTAGAAAAATTTTTAGATTTCGAAACTTTTCAGCTTTCTACTTTCTTTTCCCTTTTCCCTTTTCCCGGTTGTTACAATTATGGCTTCATAAGGGACCTAATGAAGCAACTATGATAATTCTTAATCTTGGCTCCATTTTCTTCCTTGATCTATGACTTTTGATTCCATTTGGACTCCTTGGAGCCATCATACATTCGTTTTAAGGAGCCTAGTTTTATATTGCTTCTTTAAATCACATTATGGAACCCACACCTCCAACTCTCAATCGATGGCTTCTAAGTTTTTCCTAAGACTTCCTTTGATCTTTGTCCATCATATCTAGTCCCAATCTAGGCTTAGAAAAATTTAAAACACTCTCTAGGTGCTTCATCTATGTTTGACCGAGCCTATGCCTCTAGTTTGGACCCATGGGGTTTATTTTGTTTCCTTGAAGGAAGAGACACTTGGGAGGCTTCCTAAGGGTCTTGGGAACTCAATTAGACTTTCACATAAGCTAGAACATCCTTGGATAAGATCAAATTTAGTCATATGTCTTTAAATCCCTAGCTTAACTATCTTGAATCCTAATGCCTCTTCTTTGAGCTTAATTGCATAATCTTATTCCCCACACTCTAAAATTAATTCCCTCCTACATGTTCTCTTTAAGGTCGAAACTCACACCATGAAGAACAAGAGAAGAAAAGCAAGAAAAGTTATATACATACCTTGATTCTTTGCCTTTTCAAGAGCTTTCTTCTTTGCTTTAGCCTTCTCCTTGAAATTATAATCTTCTCCCTTTGTACCACACCTAAAATAGCCCCATATCATTCACCAAAGCCATAGAAAGAAAGGGAAGAAGGAGGGGAACAAAGTTACTGAAAGGAGAACTATGAAAAACCGTCACTTTCTTTACCTTTTCTTAAAGTTTTTCTTCCTTTGCTTCCTCCCTCTTGTGCATCTCTCCTTCCTAGTCACTCTCTCTGGTTTGGGCAAAAAAAATAGGTCGGTGAAATGAAGGAGAAGTGGGACGCCACTTTAAGAAGCAATATGTCTTAAGAATTGTTCTTTAAAAATGTCATTTGTGTCCTTTTGCTTGGCTAATTCATTTTAAACTCATTTTAGCTCCTTTTTTAAAACCATCTTTTTCATCATAAATTTTAAGTCCTTAAACTTATAAAATAGTTTTGGAATCACTTAAATTAGATTTAAAACCTTCCCGAATGAAAAGGTTAAAATTTAGGTCAACTGAGGTTCAAAAATATACATCGGAGGTGATTTGAACCAGTCCAGAGGTTTTTATAATTTTTAGGGCATCTGAGAATCCTGTAAAGCCTAAATTTTCTATTTAAAAATCCCTTCTATGAGTTTTTCAAAAAGTGCTCATATTTATGAAAATGTCATTATGCTTTTAACGATTTTATTAAACTACTTTAGCTCTAGTTTTCAGGTATCTCAGACCTTAGATTCTTATTTTCTATTATTTAAAACTTTATTGTAATTTTATTTGGCCTCAACTCACTCATTTCTAGGGACTTGCTTTTCAAATTAACTCATTTCAGCATTTATACAAAAAATTGGATATTACACAAACACTTGGTTCCATTCATAAACATCATTAAATACATAAGTAACCATCATCTATACATAGTGGTCAGGTTATACATACACATTTGCTGAAAGTTGGACTATTTACATTACAAGCTTCATAATATATTATCCATGCCATTCTTGATACATAGATTACATTTTAGCATATATAGTGCTTTTAGCACATAACTCCCAATATATAATCCTTTCATCTTTCTTGATTTGGTTTGACAATCCTAAAATGGTTAGTGGGAGTATAGGGGTGAGATTTGGGGAGAATCTTAGTAGCAAAATCTCATCCAATTCAATGCACACAAGAATATTATGAGTAAATGTAATATATGTGGTACAAGAATGTTATGCACATGCATCATGTATTCATATGCATCATATAACATGAAAACTTATTCATTTTTTACTATGGCAACATCATAAAACTCGTTGAGCTCTACCAATCTCAACCCGAGACCAAGGAAGAGCTACTGCATTCAATTCTATGCCTTAGGCAGTTAGGAGCTATTACATAAAATTTTTCATAAACATAAGGTACTCATAAAACTCATATGAAAATATAATGAATCATACTTTATGAAAGTATCAAGCAACTGCACACACAAGCATATCAACTCATTCAAGCACTTAATTGCATGCAAGAAGTGGAGAGAGAGCTACCTTAAGACTTCTAAAGGTTCAAGATGCCACTAACCCACTTGTTTTCATTTTTCTTTACATGCTTTTCAAGTTCATATACACAAAATAATGGAGTTGCTTTAGCTTGGCCTAAACACATTCATTCAAAAGCTATTCTAATTCTAATTCATTTCCTTGCTACATAAGTCTATAGATACTTACATGCAAATTTAAGCTACTTTAAGTGCCTTAAGAGGGAATTCTCATAATTCAACTTTTAAGCCTCAAGATCTCTTTTAATATAAGCCATAAGGCTCTAATGGAACTCATGAAGGCTATCACATGCAAGCTAAAATATGGTTAACACTAGGTTGCTTTATTAGGCCCTTTATGAATGCAAAATATGGCTCCTAAATTCATTCCAATGGTTAAATCATTATTTGTTCCCCTAATTTAAGTCTCCTAAATCATTAGAACCCAAAAAAACTCTCCCTAGGTGCTCTAAGTATTCTTAGGCTGAGACACATCATACATGGAGGCAACTTGGAGACTTGTTGCTTCCTTCATGGATTTCGATGCATGGCTATGTTCTTTAGCTTATCTTTAGTTTAATTATGGGTCCATATAGCTTAAAACACCCTTATATGGTTCCAAATCTTCTATGGTTTACTTGAAGCCCTAATTACCATATAATGAAATCTATAGGTTTTTAATTACTTTCAATTACATATTCTTGTTTCTCATGCTTCAAAACCCTTTGTTCTATCTTGTTTTCATGCAAAACACATTCCCTTCATATGGTTCTATGGCTAGCCAAATTGAAGAGCAAATGGAAAAGCAAGGAATTGCAAAAATCCTACATGGTTTCATACCTTTATAGCTCCCTTATATGATGAAAAATCTTGTGGTTAGCTTGCTTTCTTCAAACTCCTTCCTTCCTCCAACATACTAGCCACAAATATGGTCCTTTCAAAGAACTAAAACCATCAAAAGAAAGCTCTTAAAGAGAGGAATTAGATTTGTGAAGGGAAGAATATGAAAAAAAAATGCCATTTTTATACCTTTCTTGCTTGTTCTTCCTTTCTTTCTCTTCTATCTCTTTTGGTCGCCATAACTAGTCTATTTCTGAGCTAAAGTGTCATTTTGGAAGGGCGACAAAGCTGACTTGACTTTATTAAAAGGTGGAGGAAGATTTTTATAATAATTCTTGAAATACTGATTATGTCCCTTCACTTTCGTTCATTCGTTTAAGCTCATTTTAACTCTTTTTTTAGAATCGTCTTCTTCATATGAAAATTTATATCTTCTAATTTATTAATGATATTTTTGTTCAATTTTATAGGGTTCAAAACTATCCTAAATCATTTGGTCAAAGTTTCTATCAACTTTTTGCCAAAAACGCACATTGGGAGGGTTTTAACTATTTTGATGGTTCCCATAATTTTCATAAGCCCTAAGAACCCTAGTGGGTTCAATTATATTTTAAAAATTCTTTCTTTAAATTTACAAAAAGTTAATCACAATTATGATTTCTGCCATTGCGTGACATTTCTTACCGCCTAGCCACTTCGACTTTGATTTCGGGCCACCCCTAATTCCTTACCCTCATTTTTATATGCTTTGTTTATTAATTTAACTCTATCTTACCTTATTTCATTTCATTCTGGGGGTCTCTTTTTACAATTTGATCGATTTCAATCCAGTTCTAGAAAAACAAGATATTACAACAAAACCATTAGCAAAATTGATAATATATAATGTAAAAACCTAAGTTTAAGTATGCATAGGAAATTTTAAAAAAATTGCAAGAGCACCCCCTAAATGTGAGCTCCTTAAAATAATGAATTTCCTATGATAACAAAGCACAAAGGGTAAAACACATATACCATCCTCCAAAATTGGTCCATTTATATATTTATTGTAATTATCTAGTTAATCTAGAAATATTTCCAACAATCATTCCATTTTGCATTTTGCCATTTCTCCACTTTTTTGTCTTCTACAAAAGGGATAGACAAACCCAATCTAGGCAGAAAAACACAATTTTATCATTTAGCAAGTGAGACTAGTGAACTAAAATCCATATTAGTCAACACAAAGGAAGGGAACATTAACTAAAATCCAAATAGCATAAGCACATAATAAAATTAGTTAACTTAATCCATACCATTCAACATATCTAACCAAATCTATCATAACAAGATAGTTAATTAAATACAACTAAATTTATTAGATTAGTCAATAGTGACACCAAAATATCATAAAATGTTCATTAACAAATTTAGACCATCATAGGCTAGCCAAAAATATATAAATGAATTAAACAATAGGAACTAGGAAGTTTTTATCTTCTTATGGAGGAAGAGGCAGAGTCAGAAGGCATGAAAAAAGAGGCAATGAATTGGTTCAGATGAATACTACTAAGGCTTGCTCAATATCCTTCATATTATTGTCATAATCCAGAGCTTTTTTGTTTAAGTGCTGCCTTTAGGTCATATTGCTCTATTTGGACTAGGGCCACAAACTTTATAACCATGCCTTCTTTAAGTAGCAACCTATGAATTTTAACTACATGTTACTTGACCATCTTAAAGTCACTTTGGAGAGCTGCTTGTTGATTTTTAAGCTCAAGCTAGTTATTTATAATATCAACTAAAATTTTGAATGGATTGAAAGGAAGGATCCAAGAGGGAGGAGGTTATGGTTAAGGTTTGATAGGCTCTGCTAGAGGATTTAGTTAAGGATTAAGCTAAGGTTCAACAGGTGATGTAAGAGGGGGTTCTAATGGTAGTTTAGGCTATTGGACTACTTAAGGTCAAGTTGAAGATCAAGCTAAGGTTGAGGAGAAATAGGTTGTTGTTAAGGCTAGGGTTTAGGTGCAAGCATAGTAGGCAAAGGTGCAATAAAGGAAGAGGCTATGTAATGCTATGGTATATTAGAAATTTGGACCCACTTCTTATCTACTAAGGTATATTTCATGAACTTCAAAGATGCAGGATCATAAGTGCTCACTACACTTTGAGAATGATACCCATCAAAATTTACTTGATTTGCTCTGAAACCTGAGTTAACGATAGGCCATAAAGCAAACTATATGGATGCTCTTTGCTATTGGCACTATCAATTATATGCCTAAGGATCTGATAATAGATATTAATGCTTTATTGTGACACCAAAAAAAAAGAGCGAAAATACTTCTTTCCACTTAGCATATCCAGTGATCTGGTCTTAGGCAAAATGCACGTTCCTATTATATGTGCCTTTACTCTGTTTTCAAATGCTAAAGCAAGGGCATTGAACTTCCCAGCAATCAATAGTCTTTTCCTTTAGCAACTATTTCCTTAACTTCCTTATAAGACATCTCAAATTCATCAAGCTAAGTTTTCTTAAAATAATGGTCATTTACTCCCTTAAAGGACATTCTATAAATCTTAGATAGTTTTGCTTCACCAATAGCTACTTTTTGCCCATTAACTAGTGATTATATTGTCAAGCCATCTTGTAGTACTCTTGTATTGGCATAAAACATTCTCATTAAATCCTCAAATACAAGTTCATTTATGTTGAGGATGGTAGACTAATTTAGGTGAGTAAAATTAGGCTTTATCAGGCACCCCTAAGTAATTGATTTCTCAAAACTCACAATCCTACTAGTAGCTATTAATTTGTTCTTAATGAATCTTTGAAACTTATCTTTATGACTTTCTGATTTGAAAAAACAAAGGTTAGAAGTGTTCACTATTGGAAGGGTCATCTATTTTTGAGATGTTTTTCTTGTTTCTTCATCTTTAACCATCTTCCTTTTTCTCTTTCTCTTGGCAATTGGTTTCTTCACCATAGCGTTAACTTCCTTTTTCTTGAAACCTTTTGTTGTCATAGGTTCAATATTTGGAATGGGTATTTCTTCTTTGAAAAGCACCACTCATTGTCACAGGTTCAATGTTTGGAATGTGTATTTTTTCTTCTTGTTCTTTGTTGAGTAGACGACATCTTCTTCTTCTTAGTGGAGCAAAAGTGATTCTTCTTCTCCAATGGCTATTAATCTTTGATATCAATGATTCCTTTAATCTTTATTTTTTAGTATGTTGAGACCTTTGTAATTGGGTATAGTGAAGATTAGGATTAGGCTTTGGTAAGATGAGAGATGAAGAGAGAATATGGAGAGAGAGAAAGAAGGTATAAGGGAAATGATTTTAAATGTTTAAAGAAATTGATATTGGGTAGTCAAGTGATGGGAGGTTTAGACATGAGAAAAAGAAACTATCTTTTCAAACAAATCCCTCAAAATGTTGTGTTTAAATAGGTCAAAAAGTTTTGACTTGAAGCCTCAAGAATTAGTTAACTAAAACTTACTTATAGTTAATTAAAACTTTAAAAGAAATGTGAATGTAGAAAACTGATGCAAATGAAGTTGATAGTATGCAGCACTTAATTTAGTTAACTACAACTAGAAACAAAAAAATAATACATGATTTATGCATAATAAAATCAATTATCATATCAATTTAAGCAATTTTCATAAGATTAAGTCAGTCATGCTTGTAATACTATAATTTATTAGCCTCACTTAACCTATACGTAGGCTTAATTCCATGTGATTCCAAAGAAAAGGAGTAAAATCGTAGCATTTTATTTCGTTACATCGAGGTTTAACACATTCATACTTTACCCCGTGGAACCCTATGGACCCATCAATATCATTATCTACTCATACTGCATCCATACAACTCATATATATCATAAAACAATCCATGAACCACGGATTTGAAGCCAAAAACCAGAAAAATTGCAATTTACTTGTGGGTTCAGAATTTATATTTTTAATACCAACTTTAAAAAATCATAACTAATTTTAGAAAAATGGAAATAAAGTAAGTGATAATTTTCTAGAAATCTCTGTGTATTAAACTTTATACTAAAAATAATTCTAAGATATAATAACATCATTTGGAACACATTTGACAACAAAAACGCTCAAAAGGTTAGACTACAGAGCATTTCTAATATAGTTTACTAATATAAACTTTAAAAATTCATAACAAATTCCAAAAAAATTCAATTCGGGAAAAATATACCAATTTGAAAATCTACAGATATTAACTAGAGGGAAAAAATAAGTCTAGACTAAAAGAAAAGCAATTAGGACATGAAAACATATGGAAGAGTAACAGAGGTTAGGTTATACCCCTGATACTGATCTGGAAGTTTAAAAATTTGTTTCTCTCTCTCTAAAAATTCAAATGAGTGCTATTAAGTGCTATAAAAAGCTTATTATATCTAGTTTATATCTATAAAATTTCATAGCTATTAGACATCATTTATCCTATGAATGACAAAGGCAAAAGATTTGACCATTTGCACAGTAACAATGTCAATTCTATCAAAATTTGCCAACTTTGAAAATTTGCCAAAAATTCTTTAGAGCTCCAAATAATATGAACTTTATTTTCATAAAAATATCTAGGTAAAATCTATATGCATGTAAAATTTTAGGTTAAGAAGAGTTCATTTGGTCAGATCTTGATATAGCTCATAACTATAGCAAATTTAACACCTTATATGGGTCAAAAGTGGTTCAAATGGCTTTTTAAATGCTCTACCATCTCTTGGGCAAGTTTTAAAACATAAATACAATATATAAACTTCTGAAATGGTCCAAAACCTCATACCACTCAAACTCACTATGCTACATGACATAATACACTACTACATACAAGCCACCATGTACCCAAAACACAATGTCTCATTCATTTCATCACCACTTTGGTTCATGCACCATATTTACATACTTTTATACTTGCTCATATATTTACATCTCAAAAATATTATGTACATATCTACTTTGACAATAGAATACATCAAAAACTATATTAGTGTCAAAGTATAGTTAACTATGCTCCTTGGCTTGCACTTTGGTCTCTTTAAGTTCCACCTAAACATGTTAAAATGGGAGAGAGAAGGGGATGAGATCCAAAGAATTTTAATAGCTCATACACTCATTCAAGTAAATAATTAAAGCATATAAATATGTCAAAGCAGACAAGTAGGCATCCAACACCATTAAGACTCATTTAACACATAGTTTACATGCCATAAAAATCATATTAAAGCCAAGAATAAGCTCTAGGGACTTTTGGTCTAACTTCACCCTATTTTTAGGACTTTTGGATTAGTCTCATCCTTGGTCTAGGGAATTTTAACTTTGCTTCACTCATCTATAAGACTTTTGATCTTGTCTCATCTATTTTCAGGGACTTTTGGCTCCACCTCACTCATCACAAGGGACTTTTAACACCACTTCACCCTTAAGACCAATTTTCACAACCAAAACATGAACATATTGATACCAATGTAAAAAGATAATATTAAATGGCATGTCTCACAATACAAATGCACATATAAGCATACAATGACCATCATACATTCAATAGTGTAACAAGAATGAGTGAAGAGCTACCTTTGTAATCAAACATAAGTTTTCCTTGGTTATTCCCTTCCTTTTTCAGTTACATACCCACAAATAAATGGAGCTTGATCTCTTTGGCCTATACACAACAAATAGGATTCAATTATACTCTTAACGCAAGTTATAACATTAAATACACACTTAAGAAGTATACTTGGTCTATTTGTTCCATAATAGCTACATTAATGGCCTAATGAAGCAACTATCATAATTCAATCTCTTAGCTCCATTTCCTTTTCATATCTAGGCCTCTTTATTCTATTTAGACTCTTTGAAGTCATCATAAACCCATTCCCAAGAGTCTAGATACAAGTTGCTTCTTAAGGCTACATTGTCTTGATCTATTAAAAAAAGAAAACATTATGACTTAATGGCTCCTCCTCAAGTAAGAAGCAGTGTAATAGGATTGTGCTCATTCCAAGAGAAGAAGTTATGGAAGATTTTCTTTTCGATAGCAATATCTCTTTCAGGGGTCTAGGAAGCAACCTAAGGAATGCTTCCTAGGGAACCATGAGTTGCATTAGTTGGAACCATTAAGGGTTCAAAAAAAATCTTAGTAGTTCAACGTATTAAAAATTTACTTTGTAAATATAATTTATCTTTTTCTTTTCCTCAATGAGACTAAGTCACCTACAAATAAATTGAAATCAAGTTTAGATATATTAGTTTTGTTTATTTTTATGGTGTGGATGCTATTAAGAAAGGTAGTGGTCTTGTTTTGGCTTGAACGAATAATATTAATTGTATGATTCTTGATGTCACTTCCTATTGGATTCATATAAAAGTATTAAACAATTAAGGAGCTCTCATCTTATTTCTTTCATCTATGGGCATCCTAAATAGGTGACAATAGACATCAACAATCCTTGGTTCACAATTGGAGACTTCAATCAACGCAACTCCCTTTAAGATAAAAAGAGTTCTTCCTCTTCAATCCTTTAAGCAAATTAGTTTAAAGACACAATGGAAGCTTATGCCTTATTAGAAGTCCTTTCCAAAGGGCTCTAGTATACTTGAACCAACAATAAAAGTAAGAAAGAGGAGGTTTAAATAAGATTAGATAGAGCACTTCGTAACAAAGATTGCTTATTAATGCTCCCCCAATCCTAATCTTGTAATTCACCCAATAGTGGCATTAGATCATGCCCTTCTTGTTTTCTCCATTACCCTAATTTCCTCATTCAAAATTAGGCCAAGAAGATTTGAGTACTTTTTTTTTTCTTCAGTTCAATCAATACTTAAACATTGTTCATTCTTTTTGGAATCAATTACCTTCTGGATGTTCAATGTACAAGCTTCACTTTAAACTCTCCTCTATTATGATTACTTTACAAGCCTAGAACAAAAGTTGCATTGGAAATATTTCTCTTAAAATTAAAAATCTTAAGCCATTGCTTAGCCAATTACAAGCTCACCCTTCCCATACTTTTGGGATGGACAAAATTCTCAATTAAGAATAAGAATTGGAATTTTGTTACAATTGTGAAGGGATCCTTTAAGTGTAAAAAGCTAGGTGATCTTGGGTAGTGAAGGGTGATCAAAATACTAAGTACTTCCATACTTTAGTTCACTCTAGGAGATCAAATTGCAATATTCACATGATCCAAAATCCATAAGGAGATTGAGTTAATGAGTTAAATTAATTGAACACCTAGCCACTACTTTTTTTCATAACATTTTTGTCAATGATAGAGAGACCTCTCTTGATGACATCTTCTTTTATCCAAATGAGATTAACCTCCCCCCCCCCTCTCTCTCTCTCTCTCTCTCTAAAGCTCATCAACATCTTTTCTTTATGGAGTTTTTTTCCCTCAAAATTCAAGAGGTTGCCTATAAGCTTAAGGAAAATAGTACGCCTAGGCTAGATGGCTTCCACAACCATTTTTTCCAAGTTTTTTAGGACTTGGCTTTGTAAGTTATGGTGAACATGGTTAAAATTTTCCAAAAGCATGATTTTCTTCTAAATCATCTAGACATGAACTTCATCACACTTATTACTAAATGTAATAACCCTCAATCTTAGAAGGATTTCACGCTAATTAAACCTCTACAACTTGGTATATAAAATCATTGCCAAGGTTCTTTATAACAAAATCAAGAGAATCTTGGATGAATACCTTGTGCCCAACCGAAATGTTTTTCTCAAAAGGCATCTCATTTCCAATAACATTTTCACTAGTGTTAGAAATCATGCATCAAATTCACAAAAAGAAACTTGATAGTAAAAGATAGTGCACTTTTGAGATTAGCTTCTTGAAAGCCTATGATATGCTTTCTTGGAATTTCATCTAGTTTGTCCTCATCAAAATGAAATTCCCTCCCTAATGGATCTAAATGACCATGTCATGCATCTCCACTATCCCCTGCCAAATCCTCATCAATAGTAGCCCATCTTCCTCCATCCTTCCTCATGGAGGAATCAGGCAAGGAGATCCTCTCTCTCCTTATTCGTTCTCTACATCAATGTCATATTTTACACGATTGCCAAAGGAGAACAGAAGGGCTCTTAGCAAAGACTCATAACTAGTCAATTACTTTATGTATATTGATGATAATATCTTTTTTTTTTCTTTTAACAAACTTCATATACTTGTAAGGTGGTTGATAATACCTTGGATCTCTAGCATAGTCTTTATAGGCAAGCTATTAATAAATCCAAAAATAAGATAACTTTTAGCCTGAATACCCCTCATAAATTCAAAATGTTGTTTTTGGGTACCTTAAAAGTAAAGTATGCTACTAGACTTAGTAAATAACTTGGCACTTATGTTAACAAGGAAAGGAAGAAGAATCAAATTTATCATGATATGATAGACAAGATTGACTCCAAGCTTCAAGCCTAGAAAGCTAAACTCCTTTCACAAATAGCTAGAATAACTCTAATCAAGTCAATCTTAAGTTTAGTCCTAGTCTACCAATTATCTTGTTTTCACCTTCTAAAAAACATTATGTACAATACTTGACAGTAAATTTGCTAACTTATTCTACGAGTTTAATGGTGTTAAGAAAAGGACGCATCTTGCTAGCTAGAAAAAGTTATGTTTGCCTACAATAAAAGGTGGCTTAGGGTTTTGACATATAAGCTAATTCAATAAATCTCTTCTTGCTAAACAAGTTTAAAAGTTAGTTGATAGCAACCAGGATTCTTTCTTCACTTAAATAGTGAGACCTAAATACTACAGTAAAGCCCCTTTAAGTTTAATGCATAATCATTCTAATGCCTTTTAAATGTGGAAAGGGATCGCCAAATCTAGCCCTTTTAATCTCCTATAGACTAAAATGGTAGGTTAGTTTTGGCAAGAATATTTCTATCAACCACCATCACTAATGGCTAATGCAACCTGATATAGACTATGATCTACATATGGCTTTTGATCTTATTCTACATGACAAATCAAGATAAGACCAGGGGCTTTTAAACCAATTCTATCCTCTTAAAACCAACAATCTAATTCTTTGCAAAACTTTCTCTATTTTTGATAGGGAAGATCAACTCATCTAGACAGGCAATAATAATGGCTACCATTCCACTAGAGAGGGCTTAATTGTCTTAGAAAGGAAGAAACAGATGTTCATCCTCCTCGAATTGCACATTGGAAGGAGATTTGGAATCTAATGCTCTCAATGAAAATGATTCCTTTCGTATGGAAAGTTCTTTAAAAAACTCTTCCCATTGCAAACCACCTTCTAAAGCACCATCTCCAAACAAATCATGAATGCCCTTTTTGCCTTTCTACTAAGGATTCAATGAACTAAATTTTCTGCAAACAACTTTGCAAGGCCCTTTAAATTTGCATCTCCACTAACCTTTAGGACCAACATGATCTTGAATCAAGATATCATTCATTAGCTTTACAATTAATTCACTAATTACATAGAGAGTGGTTAAATAGGCTATCTCACTAGATTCATCATCATTGGCCTTTATTTCATATGGAAACTTAGGAATGATCTTGTCCATAATGGAGCCTAAGAGTGACAAATAAGTTCTAACTCAACTTGATGAATTAGCATATGTTAGCCAAATCAATCTCAAACTAATGGCATTATGATGGGTTAGTATGGTGGGGACAAAGTTGAAATGGTTGAAAATATATGGACTTATTTAACAAAAAGAAAGCATAAGGATCAATTTAAAAACTCAAGTAAATTATAAGGACTAAAATATTAATTTTTCTCATTCTAATATTTTTGTTTACATAAACCATGAAATTATAAGCAAACATTTTTTTGAGTTACACTAACCTTCCCTAGAGTTTGACTAAATTAATTTTGATACTTCCGTTGTTTCAAAAATTATATTCAATGTCTTTAATATTTGATATATATTAAAAAAGTTTTGTGAAGGAACTCAAAAAAAAAAAAAATTGATAGTTAGAGAATTAGAGATAAATTTGGCAATTTAAGTCTCAAAAAATAAAACTGACTAACTGGCCCAACTTAGCCGTAACTTAGTTTGGCCCCAACGGTGAATAGGGTCAAGCCAAAACAAGCCCGAATTAAAAATGGATTGCTATTTTGAAGCTCAACACTACTTGTTTTTAAGGATTTAATGGGCTAGCTCCTATGTTTTGATGCCTCTTTATAACAATAACAAATACCTTATTAATGAACTATTCTGTCACTAATTTAATGAATTTTATAAATATGATCGATTTCAGTGGTGGTCAGTAATTTTATGAATACAGGGGTGGAATCTGTATCACTCACTATTTTTTACCACTATCTTTAATTTTTTCTACCAGTCGGCCCTCATCGTGCCCTAATCATAAATCATAATGTTCAGTCAAGAAGTCAAGAGATGTGTTACCCATGACTAGGATGATTTCTTGACTCACGTCTATCAACAAAAGAGGATATTATTTTTTGTTATAATCAGAAGAAACGAGGAAAGGATTTTGATTCTTCTACCTTCTTTCTGTCTGTCAGCATGTGCTAACTGATTTGAAAGGTCTCGTATGCTTCAGCTGGCAAGTACAATATTCCTATCAAACCATCCTAAATAATTTTAAGATCCAATTAAAATTAATTATTTCAATCGAGTCATGAAATAAACCTTTATTTTATAATTTTAGTGGATTAAACAATTTAATCACTAGCTCACTTTTTATTTTATAATGCTTTATTTACACTCTTATATCTCTTCCTAAGATGAAATTTACGGCAATAAACGATAATGTTATAACTTCAGTAAAATATGAAATCTATTAAAAAGGTTAAGAGGCATAAAACACAGTATACAATTTTTAAGTTTATATTTGCATCTTATCTAGTAAGGTGAGTTAAAGGATCAAACGTTTTTCATGATTGGATGAATTAAGAAAAAAAAAATTAGATCAATGACAAGATATTAAAAATAATAATAAATAATTATACAATACAATATTAACAATAAAAAATAACAGTTACTTACATATAAGTTTGTTAATAGATAAATCTAACCTCTAAAAAAATCATAGGTAATCAAATAAACTAGCTCTCAGAAATTTTAAATAGATATTTGCCACAATACCAAGTTTAAATAGGTCATAAGAGTTAAATAAAGCATAATTCACTTAGCCATTTTTTACTCGATCTAAAGACACCTAGATCATATCTGTTTGCCACCCTTTGATTGAAGTGTGCTCAGTACTGAAAAGAAATCAAGTAAAACAATTTTTTATTTTTAAAAAAAGAAGAATTCAATAGTATGACAAGTTACACATTTGTCATTTTTCATGTGAGATATGATTGAAATAGCAGAACTGAATGTTGCTGGTAACCTCTTTATAGGCCCACAGTTTATGTTTACTATTGATTCAAGAAAACACAATCCCCGAATCAACCCATTTTATACCACAGCGCCCTTGAAGCATCGTTCTGGATAACAAATTAACTATAAAGAAAATTTTAGCATCAACTCTATTAGAGACAAACTCCATACTAACGCATATCAACTCCAGTCGCCAAGTAGCAGAAAGACGTAATGAATAAAAGGGGCTCCTAAGGAAACCTCGGAAATGTTATCCATTTAGTCAATCAGGAGAAAAGAAAAAAGCCCTTGGATATGCAAATCACTAGTGACAAACTTCCTAAGTTCTATAACAACATTCTAATGGCAAGATATAAACTTTCTTCAATGCGAAAAGCAAAAGAACCGCCAAGAGTTCCATGGAGACTAACCCTCTTGTATACAAGCCATTAACTACTGGCCAATATCTGGATCATTTTACTGCAAGCGAAATATATCGTTAGGGCAATACATAGAACCCGAAGAAGAGATGCTAATTGGATAAACAACCTACCTCTGCGTTTTCACCTCTGGCAGCTCGGGCAGACTCCACCTTTTGTTCCTCAGCTGTTGAAAGAGAAGGTGCATAAAATAAAATAGAGATAGACCAAGGACATCATATCAGCAGGAACCATAGGTGACAAAAACAACAATACAGAAAGATTAAAATGCAAAGGAACACCCGACTTAAGTTTGAAATAGCAGCACAATGGCAGTAGATACTAAACCATGATAGGAATATATGATGACATCAACTATACAGAACATTTCATAGTTTGCTATATTATCAATGTCATAATTCCACCTTTGAAGGGAAGTCTAACACAAAATCCCCCTCTATTGGCCATAGGCACTTAGGCAAGAGAGTTCTGAGCACGTGATGAATGATCTTATAGATAGATGAAGGGTTAAAGTGACATGCACAGTTGTTTAAACGAAATAAATTAAATGGGTATCAACCTGGTACCAACTTAATGTAGAACTAGAAATTATAGAGTAAATTAGCAAATTAAGAAGCATGAATACTAATATGACATGATACAATACTGACACTGACACAACTAGATATCTAGTGCTCACATGTAAAGTGTAGTGTTGTGTATTTGATACGAGTCTCCTCTATATATCAATTAGACATAATACAGCTCCATTTTTTAATTATCCTTTGCTTCATTGCCGAAATGAGAGTTTAAGAAGCAGATAGAGAACTAGGGTAAATATCACTCAAAAGGACACCAAGACTAAATACGGTGAAGAAACTCATAAAATAATGACTAAATTTCTTCATGGTATCTGAGCTTATAAGGCCTAAATGACAAAATACATCAACGGTTAGTATGAGAAAACCATACATTGGTGGTTAACATAAGAAAACCAAGATCTATATCTCAAAAAGTAAGATGAGGATGCTCAAAACCAAGACCCTTGCTGCAAAGAGAGATTAGGGAAAAAAACGTGTTTTTTGGGGGGGGGGGGGGGCAGGAGGAAGAACATGCACCACGTGGCAAAGTGAAGTGAAGAACAAAAAATGGAGATTGTAATGAAGAAGACAAAGGGTCATAAACCAAAATTTTGAGGAAAAAAAGAAAAAGACAAGTTGTTCCCAGTTCGAGGGAAAGTGTTGGAAATCACATTTAACGTGTGATTACTTTTAGACTTTAATGCCTTTATTTGTTTCCTTATTTTAAGGCTTAAGGCCTTCTATATGTTTCCTTATTTTGCTAGTTACATCAACATTTTATTTTATTTTTTATGTGATTGTAATCAAACCTTATTTAAGTCTTTTATTATGCTTTATTTTTATATTTTTTTCCCCTTTCCAAGAGAGTGTACAGCTATCTGCCCCTCTCTATATATAGCACCTCTGTTCAGACTTGAAAAATAAGAATCAAAGCATGGATCTCTGAATTCCTTCATATAGAATAACCCAATAAATCACAGAGATAATACCAAGTCAACTAGAAAGAGAAATTATCAGGTATTTAATTCTGCAATAAGCTAAAAACTAAAGAAACTATATAACCTCAATTTATCCCCGAGTTCATAAAATTAATTAACCTTCTAAGTTCATATTAAACTGTAAACAATTGTAAGACCCAATGACCAGCTTGACAATACAACTGTTGAGTCTTAATAGGAATAGAGTTAATATTCCAATGAGTGGTTCAAATTATTATCATTATCCCATTTCCATCAGACTAAAGTCAGTAAGTGAAGAAAGGAAAAATCAAAAGCCTGAAGATACGAGATTGGAATGGATATATTTAAGTTGGTTCAGCAAATTTGGTTGCTCGTACCTCACATTAAAAAAGCAATGTAAGATAAAACTGAGGATATGGTAAAACTCATTGATGGGATCAAACTTCTATCATAGCTTTGATGTTTTCATGCAGCAATAAATAACTGCTTGATCTGATTTCTTAGTATCTTGCTGGTTATTTCGAAGCCAAGTGTTCCTCAAATGAAACCGCTAGATGCAGGCTATTCATGCGGATTCTGGAATTTTGACATGCAGTAAATGCAAAATTGATATGTTGGCAGTCATGATAGGTTCTGTAAGACTTATGCTGTCTCTTCCCCTAGACATGTGTTCTGAAACTCAACAAGGCTTGAGTCTACATCTAGGCAGTAGGACAACTTATCCTATTGATGATCACACATACTAAGAAAGAGACACAAACCCAAATTTCTGGGTTATCAACAGACTTATCAACATATGAACCCAACATCAAACAAGGAATTGTCAAGAATGAATAATACTCTGTAAGTCACAGTAGCCACAGACAAAAAACCATACCAACCATAGATCATAACAATGTAACTAACCTCAAAAAGATATTCATGCAAAATGGAATAAAGCATCTCATCTATTTCATTTGCATTGCAGAGAGAACTGGGAATGTGATGACAACATTAATTTTGAACTATGATTACCTCCATCTTCGGGAATGTCAGAAGTCCACAGAGTCAGGTTGTCCCTCAGAAGCTGCATGATCAGCGTGCTGTCTTTGTAAGACTCCTCACTCAGAGTATCCAACTCTGAGATTGCTTCATCAAAGGCCTGCTTAGCGAGCTGACAGGCCCTAAAATACAAAGTACTGGGTTAAATTTTCTCAAACAGATAAGACACTTAAGCACATAACATTTGAATACAGGGGAGAGAGGCTATCACAAACTTCCTTAGGAAAAAGATAAGCTAAGGCATACCTTTCAGGAGAGTTCAAAATTTCATAATAAAAGACAGAGTAGTTCAAAGCCAAACCCAGTCTGATGGGATGTGTGGGAGGTAATTCAGCCTCTGCTGTAGTGGAAGCTAGCTGAAAAAAATTATTTATAGATCATTAAGACTGACATGAATAACACAGTGGCTATGTCTTCAGTGAAACAAAAGTCACATCAGTACAGCCATCAGCAGATATTTCTCTATATGCTAATCCTCTTTCATCAATCATTAAACTAGTATTAGTGAATACCAACCCTGAGCCAAGCTCTACCCCTCCAAAATATATAGATAGATAGTAACAAAACCAGAATGGTAAGCTAAGAAAATAGTGGTGCTCCATCAAGTCCCAAAAAGAAACAAAATGACTTTTGGGTAACCACATCCACTGATGTGCTTGGCAGGAAGGAGCAATAGGAATGGACACAGTGACGAACACCTCAATTTTCATTCCATTAAATCCCTCGCCAAGCAAGCATATATAAACTTTACAAGTCATTTACACTCTTCATCTTTTCATCCCGACTCCTGAGTCCCAACCAAGTAGTTATGAGAACCATTAGAATCATCCCTTCATAGTTTCATTCATCAATGATGAGTTATGGACTACAAATCACCTAAAGATTGAGAAATTAACATCCATATAACACACACAGCAAGATTTCCATTATTAACTATTACCTTGAAGGGATAAAAAAAAAAAACACCAATTAATAACTCAATTGACAGCACTTCATTCTTTATTTTGACATCAATCACTATTATTAGCTTGGTATTGATACAATACTGGAAGGTAAAGTAAGAACTCTGAAGTAACAGAACAAAAGTAAAGGATGAAATATTTTGCTTTTGTGGCCTCAGGAAGCAGAAACAAGCCAAGCAACCATAAGGTCTACATATCATAAACTAGAAGTTATTGCCCATAACCAACTTAGAGCATATGACAGATACAAGAAGCCTGAATATGAGCAGACCTGATAAGCTTTCATCGAATGATCAGCAGCCTCTTTTCTTTCATCACCAGTCTTAAATTCAGCCAGATACCGATAATAGTCTCCTTTCCTGCAATAAAGCGAAAAGTCAAACATTAGAAATCTAAATTCTTTAGCGAAGCATAAACAAATAAAGCACTAAGAAATATCACTCACATTTTGTAGAAAAATACACCGGATTCACCACCCGAGCAGGAGGGAATAAGATGCTCATCAATAACTTTCATAATATCGTTGCAGATATTGGACAACTCTGATTCCACCTTTTGCCTATACTCCTTTATCCTCTTCACATTCAGGTCGTTCCCTTTAGCTTCTTCCTTCTGCTCGATAGAGGACAAAATTCTCCACGACGCCCTCCTAGAACCCACTATATTCTTGTACCCAACCGAGAGAAGGTTTCGCTCTTCAGCCGTCAATTCAACATTGAGATTCGCCACATTCTTCATCGCATCCACCATTTCTGACAATAAAAAAATACAATTTATCTCGAAGGAATTCAAAAACCCTAACTCCAATTACCCTCTTACTGCCCAGAAAACAAAAAATTTCAAAAAATTGCAAAAGAAATACACAGGAACATATCATAAACAGAGTCACCCAAAATGAAAAAAGATTACCAAAAAACAAAATCGACAAACTGATATTCATATAAAGCATTGATCCCATCACATGCGATAGCCTCATTACAGAGAAATCAGGGAAAGAAGAAACGATAATCGAAACTTTATAATAAGAGAGTAAGCTCAAAACGGGATTAAACAAAAAGACCTTCATAACGCTCGGCTTGTTCAGCGAGCTTGGCGATGTAGACGAAGGTTTCACGTTCCTTGGTGGAAGCCATGGTCAATCAGCTATCAGTGTCTCTTGGGTACTTTCTCCCTCTACAAATGGCGCTGAGATCTCTCACTAATTTGTCACCATCACGCTCTAGTTTTGTGTAGACTGAAAGAGGAGTGGTTGGTTGGGTTGGGTTGGGGTCTCGCGGATGCTTGCGGACGCGAAGACTCTGGGAAGGAGAACGACGGCCCGAATCAGTCGAGAGGTGCCGAACCATGTCCACGCGCGTTTCAGGGAGTGGCTTTCAAAAATACTTGTAATGTAGTCCACTTGTTTGGGTGTAATTGGAAAGTGACGGTTATGCAGCGATCCGCGAGTGAGATTACAGAGAGCGAGGACTGGGCTAGACTTAACTTGAAAATTATATAAACAAGTAAATTACGTAAATATTGTTAAATTTTATTAAAATTTTACATTTTTTTTTGTTATTTTAAAAATAAATACTTTAGTTTAACTTTAAAATTTTTAATTAAAACATATCTTATAAAAAATATTTTAAATTTTAAAAATATGTATTTAAATTAATAAACAAAAATGTAGCACAATTTTTAATTTCAAAAAAATTCATATATATATTTTAAAATTTTAAAAAACATTTGTAAAATTTAAATATATATATATATATATAAAAAATTTACTCTTATAAAAAAAAGCTTAAATATGTCTTTCGTTATTTTTTTTTGGTTTATTCTATAATTTAAGATAGAGATATTCGATTTTGTTTTTATTATTTACTTGTTGGTTATTGGTGCTAAGATTTTTTTTTTTTTTTTTTTTTTTACTTTTACTATGCGTACGAAATTCAAAATTTCCACACACATTTTCTTTTAGTTTAATCGTAGATTAGACATTTTGTTATAAAATTTTTTAATTAAAATATAATAAATATAAAATTTTTAATTAAAATATAATAAATATATAATTTAAGTATAATATATTTATTTATTTATAACACTATCATATATTATATTTTAATTAAAAATTAATAACAAAGATATAAATAATTTTCATATCAATTTTTTTTTTCTTTTTGTAACGTGTATGGTGTTTTAAAGAATGACACACGCATAGAGATTTTTTCTTTTCTGGTTTTGCTTGCTTGTGTCATCATCCCACACAATCTCAAAAGCAAAATTTTGCCTAGCGTGTCTCATCATTTGAGACGCGCAAACATGCCATGATGAGACACGCAAACATGCCAAACCCCACTTTACTTTATTTTTTAAATATAGTCATTGAAAAATTGATCATTACAAAATTTGATCGTTGAAAACCTTGCACTACCACAACCCCTTGTTCACACTAAAAAAGAATTGCCCTCTTTTCTCACATTGTCAAGTGTTTTGCTCTTTTTTTCATAGCCTATTCTACCTCTGAAATGAATCTCTTGAAGCCTAATTGCATCTGTGAAGTTGTAGTGCATGTTTGGTTGTGTTGGAGGGTGAGAAAATTACGATTTGCAATCCACGATGAGAAAACCACGGTCTCTCACAATCTTTCATATTTCTCAAAATATATATATATATATATATAATTCATAGAACTTTGCCCTATTTTTCTCTTACTTGAGGTAACTATTCAGGATCTTCACTTCAAAATATTCCAATCCACTCCACTTCTATTCAAATTGGTGAAATTGTTGTACGACACATTGGAAATAAATAAATTTAATATATTATTGTCTAATCAAAAAACATTTAATATATTGTTATAAATTATTTGTGTATTAGAAAAAAAGTATATTATATATATATATATATATATATTCAAGTAAACTACAATGACTCCTTTTGAAGTATTACAAAATAATACTCCACCATATTAATAATATTTGACTAACAGATTTTATTAAGATGCTAATGATGTTTAATCAATCATGAACCATGATTTTTATTATATATTTATATTTTATTTAAACAATTTAACTATATCTGTATCAGTTAAATTATAGATACATGTTAATTTATTGAGATATATATACATATTACAACTCCCATAGGTTCGCAAAATTAATATCTTACTTTCACATACCAAAAATTAATACTCGAATTTTATTCTTAAAGTACAATTTCCCACCTATATAATACAATATTTTTTAAAGTAAATATATTCCATGCATTTTTTTTTCACAAATAACTCATGAGAACTATAGTTATTAAAATTTATATATTTTATATCATTATTAATTTAAATGCATTCTAGTATCCTCGGGCCTATTTGGTTAGATAATATGAAATAAAAATTGGATAGATAGAATATAAAATAAGTTTTGTATTCCTATTTTTAAAAATATAATTTGATAATTAAAATAATAATTTGATAGATGAGATAATAAGTACAAAAATATAATAAATAATAATAATTTGATAAATAAAATAATAAATATAATAAATGTTACACAAGTTATATAAATATATTACATACACCTTATAGTAAACCAAACGAGCTCTTATTATTCTTGTCATTAGTTAAAAGAAAGGTATCTTTCCGTGTGATCTATTTATACTGATTGGCTAATTGCATCACTTAACTCTTCCTTTTGCATGATACTGCATGCATTCCCCTTATTTATAAGAGGATTCTCTCCATAATGCTCAAGTTGAGCGGTGATTTGGATCTCTATTTTTTTTTTTAATTTCAATTGTCTATTCTTTTATATATATATATATATATATATATATATATATTATATTAAAAAAAACAAAATGGATGATGAAGATTGCCTTTCAACTTTTATTAAACAAAACTATTTATTTGGTGAAATTTAAGAAATTATCTTTAATTTGCATTTTTTTTAAATAAATAAATATATATATATATATATTATTATAACTATAATAATAAAAGATACAGATCTACTCAACCTGAGCGACATGCTATGCTGCTCAAGCTGAACAATAGATAATTCCTATTTGATAAATAATGCAACTCAGGCAAGCCTCTGTGAACAAAAGGACCAAAGAAGGCATTATCACATATGCAGATGAATCTTGAGCAACTGAAGATTCAAGATTCCAAGTAAAACTTAGAGACTCAGAATCCAGATGATTATATCTTGGGGTTCAATCCTCGTAATCATCACCAAAGGAGAAAATTAGCATCAATCAGATATTTCTCTTAACTAAGGCATTTTGAGGCATTCCCCAAAGGCAAAATGCCTTGATATTGTCTAATGTGACTGAATTCATGCTTTCTGGATTGCTCTGCTGCTAATTACTACTGATTGTATTAGTAATTTACTCTTTTCATCTAAATTCTGTATTTTAATTATTCTTTCTTTAGACATGTTCAAATTTTGGAGATTTAAGTTCGATAGTAACCCGATGACAATTTGCTGATATGAAAAAGGCTGATAATCACTTGTTAGTTTGGTACAATATATATATATATATATATATTTGCATATGTTACCTTGAGATCTGTACGTTGTTGCTGTCCAAAACGAGCTTCTTGGCTTAAACTTTCCCTTTTTTTTTTTTGCACCTCCTATAATTGGGAGAATAACATATTCACACATACTATAAAAGGGTCCAAAAATAACAAATCACCCTGCATGGGATTTCTTTCAAGGTATAATGGAATTGGTAGATGAAATTATTGTAAAGAATAAGGAAAGATAGATTACTTTGAAAAGCCTTGATAATGAGAAATGTATTTATAATCTATATATTTTTTGTTGTACAGAAAAGGTGTCATCAGGCCAATACGTGCATTAAGCGAGACAAGGTTTTATTCATGACAATTTCAAAGGTATATCCTCACTTCTACTGAATGCATTTAGGCGAATATATTTTCCTAATTAAATGCTGGCTCCAAGGTTTGAACTTAGAAAATTAATGTAGGGGTACACATTGGTAATCACTAGGCCAACCCTTTGGGGTCATTTATTATTAATATGACTTAAATTTGTTTAGCTTGTGATTATGCTAATATGACTTCTATAGTATAACAAAATAAAAGGAGACAAACTAATAGAGTAAACTAACAAATATCCCTTGAATTTATAAACTCACTTAACTTAAATCCTTGAATTTTTAGTAATGTACGAGTTAATTTCTTAATATTTAACTTCTTGCAAATTAATCCTTTCATTAAGTGACTTATAGTTTTTATCCAAAATTTTCTGACTGTCGTTTCTCAAACGAATGGAATTCCCTTGAACAATTTAAAACTCCAAAATAAGGCAGGGAATATGATATCTAAAATTTGATCAATTTTAGTTTTTGTATATATGGGAAAGGATTCTAAAACTTCATATACCCTTCATAAAAAGAAAGTTTCATTTACTCAAACCTTAACAGACCATATAGACTTTATCCTTTCAACTACGATTTTAATGATAGCCAAAATTCAGATGGTAGTCATAAGACACTCTTAAAATAAGAATAACTTACAATAAATTGCTAATCTGTATTTTAAAAAACAAAAATAGCTAGGCGAGTCTACAATTTCAGAGACTAACTTTTTAGTTTATTTTTAACTAAATAGTATTTTACCACTCTGATAGACTGGGCATATAAACCATATGCACCATACTTGATACAATAGTAGTTGATACGACAATTAGATTGAGAGCACTGTTAAGAGCAGGACGAGAAGAGTGGCTAAAGTGACGCACATGTAAAGAAAAGCATCGCTGATATGATGCACCTCGAGAGAAAAACGTTGCTAGAATGACGCGTAGCAGGAAGAATTACTTGCACTTGTAGAATAGCCAAAGACGGGTAAAGCACTAGAATAGAAATCGGCTCAACATCCATCGAACAAGTTGCCAAAGCCAAATGCTGGAGAAAGTGGCCAGAGCTCTGGCCTTCAAAACGACACAGCAGCTGAAGGCATACTCTTCTATCCCTCGAGGTTTTGATGTCGTGTAAAAGATAAAAGAAAAAGAGAATGATTTGGAAGTGTTAAGAGATACTTTCACACGCCTTGCATGGAGATCATGTTTATTAGTTAATTACAACCTATCTTTCCGTTGTTTGGCTCAAAATCAAATTGGTAGCAGGTTTAAAGCGTGTCATCCAACCATCTAAGGCTTATTTCACTATTACTTAATTAGTCTGTGATATTTTTCATCTTGATTAGAAGGTAAATAATAAAGTGAATATTAAAAAATGAAGTGTTTCATTATTCCCTCATTCTTCTGTCCAAAATCCTATGAAACGTATAGGTAGGAACTTCTCCAAGTCCCGTGGACAATACCCAAATAATAAGAAGTTATGGAAAACTCATTTTAGGCATAAAAAATTTCAATTTAACTATATTTTAGTTTTATTTTTATTTTTTAAACTTTCGTTTGCTTAGTTATTTTCTGACTTGTTATTTATTTTATTTTCTTATTATAAACTTATAAATAGCCCTACAATAATATAATTATAGATAACCGTATTGTTATTTCTCCCCGTAACTCTCAACACCATTAACTTCTTTGTTGGAATTTGGATCATTGAAGAAGAATTTCTCCAATTGGATCTTGCCTTGTTAGAGACTTACCAACAGTCTTCTTGATTGCCTATTAAGAGGAGAGCTCTCCCAAGCCAAGGAAAATGATGGAAAATTATGAAAAACTTATTTAAGTATAGGAAATTTTAATTTAGAAACATTTTAATTTTATATATTTTCTGAATTTTATTTATTTATTTGTTTATCAACTTATTTTTTTTATTTTTTTATTATAGGCCCCATTTAAATGGTCGTACAGTAGTTTAAATTTTCAAACTAGTTGAAAAATATCAATTTTCTTTCCTAACTTCCTCCATCTCTCTCATTCTCTCCTAATCTCCCTCTATCTCTTTCCTCTCCCCCTTTCCCTCTACTGTTCTACATCACCAAAGGCCCTGAATAATCTGTACAAGTAAACAGCCACTCTACAGTGTAAAAATAAACGAGCACCATTTTCTGCGCTAGACGTGCACATAAAACAAATGTTAGTAGACAAGGCCGTATTGTGTCTACCAATCTTCAACACGTCATCTATGTTGTAGCACTGTCAAAACAAAAAATTTGACTTCTAGTGGAGCTTTAAATTTCTAAATAGGTTTATTGAGAACAAAAACTTTTCTAGTTGAAGCGTAAGTAAGGAAATGAAAATAAGATTTGTAAGTGTTCAATTAGTTTGGAACCTCTTTATGTACAAATTAAATGCATATAGAAATAAAAATAAATAAATAAATATAAATGGAGAAGGTAAATCCCATAAACACCCTCACTTATTTGTGTCATTTTTTTTCCAAATGCATAAATACATGAATGTAAATGATTCAATTTAATATGCTAGCATCAGAATTCCAAACTCTCCTGTCTTTAGCTGCTGATAATCTAACGTGATCAAGAAGCAAAAGGGATTCAATTTCAGGTACAACTAGATCAGTAAGATCTCTTAACAAAGAGAAATTCATAGAAATTCCAAGATTGTATATTCACTCCCGAGATTGTATATTCCCTTTAATAGAACAAAATAAAAAATGCCTGACATAAAGGAATTTTATACAACGCATGCATCCTCTCAGAACCTCATACTACAACCAAGTAATCTCTAGAGGATAAAGTCATAGCCATTTACTTACCAATGCAATGTTTTAAACACTTGATTGTTAAGGCCCAGTACTCCTTCACTCTGGGATCTAGAACATATCTTCCAATTTACTAGATGACCCCTTTGTATCTCTACATACCAAACCACAGAAAATCCTGCATAATCTTCTCCAACCTCCGTGTAACTCCGACTGAAATACTAGAGAGTGATAGATAGTGCAGTGGGATGCTAAATAAACAAGAATGAATAACTGTAATACGTCTACCCAAAGAGAAGGAGGACCCCTTCCAATTATCCTTAAGACACCTTTAGAATCGCATGATCCCAAAAAGATTCAGCTTTTGGATTTCCTCCAGGAGGGACTCCCAATCCTAAATAAATAATAGGCCAATGAAGGACCTAACATACTGTTAAAGCAGCCCAAGAAGACTACTCATTTCAACGTTGATAAGGACCGATTCACTATTTAACATATTTGCTTTCAGGCCAGAAACGATCTCAATGGAGTGGAGGGGAAGGGAAGGATTTTAATGATATGTTGTTTGGTTAATTTGAAGGGGAGGGGAGGGGAGAGGTTTTAAAAGTCTGTAGTATACTGAGGGTATTGGAGAGACTTACTCTTTCCTTGTCCAGCAAAAGAATAGTAGCATCTGCAAACTGAAGATGGGACACTCGAAATTCCTCCTACCCCGCCTTAATTCTTATAATAAGATTCCTATCAAATGTCCTCGTAATCATTCTACTAAGCACTTCCACCACTAAAGTAGACAGAAAAGGAGTCCTTGCCTCACTCCTCTTTGTCCCAAAAACCAAGACTTCGATTCTCCTTTTACCACCTTGCAAACCAAAACCACAAACAGCGCTTGTCAAAGAAAGGCCTAGTTAAAGTTTAAATTTCCCAATCCACCTTAGTACCTTTTCAAGTGTTTTTGCATAACCTTCTAAAATATAGTTGCATGGTGATCCAATTGGCTACAGTCATGCATATGCCACTCAAGAACTTAACCCAGTAAATGGTAATGTCATGTGGCCAACCAAAAATTGTCACATTGAAGATATCTCCCATTTAATTAAGACATCTCCCATTACTAATGAAATGGAGCCACACACATTAATTTTTGAAAGTGAGGAAGCTCTATAAATTTCCAAGCTCAAGGAACCAAAACCACCAATGGCACTAGTCAAAGAAAGGCCTAGTTAAAATTTAAATTTCCCAATCCACCTAAGTACCTTTTCAAGTGTTTTTGCACAACCTATTAAAATATAGTCGCATGGTGACCCAATGGGCTAAAGCCATGCATGTGCCGCTCAAGAACTTAAGCCAGCAAATGGTAATGTCATGTGGCCAACCAAAAATTGTCACATTGAAGATATCTCTCATTAGTAATGAAATGGAGCCACACGCATTAATCTTTTGAAAGCGAGGAAGCTCTACAAAATTCAAAGCTCGAGGCTCTTCACATCTCCAAGTTCTACAAGTTCTCTTAAAGTGCAAGTATTCAAGTCTTCAAGCTCTTCAAAGCCTCCAAAGCTCAAATTCAAGTCTTTTGTAGTGCTTCAAGCTCTCCAAAATCCATATTCAAATATTGCAACCAAGGCCAATTACAAGCAAAAACATCATAAACTCCTTGTAACTCCTTCATCATCTTATGTTAAACGAAAAAGAGACTCATCAACAAATTTCAAATCCAAATTCAAATTGTGATAAGTTGAAGCAAGATCACACTAAACACTTCACCAAATTAAGGTGAAGAAGTAGATCATCAACCTATTCAAAATCAACTTCAACGAAAATCAATCACACCGAATAGAATCCAACTGAATCACCCACCAAAAAGAAGAAGGGGGGGAAAAAAGCTGACTTGAATCAGTCAACTTCGATTTTCTCTAAGTGAAAACTAGATGATTTGACTTGGTTTTCCATTGGAGGAAAGTCCAAATTGAACTAATCTAATAATTAAACATACATACACACATATATAAAGGTTTGTTTGTGATTTTTATACTTAATCTAATTGATTGGACCCTGGCGAAAGAAAAAAAAAGGGACTGAAACAGACTAGTCCAAAGTAGAACCAAACCGGTGCTCAATGGGTATTGTAGAATCACTTCAAACACATCTGATTAGTCTAACTTTTCAGTAAACCCATTAGTTCAGGGTAGTTTAATTTAGGCATAAAAACCTACCAAATCAAATGTATGGGCATCACCTTTTAAGTAAATCCTACTATATGCTTGAACAAACATATATGTTTAATTCAATATCATAAAAATGGTGTAAAAATTATTAATGACCATTATAAAAGAATGATTATTTCCTTACATTATAATGCAATTAGCCTTGTCTTAGGCATGGATTTACATACACTAATTACAAGATAGCAGCCAAATTATTTCCATACTTTATAATCCAATTAGTTATGTCTTAGGCATAGTGAATTTACATACAATAGTTACAAGCTAGCAGCCAAAACTGACGATGTTTCCTGCTGTGTTAAGCTGTCAGCAACATGAGCAATCACTCCTACACCTGCATTGTGAAGCCATTCATTTTTTACCTGAAATCAGAGAAGTACTCAAATTAAAAGCTTATCACTTAAATCAATGTCCCTGACAGGAGGATCAAGTGGTTGCAGTACATGAATGTTGTTATGAGCAAAGAAAGGCCAGAATGCTGAGTGAAAGCTGACATCAACTTTTTTCCATCCCAACTTCTGCAATCCACGTATCATTTCCTCTGTTAAAAAGGTACAAAGTAGCTTTAGATGTATGACAACAGTGATTCAACTTGCAGTTTATATAACTCCAGTTATTCTTAGTAATAATAGTCACCTTCCATAATTTCATGATATTCCACAGTATTCTGTGTATTGGGTGCATTTTGTGCTGCCTCCTTTGCCTTTACCACCTCCGGAGGAAATTGAGGGCCATCAGAAGGAACTGGGGGGCAGTATTCCACATCAACAACGTGCTTGTATCCAACCAAAGATCTGCGAGGAGGCTGCCAATCAATAGAAGTAGTTAGTACCCTACAGACTATAGTAGATACATTTATTTCTTACACTGCTAGCATTTTCCTTTAGCCCACATTCAACAATTTTTCTTTCTTCTTTACACAGCAGACATATGATAGGGTGCCCAGAGATATTTTGTGGAAGGCTTTGAAGAAAAAAGAAGTTCGTATTACATATATTCAAACAATTCAAGATATGTATGATGAGGTTACAACTAGTGTGAGAACTCAAGGTGGGCCCACTGAGGATTTTCCAATAACTATTGACTTGCATCAGGGGTCAATTTTGAGCCCCTATTTCTTTACTTTAGTTTTAGATGTACTTACTGAACATATCCAAGAGTCGGTGTCACAGTATATGCTCTTTGCAGATGATATAGTCCTAGTTGGAGAGTCGAGAGAGGAAATAAATGAGAGGTTAGAGATGTGGAGACTTACTTTGGAAGATCATGGATTTTGTTTAAGTAAAACTAAAATGGAGTACATGGAATGTAAGTTTAGTAAGGGGTACACTAATTCTAATATAGAAGTAAAAATCGGAGAACACATCATACCACAAGTTACTTGATTTAAGTATCTTGGGTCTATCTTACAGTATGACTGGAAAATAGAGGAAGATGTAAATCATAGGATTCAAGTAAAATGGATGAAATGGAAAAGTATTTTAGGTGTTATTAGTGATAGGAGAGTGCCAATCAAGTTTAAGGTTAAATTTTATCGTACAATTATAAGATCGACAATGTTGTATGGGACTGAGTGTTGGGTAATAAAAGGTCAACAGGAGAATAAGTTTAATATTACAAAGATAAAAATATTGCGTTGGATGAGTGAACATATCAAATTAGACAGAATTAGAAATGAATATATCAGAGAGAAAGTTGGGGTTGCACCAATTATAGAAAGATAGCAGAATCGCGTCTTAAATGATTTGGATATGTGTGGAGAAAACCTATAGAAGCCTCAGTAGTAAGAAGAGTAGATCAGATGGAGAGTAGTCCAATAATTAGAGGTCGAGGAAGACCACAAAAAACTATAGACAAAACTATTAAGAAAGATTTAAATTTAAATTGTCTATCTAAAAATATGATTCATAATAGAATTTTATGACGTTGTTTGATTCATGTGCCCGACCCACCTAGTGGGAAAAAGCCTTCTTGTTGTTGTTGTTGTTTGCACAGCAGAATCTTGTCCCAAAGAACTAGGAAATCAATGCCATCTGCTACACTTTATTTGTAAACTGTCAATTGCTTTGATTCATCAACTATTTTTCAAAAGGACTACTCTACATCTTCAAGAACACTTGTATTGCATGGATCCACTTATACGCATACAGCCATGGCATCATGCATTTTTTGATACAGGCCTCAATTTTATGTCCAAAAGACAGTGAGTCTACAGTGAAACCTTGGAATTTCTAATGCCAAAGGGACCCTATAGAAAAAATTAGGCTACTAAAGAACTGAGTTAACAAAATTATATGAGTAATTATTTATAAACCAGGGATTAAGCCATTGACTAAGACTTAAATTAGGGATACTATTTACTTCTACTTCCTTTATTGTTTTAAACATGAGTTTAATATGAATAAAGTTTCCTTTATAAACTTGCTATGGACTTTTCAAGCAGCTTAGTGATTGGATAAAATATTAGTCACTCTTTTCACTCCCTTCCCCCCTTCTCTCTCTCTCTCTCTCTCTCTCTCTATATATATATATATATATATATATATATCTATCTATCTTACATATTTTAGTTTTGAGACCAATACCCAACGAAAATGAGATAACATGGAAGGAGAAATTATCATATTCACCTTACGAAGTTCGCTTTCCCTCCTTATAGATGATGTGCGCCACCCAACCATATCTATGTAAGCTAAAGAAATTAATGAAATTGGAAAGGAGAGAGCTAAGAAATTTATCAACCCTACACTTAGCAGGTTACACTGAAGGAAAGATACTGAGAGGATACGATCATAAGATACATTAGCATAAACAATGCGACATCTAAATGATCCAAGTGCAGATCTACAAAACAAAAAATTTTATTAACATTAAATTATCACTCAACTAAATCAGAAGAATCTATAGGAACATAAGGACAGAAATATTTGTTTACATACATGAATTTTCCATCTTCACAATCAGAAGCCATTCTCAAAAGAAGAGGCGGTCTATTTGGTTTACCATCTGTAAGGAACAGCTGACTACCAGTCCGTCCAACAAAAATGGGAGCTATAGGTGCAACAAGCTTTTCTAGGATAGGGACACCCAACAGAAATGGAAGCTGAAAAATAAGCTTGGTAAGCAGTCAAACCTCATATAACATGCATATTTTTCATAAAATTTAATAAAGACGACGAGCATGGGAAAGCAAGTCGAGGAGTGCAGTAAGGATGCAATAGATATGAAGGGCTGGAGTAAGGATAGTTTAGATATTGAATTCATTTAGGTCCCCCCCCCCCCCCCCCCTCCTGGTTGACTGTGTAATCTATTAAAATTATTTCCTGGCCATCATTATCAAAATTGCAAAATGAACTAAATTTAGAAATTCTTAGGGTCATTCAGCGTATGGCTAAGAAATCCTACTGTAAATTTCCTTTAACACCAGAAGTCATATTGACCCAGCGTTATTATTATTCTCTCCTCTTTCCACTCTTCCTTCTCTCTATTTCCAAAATCTTATATAGCTGCATCTACCAAATAACAAAATAAAAAGACACCCGTGTATGAATCAACAAAAGAATTAAGCAAGGAAAACTGATTTTCTGCAGATCCATGAAATGGGAAAGAGAAAACTTCTGTCAAATCTAAGGACAGGACCAATAAAGGAGAAACTAAAAAGGAAAGGAAAAAATTTCAGTGGAAAAAGAGTGAGTCAGGTCATGCAGATAAAAATGGAGCATTGGATGTCATGAAAATCAATGCATGAATTTGATTAAACCCAAAGCTAGAGAAATTAAAGCAACCTAAAAAGAAAAACAAGGACAGAGAAGAATGTACAAGAAGAGCACAGTTAGAGAAAGAGAGGAAAACATACAAAAGAAAAAGAATCAGAAACGAACATTAAGCTGCATCCAAGATGTGCTCATTAATAAGTAAATAATGGGGTTTCTGTTAGTCAAAATGCCCCTGATAGCACTAAATCCTAATTAGTTAAAAAAATAAAATTACAACCGTTCAACATTTTACATAGATTTTACACTACCAAAAGGAACATAAAATGCTTCTGCAGCAAAAAGGGGTGACTTGACTTCATTTTAATTTGCACCTTCTATGGTATGGAGTAGTTTTTTTTTTTTTTTCTCTCTTCCTTCTGGCTTCTCTGTGGGCTTCAGTTCATGGCTTCTTTTACGGGAGTTAAGGATTTGTTAAGGGAATAAATAGCTCTCTTGAGCTAATATGTTTTCATTTAATTCTATCCTATCCTATTAAAATAGCCCTATGAGTATTAGGAAGGAAGGAACAGCCTCAAAGCACTAGTTCTTACACCAACCAAGGCACTAGGAAGAAAAAAAAAAAGTGCTCTCCTGAGAATGGAGCCAAACTGGCAATAACATAAGCAACAGGTGATCGATCATACATGCACATTAGTACAACATAATCACAAAGCAAAAGTAACAAGAAGACAATTAGTTTCAAAAAAGATAATTAAAAAAACAAGCAGTTTAATGTGCGGTTCAGATAGAAGTCCATCATATATCAACAACAATAGTGCTATAATTATTATTGTCCAAGATAGACCTGCTTTTTTCCCCTGACACCCAGATGTGGAGTTGCTAAGGTAATAAAATTGATTGGTTCCAATCCAGCAACCAACCCTCTTGAAAAGCTTCTTCTCTGTGAATTTTCCATCTTGAAGTTTTCTAGATCAACAGGTTGGTCACAATTGTTGGCATCAAGCGAATAAAGGACAGCAATAGCATATCTAGCAAACAGCCCACCTAGAGAATGGGCTAGAAAGGATATTCTTTTCAGGCTCTCTGTCTTTTTAACAACTTGCATGACCTGTATATAACATGTATTAACTCATGTCAAACTCCAATTCATCATAACCAATGTTGGAGGTCAAAAATTTAAAAATTTAAACAAAAATATTTCAGGACTCACTTCATCAGCCAATCTCTTTCCAGCTCCATCAATCCCAGTAAATGTCTTAGTGTAAGTGTTTGATGAACTCACTGCACAGATCAAAATATTTTTAAGGAATTCTGCTCAACCATTAACTCTCTTTTCCTTTTGGCAATCACAGATGACACACCAAACAAATCAAAAGAAATATTTATACAGCAACAATACAACTAGTGTCATCAATTATAGCTTAGGCTCATGATGGACCCAATGTGAATGACCCTAAGGGAGGGAGTGTTTAGGATAGGAGAAAGATAGAAAAAGGGAGTTGGGAGCTCAAAATAGATAAAGATAGTAACAAGTATAAGCTGGAGGTAGGGACAGAAGAGAGAATATTCCCTAGTAACTAACTTATCGCATGGGATGAGAGGTGGGTGAGCTGGAGGAGAGAGAAGTGCTGTTGGTGAGGTTTATAGAGGGGTTTGTGGTCTAACAGGAGGAAAAGGCAGAACATGACTTGTGTTCAAAGAGAGTTTGGCCTCTCAAAAGCCAAACAACTTGGTTCTTCATTTTTGTTTTTCCTTTCTGTTCTCTGTTTCATTTTCCTTGTAATTTCAGAGCTGTTAGCTCCCATTTTTCCTTTTGTTTGGTGAGGATTCTGGCTGTTTTATATAAATAATACAAGGAAAGCTTTGGGTTCCATCAGCTTACTTCTATCTAATTGCTACAAAATAGACTTTCTCATCCATTACAAAAAGAACAAATTCAGCATATAAGAGCAAGAGTATGTTTTTGCAAGCCAAAACAAACCTGGCGGTAGATCTAGTCTAAGTTGGCTTAAGTATCTCAGTGAGCTGGACCTAATAAGTCAAGCAATTATTCAGACATTTTCTCAACTGTTCTCTCGTCATTCTTTGACCATTTTATGTGCATGTGAAAGGGATACACCCGTTGTCAATTGTCCATGAACTTTAGAAAAAAAATTATTTTTGTAATATAACAAGATTTTCCACAATCATGATAATGTGTTAATATTAATTTAAAATTAAAAAAAAAGCTTAAAAAATAGCATACACTATATATATATATATATATATACATACACACAGAAGTACAGAACTTCCAAGTCAAAAAGATGTAGTTACCATAAATTAAAAAGTTTTTTCCAAGACGCCTTTTCAACTCTGCTTCTGCATACGTCCAGTCACTTGGGCTACAACATTTGAAACATAAGTCAACATATTATGGCTCAATTAAACTAGCAAAAAAACAACAAAAAGTAGATTGACTATAGAACTTTTCCAATATCCGTTGCCATACTGCAAGATTATGCATCAAATATTTTCCTCACCAATTGAATCGGATTTAGAATTACTAAAAAAGGCAGGAAATAGTACTAACTAGTTAAAAACAAGCCATCTACTTGACAGAGGCCTTTGTTCCAGCTTTCAATATTGGACTATTAGTCCCTCAAGCAATCAATTCTCTAATTCAAAGAGACATGAAAAGATGCAAAGAAGCAACAACTCCACTCTTGTCATTACATGCTAACCAAAAAATAGAATAAAATCATTTAAGATACCCAAATATGCATCCCTAAATCCATTTAGGAAAAGAAATATCAATAAACTTTTTAGTTGAAACTCATCCTGAACACTGTAATGATGGAAAAGCATTTGACCAAAAAAACTGCTCCTATGCTTAAACTTTGATTTCAAGGATACCAAGAGAAAAGTGGCAAAATCACTAAATACTGTGGAAATACTTGTTGACAGTAATTAGTTTTGTTTTTATAGCTATTCTCCCAGTCATACTATATACTCATCAATTATAAGGATATAGACTTCTATTTGTGCATCAAAAACTGACATCTATAGCTGCATATGAATTGGAGAAGTTACATATGAACTCAATTTTTCTTAATATATATATATATATATATATATAAACTCTACCTATGCCGTACTTTGATATAAATCATGTTTATAACCAGTTCCAAACTCAAAAAGAGAGGAGGGTTATGTTAGACAATTGATAGCCAACGTAAAATTTTGTTAAATCTTTATGTCATGGATCATCGATATGTTAGAGGTAATGCTATGTCATTGCTTAGAAACAACACGCTTTATAACTCGAGTATAGTGTCAAATGAACAAAAACTACAACATCGACGCTTGGATGTGGTGAAAAATAAAGAAGGATTCCCACATTTTTGTAAAAGAATATAGGTAAAGAAACTATTCACAAGAGCAGGATTCATTTTAAAATTTGGAATATAAATACATTCACAGGTAAATCAATGGAAATAGTAGATACCATAATTAGAAGAAGGATTAATTTTATATACTTATAAGAAACTAAATGGATAGAATAAAAAGCAAACGAATTAAACACCTCAAGTTTTAGACTCCGACATACCAGCAAAGCTAAATCTAGAAATGGGATAGATATAATTACGAATACATTTTGAAAAAATGTTGGGATAAATATAAAAAAGTTAGGAGATAAAATTATAGCGTTAAAGTTTGTAGTGGAAGAAGAAATTTTTAATGTTATTAGTATTTATGCATTACAAGTACGATTAGAAGAACACCAGAAAATAAAATTTTAGAAAGATTTAAAAGGTTTAGTTTAGAAAATATTATTGGGAGAAAAGATTCTCCTAAGAAGGGATCTCAATGATCATGTGGGGAATACATCTAGAGTTTACGAGAATTCGCATAAGGGATAGAGTTTAGAGGAGGCAAATGTAAAAGGTAAAACTATTCTAAACTTTTTTTTAGCATTCGACTTTACCATAGCCAACATTTATTTTAAGAAACGTGAAAAATATCTTATTACATATAAAAATGGAGGGTCATACTCTCAAATTAATTTCTTTCTAATAAAAAAAAAAGATAAAAAACTTTGCATAGATTACAAAATTATACCTGGAGAGAATTGGACTACCTAGTATAAAATCTTAGTTATAGATATTCAAGTTAAGAGGAGAGTAAAGAGCAAAAACCAAAATAAGGTGTTAAAGATTAAGTGTTAACATTTAAATGGTGATTAAAAAAAAAAGCTTATAGAAAAAGATTTTGAAAAGAAGGTCATAAGAAGTATAAGGAAGTGCTATATGTGAGACAAGATTGCTAAGAAAATTAGAAAAGTGACAAGAGACACTCGATGAATCAAGAAACTTTAGACCTAAGAATAAATAATCTTGGTGATGGGATATAAGTGTACAAGATAAGGTTAAAATTAAGATTGAGTGTTATAAAGCGTAATCTTTGTATAAAAATGATGAAAATTGAAAAAAATATAAAGTAACTAAGAAAGACAATAAAAAGGTGGTGAACAAAGCAAGAGTTAAGGTACTTGATGGGTTATACTAATCTTTAAATACTAAAATTGAAGAAAGAAGCATTTACAAATTAACTAAAAGTAGGAAATGAAAGATAAGATATGTGAATCAAGTAAAATGTATTAAGGATGAAGAAGGAAAAGTGTTAATAACGGAATAAGATATTAAAGAAAAGTAAAAATGTTACTATTAAACTATTTAATGAAAGATTTGGGATTTTATTACACTCGAATATGTTAGATATTAGAGAGGAAGACCAAAATTATAAATTTTATTGTGAGATTCGAGAGTCAAAGGTAAGAAAAGCATTAAAGAGAGTAGACAATGGCAAAGCAATTAAACCAAATAATATACCTATTAAGGCATGAAAAGGTTTAGGAGCAAAAGGTATAAGTTGACTCATGAAATTGTTTAACAAGATTATAAGGTCTAAAAGAATACCAGACGAGTGGAAAAAAAGTATTTTAATCCCTATTTATAAAAACAAGGAACACATAAAATTGTGTAAATTATAGGGGAATTAAATTCATGAGTCACACTATAAAATTATAGAATAGAATAATTCAGTGGAGATTAAGAAAAAAGACTCAAATTACAGATAATCAATTTATTTTTATGCCAAGAAAGTTAATCATAAAAGCAATATATTTGCTACGAAAATTGATGGATAGATATAAAAGGAATTAAAAAAACTTACAAATGATGTTCATCGATTTGGAGAAGATATACAATAGGGTGTCAAGAAAGGTTTTATGTAAAGTTTTGGAGAAAAAAGAGAGCTCATATTGCTTATATTCGAACAATTCAGGATATGTATGATAGAGTTATAATTAGTGTGAAAACAAAAAGTGTGGCCATAGAAGATTTTTCGATAACTAATGATATATACCAGGGGTCAACTTTGAGCTTCAATCTTTTTATTTTAATTTTGAATATGCTGACTGAACATATCAAAGAACTAATGCCATAATGCATACTTTTTTAGATGATATTGTCCTAGTTGAAGAATTAAAAAAAGAAATGAATAAGTTAAGAGATGTGAAAACTAGCTTTGGAAGCACATTGATTCGTTTAAATAAAAATAAAATGAAATAAATGAAATATTAAGTTTAGTAAGTGATGCATTAATTCTAATATAGAATTGGTGTTCATTAATTTGAAGAAGGCATATAATAGGTGCTAAAAGAAGTTTTATGTAAGGCTTTAAAGAAAGAAAAAAAGTTTGTATAGCTCATATTCAAACAATTCAAGATATATATAATAGGGTTATAATTAGTGTGAGAATAAAAAGTAGGCTCACAGAAGCTTTTCAATAATTAACAGTATACGTCAGGGGTCAACTTTGAGTTCTTATCTTTTTCCTTTAATATTGGATGTGCTCACTAAACATATCCAAGAGTCGATGCTATAATACATACTTTTTTAGATGATATAGCTCTAGTTGAAAAATCGAAAGAGAAAATGAATAAGAAGTTAAGAGATGCGGAGATTAACTTTAAAAGTACGTGGATTTCGCTTAAATAGAAATAAAACGAAATATATAGAATGTTAAGTTTTGTAAGAGATGCATTAGTTTTAATGTATTAGTCAAAATTGGAGAACATACCATATTACAAGCCATATGATTTAAGTATACTAGGTCCATTATACCACACGATGGGAAAATAGAAAGAGATATAAAATATAGAATTCAAATAAAGTAGATGAAATGTAGGAGTATTTTGAGTATTATTTATGATAGAAGAATTCCACTCAAGTTTAAAGCTAAATTTTATCGTGCCACTATAAGACTTGTTATATGAGATTGAGTATTGGACAATAAAAAACCAACAAAAGAATAAGTTCAATGTTGGAGAGATGAGAATATTACACTGAATGATTGGACATAACAAACAAGATAGAATTAAAAATGAATACATTAGAGATAAAGTAAAGGTTGCACCTATTGTGTAAAAAATTGTAGAATCGCACTTTAAATAATTTGTGCATGTTTAGAGAAAATTTATAGAAGCCCCAATAAAAACAGTAAATCAAGTGAGAGGTAATCCAATAATAAGAGGTAGAGAGAGATCAAAAACAACTATAAACAAAATCATTAAGAAGGATTTAAATTGAAATGATTTGACTAAAACTAAGTAGATATGATGGAGAATAGTCCAACAAGTAGAGGTAGAGGAAGACCAAAGAAAACTATAGGAGAAATTATTAAGAGAGATTTAGATTTAAATAGTTTGTCTCGAAATATGATTTATGATAGGGATTTATGGCGTCGATTGATCCATGTAGCCGACCCCACTTAGTGGGAAAAGGCTTTGTTGTTGTTGTTGTTGATTTGACTAAAAACATGATTCATGATAAGACTTTATGGTGTCAATTGATTTATGTAGGTGACTCCACCTAGTGGAAAAAAGACTTCTTGTTGTGTGTGTGTATATATATATATATTTATTAGAAAGCTAATCAACCAAAGCTTTCAGAGCCCTAAACAACAAGGCCTGAGATTCACAATATAATAATATGGATCAATGAAGTGCGTTATTGGTAAAATGAAAACCATAGTTCATACTCAGCCCAACTTTAATATGCCATTTAATCTTAGAAGTATTAAGCACATTTCTTTTACTTTCCACCCACAGATAATACTGACTTTCACCCAAATTTGAACACAGAATAATTCAAGCAATTTTTTAATTTTCTTTAGTCTATATAAAATATACCTGGCCAAGATACCATGAACAAGAACAAGAAGATGATCAGGGTCATTCTTCAAATTCCAAGTGCTTCTATCTATAGACTTTCCCTGAGTAGTAGTACTCATACTCTGAGCTTGAAGGCCCTGGTGTCTCCGTTCACTGTTTGTGCCTGTAAAAGTTCATTTATCTATCTAAGATCTAAAAACCTTAATGTTAATTAAAACACAGTTATTTTCCACCAATATTATGTACTTGCCAGTTTTCACCAATATTAGTAAGTTCTTTTCCTCAGAAAATTTGATAAAAACAATTATAGAGAGAAGAGGGAGAGCAAGCCAGGGAGGAAACGTCTAGATCAAATCAAAGCAGAACTTGCTATTGAAGACGCATAAATCAGAGTCCTAGATGATGCTTAGCTTTAAACTCACCGCTAAAGAAACATAAATAAATCGATACTGTTAAGCAATCAAAACTGCACATATCTTTATTAAGGATAATGATTTAAGGAAATGGAATACATGGCTAATATGATCTTTAGACCTGTAAATAAAGTAATATCAACAAATACTTGTACCTTACGGATTCTGAGTCTAAATAATCAATGATTGATCACAAAAAGATATCTACTCCGTTCTTCCTCTAAACTAAATCACATGTTACACCTGAATTTAACTCAACTTCCGCCCTTCTCATGTATTGTGTCTAGTGGGCCATCATCTGGTAGATTAAATAACAATTCCAACTACAAATGGGCTAAAGTATTATTGATCAAGCAAGGCGAAAATGGAATCCTATATCTAATCTCCACTAAGAGCATATGTCATTTAAAGACCAAAAACAAAAAATTTTGATACCACTACAAATGCTTCTAGACCCAAAATGCCAAAAGTGACAATTTGGGATACCAGTGTGGGTTAAAGTTTTCATACATATGTTTGCTAAGCTCTTCATATAATTTTGTTTAAGTTTCGGTCAGAATCTCTCTAAGTTCTGTACCCATAAACGTATTCTTTACAAGTGGTTTCTTCTTTCAATTAGATAACCTGACTTTATTTTAGTGAGGTCAGTCGCAAAAGCAATGTCAAGGGAAGCTGAATGTCTGACTGAAGAATGAAGATGAGGAAATAGTGGGTCCAGGGAATAATCCTACAAGAAAGGTGTTCAGTAAGATTACTGACACATTAAGTTTGTCCCACATATCGCTAGAAAGATCTATCTATGAATTGCAAACCAATATCAACTAATTTTTCCAGAACGAAACAAGAATCCTAGTTATAGATTTATAAAATAACTGCAGCTTTGCAATCAAAGCAGCAGTAATTTGTGGCAAGAACAGTCGCTAAAGCAAACCACTCAGAAGCTACCCAGCTCCAGCAAATGTACAAAAATGAAAACAGATCGTCGAATTGGGTTTCAAGCCGCTTTTTAAGATTGCTATCCAACAATGATCCCTAAAGCACCACAAGATAGAACAATCCACGTTCTTCGGATCCAAATAATCCGGAAAAAGCCAAGCCAAGAAAGAAAAAGACTCGGAGACTCCAATCCAGGCAAGAATAGATGATCCCTTGATCAGTGTTCGTTGTATAATAGACCTATAATATAACACTTACGGTTCCATCACTAATGAAACAAAAACCAAAACCAAATTCAGAGATTCTAATATTTCAATGGTACAACAAATCTACCCAATTGGTGAATACGTTTAAAAGATAAAACCTATTAAAGCTTGAGTATAGAATCAGAATAAGGTAAAAACAAAAGAAAAATTACCAGAAGGGAAACTCAAATCGGAGTTGGAAGGGGAGGAAGAAGAAGAACACGGCGAAGACGACGATGACCCATGTGAAGACGACCCTATAGGTCCTTGTTGTGAGACATTCTTGCGATTAACAATTCGGGCTGAGTAACCACACTGCGCGGGAATCAACGGGGCCGTTGCCATGTATATACAAAGTCATTCCCCGTACGCAGAGAACGTTCAAGAGGGAGAGAGAAAATGACCCAAATCCTTATTTCCCTCGTTTCAAGGCACAAGCTTACGTAGGCTCCATAATTTGTCTTATCTACTACTAGACCAGATCAAACTACACTCAAAATCCACCACACCCTTCTCCCCCTTTCTCTCCGCAGTCTGAATGCCTCAGTGAGGTGTAATAATTCGAATTAATGGCAGATTCTATTCCCTATTTTTGGGAACAATTTGACTCTGGTGACTATAGACGACGCAGTTGGGCGAGGAAAAGAAGGATTCAAGGGCTGGGTTCCTGGTCAGCACACATCGTTCCCGTACCGTTATTTTTATTTTGACTAAATTACATAAAATTTAGTTAAATTTTATTAAGTTATATCAATCGCTATTTTTTTTTTGCAATACATATATTTTTTTAAATAAAAAATTATTTTATCCTTTAATTTAATTTTAAAATTTTTAAATAAAATGCTTTTTATTAATCTAAATTATATTTTTTTAAAACCAAAAAATTTAAATAGAAGATATTTTGATAAAAAATTAAAATTAGACTAAAATATAAAATAATTTTTTGTTTTAGAAAATATTTGTATATGTTTTGAAAATAAAATAAATATTGGTATAATTTTAACGAAGCTTCCAAAAAAATTTATATAATTTATTCTTTTATTTTATTTTTTCGGCTGAATGATATAAAAAGTTGAGTGTTCTCTTTTTTTGGCCTAATGAAAAGTTGGGTGTTCTTACCTTGGCATATTTTTTTTAAAAAAGTACATACTTTTAGACAAAAGAATAAAGAAAGAAACCAAAGATAAAAACATGGCTTTTTGACCCAAAAATTATCAAGAATAAAAAATAAAAATTATAAGCCTTAAACGACAATTTTTACTTCTTACAAATGCTATACCTTTTTTTTTTTCACCAAGCGGCTATCAGTTACCGAAGCCAACAACCTGCGACTCGGCATAGACCATAGGGATTTCTCCCATGGATCACTTCAATTCACCCATTCAGATTTTCCCTTCCAAATTCACCCTATCCTCTCTTATCCAATTGCCGTAAATAAAATTCAATCCTCCCGCCTTCCTCATTTCATCGGCACCAAAGAAAAGAAGAGCAAAAAATTATGTTTGTTGCCCGCCACCGCAGTCCTACGCCTTTTTGCTTACCTCACCACTACATTTTGCCTTCTAACTTGAAAAGCATTTAAGGTGTAGAAAGCTCTTATAGTCACAAAAATTGTTCATTGACTTTCATTTTCTACTTTAAGGTTATTCACTTTCAGAATGTGGTTCTAAATACGAATAGGGAAAAAAGTATAAATTGTTATATGTAAGATAATGTGGTCCCCAATTTTGAATTCAAGCATCCTGTATGTATTTTTTTTTCTTTTGCATCTTTGATAATTTATAGTTTGTTATTTAATCACTACATTATTGCATAAGTGATGTTAATGTGGCATGATATTGAATATTCATTTATTTGCCAAAGGTTAGTCATGCATGTGCTCTCATTACCTAGATACCATAGCTGGTATGCTTATTTTGCTTACGTTATAATTTTACAAAATGATTTGATATAAAATAATTATTGTTAGCTTTGAATTTTGTTAGCACTAAACTCATAAAGAAAAATGGTTTAAGGATAAAAAATTATCGATTTAATATATTTTGGCTATATTGGATAAAATGCTCTAGACTTTTTAGGTTTTGATTTATGTCTAAATATATTCAATTATGTATTTAAAAAAATGGGCTTAATATTGAAATTTGAATAATTGGATTAAAATATCTTATGTGCCTCATAGTAATTACTAAGGATTTTATTGTTAAATATTTTATTTATGGTAATATTTTTAACATTATAAAATATGTACTTATGAAAAGTTCTATTTAAAACTTTACATCATTATTGAAATAATCATATAAAGAAAGTATTTGAATGTGCATTAATGGAAAGATTATTAAGAGTTATATATGGAAAGTTTTTAAAAGAATATATCTCATGCATTTAATATAAATAATCATAAGGAAAGTTTTTAAATGGTACGTCAATTTATTAACAATGTAGTCTCTATTGACTTTATGATTAAATTAATTATTCAAAATATTAATGATATAATTTTGCCTAAAAACCAAAAAGGAAAATCCATAATTTCAGGAAGTAGAAAGGAAACTAGTTGTTTGAAAGAAACAAAAATGAAACCACATTTACGAAGATCCACTCAAGTCTGCTATCTTGCACATAGATGCAACAATCTGAAATTTGAATGAAGGCTACTAATTAAAGAATGAAGATGTTGCACTAATTGATTAATTAGAAGCATTAAAGTTAGATTCCTAATTGCTAAAACATATTTGTGCATTAATTAAAGAAGTTGCCACCAATGATCATATGCTAAACAATGAAGTACATATTGAAGGCCGTTTGAAGAACATCTTAAGAAGAGAAAACCAGAGAGAACTAAACATTGATTATTTGCTCTGAAACTATTTTATTTGTGCTTTAATGTCTAATTGCTTTGTGTGAGTTAACTTTTGTATTTTAATATAACTTTTGCGAGTTTTGTGAGCTTAACTCATCTCTTCTTCTATATTGAGTTTCTAAGTGTCTCGAGAAAAACCTAGAGGTTTAAAGGTATCTTGTAGAAAAACCTTAGAAATAGTTTTCAAGGATTTTTGTAAAAACTTAGTGTGTGTGAAAAATCATGTGAAAAGAAAAAAAGTGTAAAGGCCATGAACTAAGTCCTCTTAGGTTACATTGGAAAGGTTGAAAAAGCAAAAGTATTAAACCTGTGTGTTTGGAAGATTACTTGTATTCTTAGTGATTATCTATAATAATAAAAATCTCTTGTTTTATATTTGGGAATTAGACATATGACATTTTGGTCTAAAATAGGATAAATCAATTGTATGATTCTCTTTCCCTTACTATCTTTACTTTTATTTTATCACATGTTAGATTAAAAAATAGGATCACATTCCTTAGGAATTTGACATAGTTTAAAGAAATCATAGTTTAAGGAAGGAGACAAAATCATTTCTAAAATCCAATTCAAACGCCCTTCTTAGATTACTTCTACACTAATAATTAGTATTGAAGCATAGTCTCTATTTTGCATAACTATCCTCCTAGAGAAAAGATCCCATGAAGATGAGTCAGTTTTCGAGTACTAAAAGCCACTTGATCAACAAACCACCATACTTGGATGAAATAAAATATTTGTATTAGAAGATAAGAATGAAAATCTTCATAAAATCAATTGAACTACAAGTGTGGGACGTAATAAAAAATGAGCCATTTCATTCTTATGAAGAAAGTAAGCGACAAGCTAGTTAAAAAGCCATGAAGTGAATGGAACAAGGAAGACAAAAGAGGTATAAGATTAATTGTAAAGCTATTAACTATATTTTCTATGTTGTTCATGTAGAAGAATTCAAAAAGCTTTTAAAATGCCACATAGCAAAATAAATATAAGACAAGCTTAAAATAACCTATGAAGGAACAACAAAAGTGAGGAAGACACGAATTGACACCTTGGTGGATGAGTATGAGCTATTTAAGATGAAGGATGATTAAAGTATATAGGAGATATTCTAAAGATTTGGAAAGATAATAAACAATCTAGATATTCTCAAAAAATGCTACCAAAATGAGGATTTAATTCGCAAGGTCCTCAAGAGTCTCAGGTCACTATAGAGTGCAAAGGTAGTAGCAATTCAAGAGAGTGGAAAATTAAAGAGAATGACCTTTAGTGAACTTAGAGAAAACCTAATTGCCTATGAGAGGAGCTACCAAACAAAAATTCAAAAAGAAAAGAAAAGAGCATCGCATTAAGAATCTCTCATCAAGATGATAGCATAAGCTTCCTGAGGATCTATCTGATTACCATAAAATGGCATGGTTGACAAAAGAGATGTATAGCTTCTACAAAAAAAGATCATAAAATAATCAAAAAAAGAAAAAATCCTTCAAGATGTGATAGAACTAGAGATGCTTTTAAATGTTATAGATGCAAGAAAACTAGCTATATAAAAACTGACTATCTACTAGCAAATGAGACTAGTCAAATAGTAAAAAGAAAGCCATGGTCACTAGCTCAACATAGAGTGCTAATAATGTATTTGACAACACTAATGAAGGAGAAGATCAAGAAATAACAAATCCATATCTCTTAGTTGCAACTAATTCTTGGAATAACATTGATGAAGAACCAGAGACTAAAAATTTCTACTTCATGGCTAATAAGGAATTTGCCAATACTGAGGTAGAAGAAGAGATAAATACTCTTTTCACTTATGATAAATTATTACGTGCTTTTGATGTTGTTGTAGAAAATTCAAATAAAATTGCGTTGAAATACAACGAGCTAAAGTGAGATCACATGAAAATTCTAAGAAGCTTTAGCATAATTAAAAGTGATAAGGAAGTATTAGAAGAGAAGCTAAAAGTAATTGAAGAAGAGTATTCTATGTAAGCTCTTATATCTAAAAATAAGAAGTTAAAAAATGAAAATTGAAAAGCTAAATAAAGATCTTGCAAAATTTGTGAAAGGTCATGAAAACCTTAAATAAATTCTTGGCATACAAACACAATCTTTAAGAAAGAATGAGATAGGCTATGATAGTGATGAAGATGAAAAGGATGAAAAACAAACTAAAACTATTTTTGTGAAAGCTTCAACTAGCAAATGTCTTTAACTATGTTATACATATAATAGAAGAAGTCATATGTCTTATCAATGTATAATAAAGCCAATAAAAGTTGTACAAAAATGGATTCCTAAAAGTGCTCTTGCATATACGGAATCTAAAGTTTATATGACAAGGATCTAAAGGTTTTTGGCTATCTAAATTCTCATATATTGCATGCATGTTGATAATTCTCAACTATTCATGTTATTGTACATATTTTCTCTCAGTAAATATGATGATTAACCTCCATTTATAGGGTAAATGACACTTACACAAAAGAAAATGAACATATTTAGGATGAATAGCTCTATACTCAATACTTACTTGAAAAATCAATATTTATACCTTAATTTTAAGTAGATTAATAGCTAATCACATCTTGTTTTTCTTATAGGATGCATGTGTTAAAGGGTTTTGAGCACATGTCTTTCTCAAGGCTAGAGTTGGAAAAGACTTATAGTTCCTAGATTCTAGATGCTTCTATCATATGATTGGAAATAGGAAAAATTTTTTGTCTTTCATTCTTAAGGTATCAGGCATAGTCACTTTTAGTGACAACAAGAAAGGCAAAATAATAGGTTTTGGTATAATAAGTGTAAGTGCATCTCTCACTATTGAAAATGTTTATTTGGTTGTTGGACTTAACATAATCTTATTAGTATTAATCAATTATGTGATAAAGGACACAAAGTAGCATTTAATTCTTGCACATGCACTATATAAGAGAAAGATACAAATAATGTTCTAATTAAAGGAAAGAGGCATGATAATGTATATATTCTGATCTTGGTATTATCTTTGCATAAACATGTCTTCCATCTATGTTATATCAAAGTTGGCTTTGGTACAAAAGGTTAAGATATATTAACATGAAATTGATATCTACTTTATCATTTAAAGATCTTATGATTGGATTGCCTAAGCTCAAATATGAAAGGAATTAAATATGTGATGCATGCCAAAAGGGTAAACAAACTAGATCTTCGCTTCTATCTAAGGAAGTTGTTTCCACAAGTAGACCACTACAATTTTGATTCACATAGATTTATTTAGTTTAGTAAAAACTCAAAGCTTTATAGGTAAATCTTATGAGTTAGTAATTGTTAATGATTGCTCTAGATTTACTTAGTTTTTTTTAGCCCGTAAGAGTAATTGCCTTGAAAAGTTTAAGTCTTATTATGTGAAAGTTTAAAATGAAAAAGGTTACTTAATTTCTTTTATTCGAAGTGATTATGGAATGAAATTTGAAATTTAAATGTTTTAAGGATTTTTGCAATAAGTTTAGTATAAATCACAATTTTTTTTTGCTCTAAGAACTCTTCAACAAATTGAAATTATGGAAAGGAAAAATCATACTTTAATAAATATGGCTAGAACATCACTTTGTGAAAAATTCCTTCCTACAAATCTTTAAGATGAAGCATTTGATACTTCATGTTACATTTTGAATAGATTCTTAGTAAGACCTATCTTGAATAAGACCTCTTATGAGCTATGCAAAGGTTGAAAGCCCAATATTAGCTATTTTCATACTTTCAGTTATAGATGCTTTATTCATAATAATAACAAAGATAATTTGGGAAAATTTAATTCTATAATAGATAAAGGAATCTTTATTTATCACTCAAATTCTAGTAAAGTATATAAAGTATACAATGAGAGATTATTGACCATTGAAGAATCTACATATGTTGCCTTTGATGAATTTAACAATTCTATGCTAAGTAAGAATAGCCCTAATGATGAAGAAAAAATTTATATAAGGTAATCTGTGCTTTAAGAATCTCACCATCGAGAACCTAAAAGTAAATAATCTAAAGAAAGTTTTGAATAGGAACCTAAGATGGTAACAAAACTCTCCACTAAGCAACAAAAAGAAGATGAAAAATGGTCCTTGTTCAATAAGAAGTTGATCGAAACAAGATTCTATATGAATGGAGACATCCTTTTTCTTATCCAAATGAGTTGATTGTTAGAAATTTTAAAAAAGGAAGATGAACCAGATCCTCATATAAAGGAAAAAAATCATATGGCTTTCATTTCTCAAATTGAACTTAAAAGCATTAATGAAGCCATAGTAGAAAATTCATAAATTATGGCTATGCAAGAATAGCTGAATCAATTTCAAAGGAATCAAGTATGGACTCTTATACCAAATTATAATGATTAATTTGTCATTGGTATGAAATGGGTATTCAAAAATAAGCTTGACAGATTAGGTAACATGGTAAAAAACAAAGCAAGATTAGTTGTACAAGAGTATAATCAAATTAAAGGCATAGACTTTGAGAAAACATTTACTTCAGTAGTTATATTTGAGTCCATAAGAATCTTGCTTACATTTATATGTTATATAGGCTTTAAATTATGTCAAACAGATGTAAAATGTGCATTTCTATATGGCTATTTAAATGAAGAAGCCTATGTAGAATAGCTTCTTGGTTTTGAAAGCTACTATAATCACCTAAATTATATGTATAAATTCAAAAAGAAAAGCTTTGTATAAATTAAAACAAGCACCTAGAGCATCACATGAAAAACTTAGTAAATTCCTAACTGAAAATGGATTCATTAAAGGTAAAACAAACATCATATTATTTATTAAGCATATGAAACATGATATTTTAATTGTCCTAATACATGTGGATGATATTGTTTTTAAATCTACTATTGAGATTTTGTATAAGGAATGTTTTAAGCTCATAACTAGTGAATTGAAAATGAGTATGATGAGGGATATAACATCCTTCCTTGGGTTGCAAATCAAATAATTAAAGGAAGGAATTTTCATCTGTCAAACAAAATATGTAAAGGAGTTGCTAAATAAGTAAGAAATGGAAAACTTCAAGCCAAGCAAAACTGCCATAAGCTCATCCCTTAAACTTGGAAAAGATGAAAAAAGCACATCTATAAGCTAAAAGAAGTTTTAAGGTACGATCACATCCTTACTCTATTTAACTGCTAGTAGACTTAATATCATGTTTAGTATGTGTTTATATGTTAGATTTTAGTTTGATCCTAAGGAAGTAGATCTGTTTGCAATAATAAAAAAAAAATTCAATCATCTCTCAAGAATTACTGAGTTACAAATTTGGCTTCTTAGGAGTGATCCTTGTAATTTGTTTAGATATTGTAATGTTAATTTTAGAGGTTGTAAAATTGATAAGAAAAGTACAAGTGGTCCATGTTAATTTATAGGACATTGTCTTGTACCATAGTTTAGCAAAAACCAAAATTCAGTTATACTAACCATAATTGAAGTTGAATATGTCTTACTGAGAAGCTATGGTGCTAAACTATTATGGATAAAACAATAATTACAAGACTATGGGCTATATCTTGATCATATCCCTCTTAAGTGTGACAATATGAGTGCACTTAATCTATTTAAAAATCCAATCCAATACTTAAGAGCTAAACATCTTGAAACAAGGCATCACTTCTTAAAGGATCATGTAACTCAATGTGATATAGTGTTAACTTTATGCTTAATAAATTAGCTAATATTTTCACCAAAGCCATAGGTAAATATCAATTTAATAACATTAAAAGAGAAATAGGCATGATGCAAATATGGACTTTGAATGATCTTTTGTGAGCATAAAGTCATAAATTTCATGATTTGTTGATGCTATTATGATAGCTTTCATTTTTAGAAATGAAAACTGTTTGCTATTCTATTGCATTTTAATGAAATCATGAATACTTGACCACTAAGTTTATCTATCTAAAATTGGGATCATCTTTGGAAGTTATATTTTTAAATTTATGAAAATCCCATGGCTTATCAATATGACATGTTCTTGAGAATGGACAAATATGTAAAAGCTGTTACACATCCTTGAACTACAAAAATTGTTCCACTTCACTTTACCTTAGACTCTTGAAAATATCCCTTCATTACCCTTTTAAACCCTAACCTCTTTTATGGTGCAAAATTTGAGAAACAATGAAGTTTAAAACACTTACCAAGTATATAAGCTTTGAAAATTCCTTAGGTATAATTGAAAAGAGAAGTAAAAGTAAGAAAGTTCATGTATTCAAGGATGTTGAGGCAAAACTAAGGTACAAGAATGATTACTAACATTGTGGTTACTTTATTCCTAGAGAGGTAAACCTTGAGTTCTTTACTCCAGAAGAATTTTCATACTTTATGCTATTTGAGAAAATTGGCTAGTTTGAATATTTTAAATTAAAGAAGGAAATCTTTCCAATCTTGAATAAAAAGTTTTATGCAAACCTAACCTTTGATCCTAATAATTTATTTGGTTCTGGTATGCTTAGTAGATGTAGATTTGAAATTAACTATGAGTTGTTAGTTGATATTATTCAACGTCCAAATATGAGAGCCAACAGGTATCAAACTAGTTCAAAAATTGAATTTGATGCTTTTGACCACCACGAAACTATAGAGGAATTAATGGGAAAGAAAGTAAATGCAATTAATAGTCACTTTGTTGATGCTAATACTCATATGCTTTTACATGCCATGAATTAATTAGTCATTCCTTGTGTTGCCAAATCAAAGTCTCTCAACCATATAGAAATCTTCTATCTCTAGTGTACCATCTATGCAATCCATTTGAATTTATCATTTATTATCCTTAACCATATGATAGTTATTATGAATGAGGAATTTAATAAATTACTGTGCAGTATGGTTATGACTCTCATTGCACAACATCTTCTTATGGACACTAGTAACTTAGAAGGAAAAAGAGCTACTACTTAAGCTAACTTTGATGCACATCTACTTGCTTCTATGTAGTATAAAAAAATTGGTAAATAAAGGATAAAAGGGACTAAGGAGCCATCATCTCACTTGTTCAAGGAAAAGAATTAGACAATGTGAGAAGATCCTTTGACAAGAAGTTGGAGGATGCACTAAAACCTGTTCGTACCCTTTTTGAATCCCTTTGAAGCCCTTAACTTCACCACTCTCTATCGTTCCACTCTTGATGATCAAATACTGGCAAGACCTTTTGACTCTTAGAATCCCTTTACCACTCTTATTATCCTTCTCCCCTTAAATTATCCTATCTTTTACACTTTACAAGTGGATGACTATACTATCTTATTGGACAATGTTAGGACCACTTAGACTTATATTGCTCATATCTTTCTACACTTTTCTTTGGTACCTTAAAACTTTATGTTTATCATGTGGCTTTTATTTGTTTGATCATGTGATGGTAGTTGTTTAATTCTAGTTGCTTGGTTTTGTGCTTATCATTGCTTTAACTATTTCTTCCAAGCTCTTATTTTTATTCTATTGATCTTGTGTTTTACTGTCTTCCCTTTTTGCTTATGGGAAAAAAGGGAGAAATATTAAGATGTTAAAAATTATATGTGCTAAGAATGTTGTGTATGAAAAGAAATATTAGGATGAAAAGTATATATTGTGCAATGTGCTTATATTAATTATATATGATATGTTTGTTGCTTACTTGTTATTGGCTTTGTCTAGAATATATCTAAGTTGCAACAGGTTTAAGAAACCATAAAGTAAGGGGGAGTTTTTCCCTTGTTAATAATCGTATATGTTTTAATTAAGGGGGAGCAAATTTCACTATATAATTCTTTGTGAAAAAGAAATGTTCTTTACTCTTATATTACTTGAATATTTTCCCAAAGTTCTTGATATAATAATTTTCACATGTTTGCCATAATAAAAAAAGAGGAGAATGTTGGATCAAAAACTTTAAGCCTTTTAAGTTTTCATTTATGTCTAAACATGTTTAATTATGTATTTTGGAAAATGGGCTTAATATTAGACTTTAAATAATTGAGTAAAATATTTAATGGAATCATAATAATTTCCAAAGATTTCATTCTAAATATTTTATTTATGATAATATTTCTAATATTACAATATATCTACTTATGGAAAGTTTTATTTAAAATTTTGCATCATTATCAAAATAATCATATAAGGAAAGTATTCAATATGCATTAATGGAAAGATTATTAGAAATCATATATGAAAAATTTATAAAAAGATATATCTCATACATTTAATATAAATAATCATAAGGAAAGTTTTCAAATGATAGATCAAGATATTAGTAATGATTTGTTCTCCATTAACCTTATGATTAAGTTGATTATTTGATATAGTAATGATACAGTTCTTCCTAGGAACAAAAAAGGAAAGTTCCCAATTTCAAGAAATAGAAAAGGAAACTAGTTGCTTAAAAGAAGTAGAAATGAAACCACATTTATAAAGATCCACTTAAGTCTACTATCCTACGCATAAATGCAATGATCTAAAATTTGAATGAAGGCTATTAATTAAGGAATGAAGATGTTGCACTAATTGATTAATTGGAAGCTTTAAAGTCAGATTCCTAATTACTAGAGCATATATGCGCATAAATTAAAAAAGCTACCACCAATGGTCATACGTTGAACAATGAAGTATATATTGAAGACCTTTTAAAAAACAAACCAAGAAGAGAAAACAAGGGAGAACTTAATGTTGATTATTTGCTCAAAAATTATTCTATATATGTTTTAATGTGTAATTGCTTTGTCTGTGTTAATATTTGTATTTTGAGAGAACCTTTGAGAGTTCTTTGAACTTAACTCATCTCTTCTTTTATATTGGGTTTCTAAGTGTCTTGGGAAAACATAAAGGCTAAGTTTAAAGGTATCTTGCATAAAAACTTTCTTTAAAGTTTTTCAGGATTCTTGTGAAACTTAATGTATGTAGAAAATTGTGTGGAGTAAGGAAAAGTATAAAAGTCGTGAGTTGAGCCCCAATATATTATCTTAGAGAGGTTGTAAAACCAAGAATAATAAGCCTATATATTTGGAGGGTTACTTGTATCCTTGATCATTACCCATGATAACAAAATTCTCTTATTTTGTGCTTAAAGACTAAACATAAAAGATTTTGGTCTAAACAAAGATAAATTAATTGTGATTTTCTCTCGCATACTTTTTTTACTTTAAATTTATCACATATTAGATTAAAAAGTATAATCACATTCCTTAGGAACTTTACAAAATTCAAAGGAATCATACTTTAAGGGAGTAGACAAAATAATTTCTAAAATCTAATTCAACCATTCTTCTTGAATTGCTTTTAGACTAGTATTTATCACCATATTATGTTTACACCAAATTAGAATACTTTATTCAATAGATACAAGTACAAGTAATATGTAAATTTAATTTACTATAATATTTGCTATCAAGACATGTGTTGTAAGGAAAGTTGACTACATAGGCATTGAAATTAAATGCTTATACTACACAACATATGCCATGTAAGCTATAAAATGTTAAGTCATAGCAAATTTCCTAGCCAAACGCCCTTGCTTAAATGTAGCTAACCTTATGTAAATTTAATTCACTATAATATTTGCTATCAAGACATCTATTGTAGGGAAAGTTGACTACATAGGCACTAAAATTAAATACTTATAGATGTCTTTAGATTTGTTAGAGTACAGTATTGGCAAATATTCTTGGACAAATCATGAGTATAGGAAAGAATGATGATTGAAATAGTGATTATTAGCCCTAATCAAAGGATAACTTGTTTCAAATTTGAATAGAGTTCTTTTATTCAAACAACAAAGTTGAGTGTAAGGCATTGATTATTGGCTTGGAATTGCTGACTAGTATGGGAGCATACCATCTTCACATCATAGGGGATTCATAGCTTTTGATCAATTAGTTGACTAGAGAATACCAATACTTAGATCTAAACTTGGTGTGGTATCACAAGTTGACAATAGGAAAATTGCACAAGTTTATAGATGTCATAATTATGCACATCTTAAGAGAAGAATAAGGAAGCTAATGACTTAGCCTAGACAACTTTGGGGTACAAATTTCTTGTATGTAACATAAAACTACTGTTAACAAAGAAAAAACACTCCTCAGTCATAAGCCAAATTGCTTAAGTAGATTTTGTTCAAAACTAGCTGAGAATAGCTATTAATTAGTATGTATAGCTAATAAATCATGTCAAGGATCTTAAGGCTAGGGCAAGTTAAAGGAGCAAAACCAAGGCCACGATTTAGATGTTATGCAAAGACACTTTATACAACAAAAACAAAGAATGAGTACTTCTTAAGTGCCTAAATGAAAAGGAAGCCTTGAAATTCATGGCTGAAATACATAAAGGATTATGTGGAACACATCAAACAAGCCTAAACTTGTGATGGTTACCACATTTACATGGCTATTATTGGCTCTTTATATAAAGTCAATGATTGCACCCAATATGCCAAAGGATGCCAAGAGTGTTAGAGACAAGGGACATTAGGCATATTTTCATAACTTGTTTGCACCCAATAATTAAACCTTGGCCTTTCAAAGGATAGGCCATGGATTTTAGTGTCAAAATTAACCTAACATCATTCAAGAGATATGTTTTGTTGATGGTAGCAACCAACCACTATACTAAATGAGTAAAAACAAACTGTCCCTATAGAGAAGGTGCAGCAAAAGGATGTAATCAGTTTTATCAAGCAACACATCATATACTAGTGTGGTTTGTTATAGTCAACTATGATTGATTAAGGGATGGTGTTGTATAGGTGATAAAGTCAAAGGCTTGGCTAAAAATTTAGGTTTCTTATCATTCATTTAGGCCCTTCTATGCTCAAGTGATTAGACAAGTAGAGGCTACAAATAAGGTTCTGACTAGAATGATTAACTCCTAGCCAAGATACTTTAGGCATGTGGAAATTTTATGAAGAAGACTACTAGGATTACATCTTTTAAGTTGTTTTATGAAGTTAATGCAGTTCCACCATTAGAATTCATTGTGAAGTCTTAAAGATTAATAATGCAGAATGATCTCTAACAACTGATGAATACACCTATGCCATGTGCACGTTTTGAAGTAGGGGACTTAGAGTGGAGAATGAACATGTTTGCTAATAGAGTTAAAAGATAAAGAGTTTGGCAAATGTGTGCTTGATTGGGAATGTCCGTTCATGATTAGTCAAGTTATCCATAGATGTGCTTATTGATATTGAAAGCATGGAAGAAAAGTAAGTGCATTAATGAAAAATATTTAAAGGGGTACTACCTATCCATTTTTTAAGACCAAAATGTAGATATAGATGGTTAAAAGTGCCATTAAGGAATCCACAAGTTGATTCAAATAGTTGTGCTACTTAAACTATCCAAAAAATGAACAAAATAAAAAAATAATTCTTAGCCAATGGGTAGAAAATAGCAAAATGGTCATATTAGCAAAATATGCGGAACATTAGCCCAAGTCTCACATCCCCTCTTTAGAATGAAATGCCAACAAATTTAATAAGGTTGCTAACTAAATTGGTGGTAAGGACAAAACTACACACTTCCAATTTAGGTTTTAGGCTGGGTCAAGCTAAACATATTCTCAACAATGGCTAGTATACTTTCATCCGTAGTTGTTTCTTCTTGGTGTCCTCCATTTACTACTAGAGTTTTTTTATGATCATAGTGATTGGCAAAGATGATTTCTCCCACCCATATCAAAAACTAGCCCTATCCACACTCTCTTGACAATTGATGTCCTAAAACTACTAGACCTTACATCTTTTAGTAATTGGGATTTCTTGCTTAACAAGTCATCTAATTGCATTTTAACATGTTCTCCTATGACAGGCATGCTAACTTACTATTGACCAAGATCCTTTGCTCGCCTATTAGCATCATTGACTTGTGATTAGCTCGTATTCACTTTTACCTACAACTAGGCCATCTATAAACATACCCTAAATTGGCCTTGCTGATGGACTCATCATGCTATTGTTTAAGAAGATGAAAATCATAGGATAATCAAGCTTGCTTAACTGAAAGGTCGTTAAGTGAGCGAAGCTAGGTTTCAACTTGTAGTTTGTACAATAAGCAACTCTCTAATCTTTTTACTAGGGAAGGTAACACTCCAAGTATCCAATAGAATTCAATCCCAACCAAATGGAAAGAAAGGAAAAGTATTAAGGCTTACTGGTTAGGAGACTATGGTGCATAGTTTGGCGAGCTTATTAATAGTAAGATGAGCCTCAACAAGAAGCTTATTGAAATCTAACATCAATTCAAAGATGGGAGCAAATTCTAATGGTCTTGAAAGAGAAACAACTGAATGAAGCATGCTAGAATAGAGGAAGGTGATGACTTGAAGGAAGAGGCTTTTAGTATGGAGTAGATAAAAAGTGTTCTTCAATCTCAAGTTATTTGGTTATTTCCTTTGACTTGAGGCTTTTTCAAGAAATGGGTTGCAATAACAAAATGCAAATTTTAGAAGCCACATATGATTGGTAAGAGGAAAAAAGGGTGACAAAAATAAATATAAACCTTGAATCCCAATGGTGGGCTTTCAAACAAATGAGCCTTCTTGTGAAGCATATAGAGATCAAAATTTTGTTATCAAATGAACTAGCATCTAATAGGTCAACCACACTAACTATTGTTGAAAAAGTAATGTTAGCTGAGAGATCAAAATAAAGAAGAAAGAAACATACTTGTTTTTCTTTTCTTGGATGAGTATCTTATTGTAAGCTAAGAACCCGAACCTAGTAAAGGACAAATTGAGGATTGTCTTTTAGAAGTGTTGAGAGGGTCGATATTGGAAAACAAGCTATCCATTGTACTTGAAGCATCCTTGGTAAACGGCTAATCAGCTATTGCCGTCCCCCAAGAGTCATATGGAATTAACAAACTAAATCAATATTAAAATTAACCAAACCAAGATTGCTTGCACTAAGGAGGGAGGCGCAAGTTACATCTTTGATTTCATCCTCGAAGGAAACAAAAAATAGTGGTTAATCTTATCAACAATCCTTAACTGAGAAGGGAAGGTAGGAATGACTTGAACAAACTAAATTGTCTATCTTAACAATTGGCATTGTAAAAGCTCTAGTTGAGGCTTATTATTTTTGGAAGAAAGGAATGTGCTGATAAGCAAATCGAGTGAAGTTAGGTAACTTGTCCAAATCTGACACACCAGTCTTTTAGGTTTAGATGGTGGATCCTAAGGATCAGCATGGAACCAAGCCAGTCCATAAAGTCGAGCATGAAATGGTGAATTCCACAAGGTTGTAAAGTTGTGAATAATAAACGGATGTAAAAATGACACTAGCTAATAAGACTTCATTCACTAGAATGATGATATAAATCACCATAACAGCACAAGTCAAAAGGGTCGTGGTCTGCGAGTAGCCGATTAAACCCAAATTAGGAAAAAACGCTTGGAGCCACAATTAAAGAAACAAAGACAAGCCAGGGATGGCATCTAGAAAGGATTTGTGATCCAATTTATTCTGTAGAATTGTAGGCCCCAGTATAAGTAACAAACGAAAAATGAACCCATATTTACTGTTCTCAACTAGGGCAACAACTAACAGTTGAAATTCCTTGACCATTTGGACTAAAATGCAAAAAACATGATAACAAAGCCAGTAAAGCAAAAAAGCGACGTGTACCTCATAAGTGAGAACAAAACTATCAAACTTGGCATAATTATTGAGATAAGTGGTATATGGCGCAATCTTTTTATGGAAGCCAACTATGATTGAATGCTTAGATGATAAGCCAGGAGATTGTATTCCAGCTGGCTACAGAATGGTTAACGCAGCCATGTTAAGCAAGGGGGGAGTGGTCATGCCGAAAGGGACTAGAAAAGTGTTTTTAATAGAGGACCAAAACAAGAGAGTTGCAAGCAGTAGACTAACATCTCGTGGGATCTCAGAAATTGGTAGTTGTAATATGTTGGCAATCCTGATATCCTTCCATACACGACCAAGGTGAGGCCCTAGTCTAGTGTACCGTGCCTTGAAGAGCTAACAAAGAGAAAGGCCAAATAAGGGAACAAAGAGTGGCAAATATCGAATGCTAAAACCTTAAAACGGCGAGAGAGTATTTAGTAGGAACTGGAAAAGAACAAAGTCTTTCAAAATTCCCTTAGGCAAAAGGAATGAACGGTCCTAGAGCATAAGCACCTATAGGGAAATCAATGCTGACAAAAATATTGTCCATAAACATAAGGATTGAGGTTTCAAGATACTGAGCAGGTTGGGAAGAGCTTAGCACCTTTCAATCAGGTGAAGTAGCCAAATAAGCAAAGCCTAAACGTAAGGAGAATAAGAAGGACGATTTTGGGAATCGGATGGAGAAGCCAACATAGTTTTTTCAACGAGCAAAGAATCACAAGAAGATGAAAGAAAGAAGTCAATCAAGAAATTAATAGTGTAAAGAACACAGTGCTTTGGTCACAACTTTACAAAACAATTCAAGTCGAATGGGTTGATGTCTGATTCGTGTGATTAATTGGACAAGCAGCTAACAGAGGTAGCCGAAAAGATGGATTGATAGTTAGGCAAAGGAAAAATCAAATTTTGAAAGAGAGAATATCACGCCTCTTGATATTCTCAGATTAGTAACACCATATCAACAGTTGTGAGAAGGCAAAAAGTTAACACCTAAAAATTACAACCGACATTGTAATTGCAAATGGCAATCAATAGAAAGGGCTAGTTGAGAGTGCCAGTGCCACAAACCCAGCTGAGAATAAAATAATAGTGAAAAATTAGGAGACATGGCATTTTGGTGTGAGTGACTTCAGCGAAGATGTACACTACATGATCGCTATAATAAGGCCAATAAGCAACCAATGACATGAAAAGTGGATAATGGTAAGACATGGGATAATCATTGGTCGCCAAAAGAGCTATAAAAGAAGGGGGAAAACAGAGGAAAAGGAACACATAAACTTCACAAAGAACTTGACTTACAATTTCTATTAGTTAATTTCATGCTCTATTTATTGGTTTTATTTACATATTTCTGCATTTATATATGCCTTTTAATTCATTACCCGTAGCCGAACATAGTTTTTTTTTTTTAAGCTTTCTTTTGTTATTCAATTTCATTCAAAATTTTATATACAATTTACATAAATTACAAGAGCATCCGAGTTACAATATTATTGCTTTCTTTGATCATTGTATGTGAAACTTTTCTTTATCTAAGTTTAGCTTCGTTTAGGACTTAAAATAACTTGCCTTTAGAGAGTCATGTCTCATTTTTACTGTTCACTTATAAAACAAGAACTTTAAGAAGTTAACAGATATCTTTTCCTCCAACTGAACATTCTCGACTGGTTAATCATGAGGATTTAATTAACTCCAAATTCGTCAATAGAAGGCTATGGAATTTGTCGTTGTTTTAGTCACCCCCCAACAAGATACAGACTATTGCATAGGCTAAATGAATCAAATTACAACTACTATAAATATTCATTGGAAAACGCAATTTTGAAATTGTCTGTTCAGTTAGTGATTTACATATTCAAACACTGGCTGCTTATTGTAAGTGTCGATTGATTGCTGACGTGCCTTGAATTTTTTAAAAGGTTTCTTGACTTATGTATGAACATATTTTCGTGGCCTTAATTAACTAGGGGAAATGTTGTCGAATAAGAGAGGGGGAGGGGGGAAGCGTGGAAGATTTCCTTAACATATTGCATCTTACTCTTGATGACCTTAAGCCAACCTCACAAAAGGTGTATCTGGAAATTTAATTCAACGCCCAATCCAAATGCAACGTGCCTATAATTAAAATCTGATGCTCCATTGGCCAAGAAAAAAGGGAAAAAATTTTGATTCTCCAAATGAGCATTCGGGGAGCAGCGCTGCTTGCAAGTTTGTGTGAACAAGTGTGTGCCTTCTTGTGTAATTTGTGTGGAGACTATATATCCTTATTGCGAAAAAAATATTGAGGTATATATTTGGATAAATTTAAAGTGCAGTCTTGGGAGTTTAGTTTAATTTTTTTTTTCATATCTCTATATTTGTTCTCATTAGTTTAGTTTAAGAAATAATAATTAAATTTAATTAATTTTCTTAATAATAGAATACTAAATAATTCACTACATTTATCGGTATATAAAATTTTAGAGCAATCCTAAACATGAAGGACAAGATCCCAGAGGCATATAGCTTAGTTATTCCCATTCCATGATACGTCCTAAAAGATTTTATTCACAGACAAAAGCAAACATAAAAAGGATTTTTTTTTTTTGTTTAGGGGGGGCGGGGGACCTCACATGTAATTCTGAATATACATCTCACATTATAGCACAAGCATTTGGGTTATCATCACTAAACATGGACATGGCCTTTTCACTGACCATTGCTGAGCCGATTGGCTTATGGTAGTTGCCAAAGTCGTCCCCATTATTGTACCCATGCTCGTAGTAGTTGTAAGAAGAGGAAGGCTTGGGAGATGAATAATAGTACGAGACAGATTGGCTTCTCCTCCCATTATTATTATTATTATTATCATAGCCATAGTTATTGCTGTAATGGCGGACGAAGCCATGGTATTCTTGGTTATATGGATATGGCCACAGCTCTGCCCTCTTACCAGTCTTCCTTACAGTCTTCAAAACCTTCTTTTGATCTGCCCATCCCATCACAGTTACCTTTTGCATCCTCATGTCTATGTCAACGTCATCAACTCCTGAAATCATTGTAAATGATTATTGCAAATGCAGAAGTTTATCACCTTGATATATATTTTGAAAAAATTATTGATACCGATTATTATTTATTAATCTTAATTTCTGGTAAATGATTTTTTCAGAGTAAATTACAATTTGATCTGTATGTGATTTAAAGTGTCTCATTCAATTTATTTATGGTTTGTTTTATTTTCACTTAAACGCTCTATGTTATTATTGATTTTAATTTTAACCAAAATAATTATTAAAATAATAAACAATTTCTAAACAATTTTATGATCTTTGGACTAACTTGACATTTCAAAGTTGCAAATGTCTATTTAATTAATCTTAAAAATAGCCTTGAAATGTTATGAAATATTTCAGATATAGGTAAAACGAATATTTAATAATAAAACTAATGTTCGTTTTAACATTTGCATGATATTTTCGTTAAAATTTATATGTGTGAAATATCATAGGATGATTTAACAATAATTAAACAAACATATAGAGTAACTTGTAATTTACCATTTTTATAATATCAACTTTTTGTATATATAAAATTTACTCTTAGATTAAAATTTCTATAATAAAGATCACAAGCGTACAAAATTTTAATTAGAATTAAAATAAATAGACATTTAACTTTCAAACTTTTGATAGTCTTTATTTTTACATCTTTGGGATATTTCCCACAAATTTAATTTGTTTCATAAGTTTTTCTCTTAATAACAATAAAATAAATATAAATAAACAATAATTAAAAAAAATCACTCATCATGAACTCATGGTTCTAATATTAACGTGAGTGGAAGGGAAGTATTGGTAGTTAACCTTTCAGCGAACACATGTATTAGAAACATAGATCAGAAGGGATAAGGTATACCAGGTAATTTTTTAAGAGCCTTCTTTATCTTGCGCTCACATCCTTCACAGTCCATACGCACGCAGATCTCTACTATCTGCAAATATATATATATATATATATATATATATATATATATATATATATATACGCACACCAAAAACAAAGGAAGGGAAAAGGAAAAAAAAAGGGGTTAGGACACTAATAATAACCCGCGGTTATGTAATACTGTGGACTACGTGCATGTAGTTCTACCCATCGCATGCAGCTATGGATTACACACTAGTGTTTCTATATCTCATCAAATGCGCTTTTTTTTTTTTTTTTTCCTAGGGTAAGATATCTTTGAGCCAGAGTGCATGTTATCTCAGACATACTTTCAATGCTGCCAAATGTTTTGTTAAGTGAAATTATGTTTATTGAGTCGACATGAAACTTAGCCATATATGATCTTATGATAGGATCAGTAGTGTTCTTGTATAGCACTTGCATGCAGGCTTTTTACTTCAAACTTACAAAAAGGCATCCCTCTAGCTATATACAGATATTGTCTAGCCCAAAAATTTGATGCCAAATGCGAGGTGTTCTGAAAAAATAGATTAAATTATACATAACCTCCTTAAATTTTAGGTCATATACAAAAAACTCTCTAAACTTTCAAAGTTTGCATTAAATTCTCTTGAATTTTAAATAATATGCAAATAACTCCTTTGAACTCTAGATATGTGCAGGTAACCTTTTAAATTTTTTGAATTATTTGCAAATAACTCTTTAAATTTTGAATTACTTGTAAATAACCTTCATATATCACATTTTATAAGGAGTTATTTGCACATTTCTAAAATTTAAAGATTATTTGTACATATCCAAAATTTAAAAGAATTATCTGTATATTATCCAAAGTTTAGGAGAATTCTTTGTCAACTTTTAAAATTCAGGAGTTATTTGCACATAACCCAAAATTCAATGAGGTTATAAGCAATTTTGCAGAAATAATAATATTAAATGTTGAATGATAGATTTGAGCTAGAGCATATTCGTGTGGAAGGACTCAACATCAACAAGTGAAAAATGAAAATTTATACACTTAGTTTACCAAATTTTAATAAACTAAATTAATATGAGCATCCGTGTCTACATATTCAAAAGTAGAGTTCAATGATAAGTTAGTTCTTTCAAAAATTGGTAAACTAAGTTTATACAAGAATTTCTATATTTATGAAAATTTTCTTATAGGTAGAAGGCTACAATTTTTAATCTTGCTGATAAAGAAAGCAAAAGACGTGATTTTACGAACTTCGTGAAGAGGTAGAGAGAGACAGAGCAACAATAGAACGAATAAGATCGAATCGATGTATCTCTTACCGTCATTTTGGAAGTTGAAAGAAAACTTTATGCTTGTGTCGCAAATGTTATGAGCTTCTAAGGACGATCGATATTAAGAACCAGACCATATGGTCAATTTATAGGTATTAGAGAAACACCTTTATCTTGTCCTACTGAGAGCCAGCAAAATAAATGAGAGATATAAGAATGTTCCGATGTCACACGTAGTCCCCATGGGGTTTTCTTTCTCTTCATTCAACTTGCTTAATCATTAAGTTGAGAGTGTGGACTTACGCGAAAGTGCCTAGCAAATACTTTGGAGGATTCTCAGAAAACAACCCCAACAAGAAATAAACCTTTTATTGGTTATAAAATACAGTCAAATAAATAATAAAGCCACTAATTAATTAATATTACGTATCACAATCACCAATTTATTATTACTTATTAAGGTTTATTAATTTATTGATTGTTATAAATTACGGTTCACCAATTAATTAAATGGAAGCTTCCTACAAAATTTTCAAATTTGACTTAACTGGCACCGTGTGCGGCACATTTGAAATTGTCGTTGTAGGATCAGCTGTCTACGTTACGTCAAAGGAGCAAGCAAGCAATTGTGGAAGCTGCCCATGAAGCTGATTTCATTGAGACTTAGTATACGCTATATATATATATATATATATATATATATATATATATATATATATATATATATATATATATATATATATATATATTATATAGTCCCGCTGATATGAATTGCTACTTTTTTGTAATCAAACAAAAAAAGGTCAATTAAAATATGCAAATATTACCTTACTTCTATAAAAATGAGAAGGAGAAATTAAATCCTATAGGTCAAAAAATTCTTAGAGACCTTGCACCATGAACAAATTAAATTTTAACTATTGCAAGTGAATACATATAATATACACAAGAATTTTTTCTCTCTTTCCCAATGAGTAATTTTTCTTGACCATAGAAGAAAGTGTTGATTAAAATGTTTCTACCTTTTGGGCTTATCTTACTTGGGTAGCACTTATGTGTGGTGCTACTTACCATGAGCTCTCTTTGAAAAATGAACTAGTTAAGAGAGGAAAGATTTTATTTCTCTTATGTTGGGTAGAAAGGATTAGAAAAGAAAGGAAAGAAAATGGTTTATTGATGCAGTCTTTTATTTGTTTGGTATGTGTAAATAGAAAGGAGAGGAAAATATTGAAAATGATCCCATATCTGTGTGAGCAATTCTTCCAATAATAAATGAAAAGAAAGGGGGGAAAATGTGCCCATTACCCTAAAATATAATTTTTTTATATTTTTATTATTAAATTCTTTGATTAAAATATAATAAGTATAAAATAATTTGATAATAACATAAGAATTATATAAATTAATTGAAGAATAATCAATTTGCCTTAAAAAATATTTTTTTTATATTTTAATTAAAAAAATTGATCAATAATAAATATATAAAATTTTTTAATATTTTATTCACTAAAGTCAATTTTCAGATTCCAACTTTAACACTAATTTTATGCAACTACGATGCATTTTGTACATGGTTGCACTGGACCCGTGCCCCATTTGAAAAGAACAGTAAAAAGGAGTACTCAAAAAATAAAAGTAAAAAGAGAGAGAGAGAGAATATAATGCACGCAGGGCGGCTCCTTTTAAACTATATATATATATATATTGATCATGATGGCATCCTTGGCACCATTCAACTTTTCACTAAAATATATATGCATCACACTCAATCTTAAAAGTTTTGTTAAAATCAGGTAAAGTTAAATCATAGGTGCAGAACACAATTTTTGATCATGATGGCATCCCTATTCGCCAGGTTTATATAAATTATTTTTTTTTATATGTTCAGATTTTTATGCAAATGGTTTAGAAAAAAAAAAAAAACTTTGAAAGTTCATGCTTGCAGCTAAACTCATATAGGCTGGAAATTCAAGCATAATTCCCTGTCATGCATTTATAGATAGGAATTCTTGCTATATTAGAATTCAATTATAATCAACATAAAAAGTTAAAGAAATCAAGATAAATAAAATTCAAACTTATATTAATATAGATAAGTAGAGATAAGATATATTATATTTATATATAATATATATATTTAATCAGATTGAAAATGATAAAATAATTTGATATTTTATTTACACATTTTTTAATAAAATAAAATAAGGGAAGAGAAAATAATAAAATAATCTCTTCCTTTTTATTGTATGATACCAAATAAAATAAGTGAGGGCTCATTCACTCTCTCTCTTTTTTTTTCTTTCTCTATGATATTCAACATATATAAATTATATATATATATATATATATATATTCTTTTAGGTTGATAATGATATTAATCACTGGAACACTGATTCTCTACATATCAATTAGCTATTATATTCCATTGGATAGAAAACCTCTTTGTTGTGCCAAATAATCCTCCCATTGTTCCTTTATTAACAAATAAAGAAAATTAGCTACTAGACACAAACAAGGATTACTATCGGCTGAGAAGTGTAACAATATCAAATATTTGACAACGCTATTTAATAGATGTAACAAAATAGTTTCTAAGGGTCTCTCACCATTCCTTTTTTTTTTTTTGTTTAACAAGTATCAATTAGAATTAGTTAAATAAACTAGTAAGCTTATCTTCTAGGATTAGGACTTACAGTAGGTGATCTTTTCTGCAAGTTCGCAATCATTGTGTCTTGCTTATCCATCCGGTCTCTCTTTAGCACCACATTAAGATGTTCAAATTGCTGCTGCATGGCTTTTACATTAAGATTCAATTATTATAAATGAACTTAGCCTCTATTTTTGTTATGTGAGACTCAATAAAGCAATTTTCTATTGTTCTCCTTTTTCCCTCTCTCTCTCTCTCTCTCTTCATCTCTGGTTAGAAAGTATGATGGTATTAGAGCAAAAATTTGCTTCTTTCACATCAGCATCTTCATTGTTTCACTTGATGAGCACCTTCAATGATGTTTCTGATGCTGGTCAATCTCCAGCAACATTGAATTTACCTCAGAGATATGATCCCACCTTGGATTCTTCGTTACCCTATTACCTTCACCCAAACAAAAACCCAGCACTCATACTTGTGTCATGGCCTCTCAATGGATCTAACTATGATTCTTGGTCACGAGCAATGAGAATGGCACTCCTTTCTAAGAACAAACTCAAATTTGTTGACGGCACAATCAAACGACCAATGACTAGCAACCCTCTGCTTTTAGCATGGGAACATTGTAACACCACTTTAGTCTTGGCTAACCAAGACATTGGAGTCTAATATAGTGCACAACATCTTATGGTTGGACAGTGCGTATGACATATGAAGTGATTTGAAGGATAGATTTTCCCAAAGTGATGTATTTTGTATTGTAGAGCTTCAAGAAGAAATATTTGCTATCAAACAAGGTGAGCCATCCATCAATGACTATTTTACAAAGTTGAAAATTTTGCAAGATGAGCATGTCAATTTAAGGCCATTAAAGAATTGCATTTGTCAACCCACTTGCTCTTGTGAAGCAAGTCAAGGGGTCAAGATTTATATAGATCAAGATTATGTGATCCAATTTTTGAAAGGGTTGAATGATCAATATAGTACTATTAAGTCTCAAATCATACTTCTAGAGCCCTTGCTATCTATGAACAAAGTTTTTTCCTTGTTATTCGACAAGAATGGGAAATTGGTGTAAGACTAGAGCCAAAAGTGTTACTGAATGAAGCTCTCTCTAGTAGATTTTCAAGCACTAAGTTTTAAGGGTCTGGAGTGAACAAATTTTGTACTTTCTATGGTAAACCAAGGCACACTGTGGAAACATGTTACCAAAAACATGGTTACCCATCTGACTTCAAGTTCAGAAACAATTTAAACTTGGTTAACAACATCAGCACCCAAGATTTTGGTCTAAAGTCATCATCTAATACTTCTTTTATTGAGCCTAAAGTTCTTCCTTAGCTCACACAAGAATAGTATTTTAAGCTGCTCTCTTTATTGCCAAAGAATGAGTCCATAAATACTCATTCTATACATCAAGTTGCTAGAATTAAAATGCATTTGTAAGTAATAGTAATGGTGATTAACTAGCCTCTCCTCTTCTAAGTAATTCTTGGATAGTGGACAATGGAGCCACTGATCATGCATGTTATTCACTTGCTTGGTTCATATCTTACTACCAGATAGTTCTTACATCACCACTTGTCATTCGGGCATAGTGGTATTATCTAAATCTTTAATTCTTCCTAATGTTCTTTACATACCCAATTTTTCTTTTAGTATTATTTCTGTAACCAAATTGGTTAGATCCTTTGATTGTTGTCTAATATTTCAACATTCATATTGTTTCATTCAGGCTATAAACTTGTGGAGGATGATTGGTATAGCTGAAGTTTTAAAAGAATTATACATATATCATGCAGATCTCCCTTAGTAGTCCTTAGTTCCAATCAATAATGTCACAATAGCCTGTAGTCCTTGTACCCTCACTTCCTATAGTGATGAATCAACACTTTGGCATATGTGATTAGGTCATACCTCTAGTTCCATTTTACAAATTTTGCATAAACACTTTCCTTATATTTAATGTAAGCTAAGCCTCTTGTTTCCCCTTGTGATACTTGTCATTTTGCTACATACAAATGATTACCTTTTCTTGTAAGTTCTAGTTCTAGTAATAAAATTTTTTCATTGGTGCACATGATATTTAGGGTCTTTTTACTTTACCTTCTCTACATGGACATCGTTACTTCTTAACTGTTATTGACGATTTCTTAAGATTCACTTGGCTTTTTCTTATGAAATCAAAGTTTAAAGCCAAAAATCATCTACAAAATTTCTTAATGTTTGTTGAAACTCAATTTAATGTCAAAGTTTAAGTCATAAGGTCTAACAATGGTGTAGAATTTTCAATGCCTTCATTTTTTGCATCCAAAGGAATATTACATCAAACTTCGTGTGTAAAGATACCCCAGCAAAATGGGGTTGTTGAATGTAAACATTAACACACTCTTAATGTTGCTCAAGCCCTTTTATTTCAATCTCGTTTACCTAAAATTTACTGGTCACATGCTATTTTTCATGTTGTTCACTTAATCAATCATTTACCTTCTCCAATCATCCAAAATAAAACTCTCTTTAAACTGTTGTATAATATACCTCCTACTTATTCTCATCTTAAGGTTTTTGGATCTCTCTATTTTGTTGCCACTTCTTCTCAAAATAGGTCCAGGTTAGATCCTAGAGCTAGAAAATATGCTTTTATCAATTATAAACCTAGTACCAAAGGTTACTTATGCTTAGACTTACTTACACATCATATTTTCTTGTTAAGAGATGTCATTTTCTATGAAAATATTTTTCCTTTCAATATGACATACTAACAATGACAATTCTCAGCCTTCTATCCTACTAATAGTACAAGATCAGTCTTATCCTGATTTTTCAGACCTTATTCTGATTTTTTATTCACCTTCTACACCATCAGGCCTTGACTCTCATTCTTTTGAAGCTCTTTCTCCTGCACAAGTTTCTAAATCAGTTTCTCACTCTTTTGCATCATCAGACAATCATTCTTTTTCTTTTACCCCTACAAATGAATTACCCATCATAAGAAAATCTACATGACCACACAAGTTACTTTCTTATCTGCATGATTATTATTTCACACTTCGAACTTCAACATCACCAATCACTACAGGTATTAATCAACCTTTATCTTCTGTTCTTTCATATTCTAATCTTGCACCCTCTTATAAAATCTTACATTCTATCTACTTCCCTTATTCAAGAGCCTAAAACTTTTAACCAAGCAATGAAGCATGTAGAATGAAGGGATGCAATGGTAGCTGAAATTAAGGCTCTTGAACAAAACAATACTTAGCTTTTAACCCTTTTACCAGACGGCATACAACCCATTAGATGTAAATGGGTTTACAAGGTCAAATACAAATTTAATAGTAGCATTGAAAGGTATAAGGCAAGACTTATTGCCAAAGATTTCACACAAACTGAAGGTATAGATTACTTTGATACCTTCTCTCCAATGGCTAAGATAACTATCATTCATTTGCTTCTTTCGTCAACAACTGAAAAAGGTTAGCATCTACATTAATTAAATGTCAACAATGCCTTTTCACATGGTGATATAGAGCTTCCACAAGGATTTCCTTCTCCATCCCCTAACATCATTTGCAAATTGCAGAAGTCATTATATGGCCTTAAACAAGCCAGTTGCCAATGGTTTGCTAAACTATCTAGTGCACTATTTTCCTTTGGTTATGTACAATCTCAATTTGATCACTCCCTTTTTGTCAAAGTTTCTGGTGATTCTTTTACTACTCTCTTAGTTTATGTAGATGATGTCATTTTGGGTGGCAATAATTTGTCTAAGATTATTCATATGAAGTAGTACTTAAATTCTACTTTTAAGATCAAGGATCTTAGTGAACTCAAATACTTTCTTGGTTTAGAAGTTGCATGATCCTCTAAAGGTATTCTCATTTCTCAGTGTAAGTTTGCCTTGGAACTCCTTGAAGATTCTAGTTTTTTGGCATTAAAACTAGCGAAAACACCTATAGATAAATCTGTCAAATTATCCAAAGATAGTGGCATATCACTATTTGATCCCTCTGCATATAGGCGCTTGATTGGTCATATACTCTATTGAACCATAACATGGCCTGATCTTAGTTTCGCTGTTCAACAACTCAGTTAGTTTCTTTCTGATCTTAAAGACATCCATTTATAAGCAACTCATCGCATCTTGAGATATGTTAAAAGCTCACCAAGAAAAATCCTTTTCTTTTTTTGTATCTTTGATCTATAACTCAAAGGATTCACTGATTCTAATTGGGCCAGTTACCTTGACACTAGGCGATCAATGACTAGTTTTTTGATTTTTCTTGGATAAGCTCTTATCTCTTGGAAATCTAAAAGGCAGTCTACTATTTCTCATTCTTCCTCAGAGGTAGAGTATCATGCCTTAGCTATCGTCACTTATGAACTCCAATGATTATTATATCTTCTTGTTGATCTTCACCTTCCTTATCCACAACTTGCTCTCATCTATTGTGATAATTGTTTAGCATTATAAATAGTAGCCAACCCCGCCACTCATGAAAGAACTAAGCATATTTAGCTTGATTGCCATCTGATCCATGAAAAAATGTAGAAAAAGATTGTTCATCTTCCCCCTATTCTCTCCTATAATCAGTTAGCTGATGTCTTCACCAAACCCCTTACCCCTGGTCCATTTCACACAATTATTTTAAGCTGAGCATTTTAGACATCCATGCTCTAACTTGCAAGGGGTAAAAGATGTAGCAAAATAGTTTTTTTTTTTTGTTTAACTAATTTAAGTTAGAGTTAGTTAAATAAACTAGTAAGCTTAGTTTTGATCCAATTGTTATGTACTTAGCCTTTGTTTTTGTTATGTGAGACTCAATAAAGCAACTTTTTATTGTTCTCTCTCTCTTCCTCCCTCTCTCTTTCTCTCTCTCTCTGTTCATCTCTGGTCAAAAAGTATGACTACTCTTCTCGATTTTCTCCACCTTTTGCTTCTCACATACTAATATACACTCAGTATATAATAAGCAATTGAATCATGAACTTTAAAGCATCTCAAATGAAGGATATATATATATATACATACACACACATACACACTTTGAGATTTGGAAATGCCACTAACTAAAATAGCAGTGAGAGAAGGGGTGTGAAGAAAGATTGAAACTATCAATCTCTTTCTTACAAAAATTTAAACTTCTATGAGGACTTCTTCTCCTACTTGATGTGATCAAAGTTAGTTTTGTTAGAAGCATAGATTGCATCTAGAATATCCTACAAAAGAAGAAGATTGACCCAAAACTTGAAATTAGTTAGCAAGCTAGTGAGTGAAGGCCAAAAAGCTTATGCTTTAGCCTCTTGTTGGTGAAATTATCATTGATAATCCACTCAATAAGAAGATTCACTTCAAGAGTCTAGCCAGCATCACTAAAACTTTCCCAGTTGAGGCTTTTGCTGCAGGCCAATAATGGATGCTTGTATTATTATCTATACGTATCAGATATGATATTTCACATTGCAATTAAACAATACATATATTGTTGTGTTGCAAATTGCAATGTCTATATCGTATTATTTTTTGTCAATACTTCTTGTAGGTAATCACTTGTTTGAGCTTTAAGCAGTTATTGAAAAACCATCTATGCAATAATCCTGTCAACTATATATTTCTTAGTTTGCTCATTTAATGTATACCTGATCATGATTTTAGATAGAAGTGTTAAAAGAAAATAAAGATTCGAGTTCATTTAATGGGTCATGACAAGAAAATTATGCTAGATTAGTTTCCAAACTAATAGTTAAATGGTAGAAATAACTTATGAAACACGCATGAACTTTAATAAAAAACTTCCATTCATATTCAACATGTATTATATACTCATACTAAATATATCATAACACTAAAAATTATATATAAAAATTTTAAATTTTATAATACTTGAAAATGCCACATGTTTATGCTCCCTAAAAAGCAAATTCTGCATGATCGAGTGTTATGACCATAGGTAACATAACAAGAATATTAGTTATCATTAGGTCAAATTGATATATATATATATATATATATAAGAAATGTTCACATTATCCAAGCTTAGTCTCAAAAAGGACCTTTTAAAAAATAAAGATAGACAATTACAAAAAAAGTAAAAGGAGGAATTTACTCCCTGACTTCCAAAGAAGAAATTTCATCTTACCTCTAGCTTAGTAAGCCAAAGCCATACGATACATTAAAGAGATCTTTAGAGGAATTAGATGGCAAAAACCCTAAATTCACTTGCTAGAATGTTTAACGTACAAGAAAATGAAATAAAAAAATGGAAAACATGTCAGATAAGAAACGAAATTATAAATCTTCCCCTTGACATTGAATTAAAAAGCAATGTCTACTGTAACACCCTAAAATTAATTAAGGTGTTAATCGTGAATTAGATATAATTAAGAATAATTATTATAGAATAATTGGGCAAACCATATGAATGAGAATCTAGAGAGAAATAAATTATCAATTAATGGGGTTAAAAATTTCATCTAGACCTAATTAAATTAAGTAAGCCATGGTTAGAGGCTAATGGAAGTCCAATAATTATAAGTGCATATCCAACTTCTTATTATGAGACTTGGCCCAAGAGAGAAACCACTTAGCATTAGTCTAATTGGGTTTAGTGAGTTTAAGGCCGAAGACCATATTTACACAAACCTTTATAGTTGGCCCAACATTCCTTATGCAAACCCAAACTAAGTGAACTCTTGAAATTTGGCCTAATTCAACTATAACTGTGCAACCTAACTCAACTTAAAGTCTGAACCCACTTGGATTTGGGTCTTTGGATCAGCCCAAACTCATCCAAAACCCTAAACATATTCATCCTTTCCCCTCCCTTATGCAGAAACACAAAACACACAACATAATTTTGGAGGTTTAGAAGAAGGCTAGGGTTCTTAGCAAGAAATCTATCATTTCTCACTTATAGGCTTAAAATCAGCCAAAGTAATTATTATATAATTTAATCCTTCCCTCTTTCTCTTCAATTTGACCCGATTAATGTTTTGTTTAGAGCATTTCACCCATACCTAAAATCTTAAACTTGTTGTTTGGTGTTTTCATAGTAAAATTTCAGAGGTTGAGTCTAGAGGTATTATTAGGTAAGTATAAACTCCTCATCCTAATGTTTTCTTTGCTAGTTAGAGACCTCATTAACTAACTAATGATATGAGCTCTATTTCTATGCAAAAATATCCATAATATAAGGTGATATTTTGAAGTTTCTGGTCTAGGGAAGGAAAAATCCAATATTGAGTCTCTTGGTGGTTGGGTAAATGTCCCTTAGGCAATTATTGATCGACTAATTCTTTGATTACTAGGTTGCTATCATAATTGATGAATAGAAATAATAATGGTTTGATTTTTGTATTCATAGGTTGACATAGCATTATCATTGGTTTTCCAAAAAATTGTCCACAAGTGAGGTAACCGGGCATTATGTAATTCCATGCATATATCTACTTTAATTTTATATTTGATGTACATGAAAAATTTGAAATACTAAATAAATTGATTGGTTATCTATTGTATTGTATTTAGATCTTTGAGTCTGTAGTGGAGTTGTGGTACGACTGCCATCTGTGCATGTACTTCGATCAGGTACCAAGTTATAATCAAATCCAGATGTACTAAGCCTTGGTTGTGCTCATTGGGGAGTGGGTGTCGTGGATAGGCCTCTCCTGCTATTATTGATATTTAACATATGAAAATGTGATTACTAGTATGGGACAATAATCATAGATAACCAAGTTATTTCATTTGCTAATATGATTGGTATATTTTCTGATACTCATTTGAATTCATGCACATACATTAATTAAATTAGAATATATGAATGGAACTTGCCTTTAGTTACTGATATTTGCATCTCACCTATTTCACAGGATCATACTTTCAGGTGAAAGCTCTTTAGGTAAGGATAAAGAGAAACAAATGGATGAAAATCCATGAATTCCAACCATGTGTGGGGAAGGCTACACTTATACTAACATGAGAAAAGTATATGCTAAATTTTGTATTTCTTCTTGTATAGCATCATCATGTAATCATATTACCAAGTGTAAGAGTTTATATATTGATTACTTAGGGTGTAACTATTGAGGAGCTAGGTTTCATATTAGTTTGGTATTGGATGTATAAACTTATAACATCTTCTATGAACTTTGTTGAATTTATGATATGGTCTATTATTCGAAAATGTAATCATGTGATACATTAGATGTTGACTTGAACTAGTGATGCATGGAATCTCCAATGAAATATGTATTTGAATGATAATTGTTAATAGTTTATGAATTCTTATTGTCATTAATCTATGAACTTGATGATATATGATAGTTGGATGAGTAAAAATTAACACATAAGTCTTGAACTAGTAATGATAGATAAGCTGGGTAAATTAGATAGATGAAAGCTATTAGAGTCCCACAAATTAAGGTAAAGTAGCCCTAGAGTTTACTAAAGAGAGAGTTAGAGTGTATTGGGTAAAACTTAGGGAGAATTAGTACAGAAGCAGTCATATTGTGGCCAAACGGATTGAGTCATGGCTAGGAGTGTGACAAAAGTCAAGGGCACTATGTGAGAGGTGTCTTGCTATGGCTTAAGCCAAAAATGTTCCTAGGGAGGGTAATAGAGTGCAACTTTGTTGCAGTGTAACATGTTCCATTGCAGCTCAAGTCGAGAAATTCAAGTGAGGAGTGTTCTAGTAGCTAATTTTGTCACAGCTCAAGTATAGCCCACCGCAACTCAAATCATAAAACCTTGTATAGTAGCTCCAATGGGTGTTTCTGTCATGGCATCACATAGGCTTGCTACATCAAAGGTCCAACTCACTATGGTGATAAATGTGATGTTGAACCAAAGAGCAACTTAGCTGCAATGGGAAGGTTCCAAGTCATGATGAAGGTCTCCAAACTCTTACTTTTAGCTTAGAAACCTGGTTTTTCCCATGGTAATACTAGGGTATGATTTAGGAACACTTGTAAGAGGTTTTTGTGAGTTAGAATTAACGGATAAATAAATCAAAGGTTTTTCATTGATAATTAGATTCTCTTGTGCACTCAAATACTGTAGTTGTTCAGTTAATGAATTTAAGGATATTAGAGTTCAAAATTTTTCCACTTTCTCCTACTTTAATTAATTATAATGACTTTAGACCTTGATTTACTATTACTAATCATCCAGTTAAGCCTAATTATAGTAATTAAGAATTAGGGTCATTACATATACATTTATGACATTTATGAGCTATCTGAATTATAATATTATTTTCGAGAGAGAGAGAGAGAGAGAGAGAGGCACTTCTTTTGGCTATAAATATAAGCTTACTACATTATGCCATTATCCACATTTGGAATAAGCTTGTTATATGTGTCAAACGTCAAGCATTTAAACAGAAACGAGAAAACTATATTAAGAAAGGAAAACTACAAGTGATTCATAAAATAATTAAATAAACATTTGCATTGTTAGAGAATATAGCCATATGTTAGGCATGATTCTCATTAATGAGAGTCATGGACCAACGGCTTCTTTCCATTTTCTACTCTCAATTGGTTTCTTCCCTTTCTGGTTTCTTTCCTTTTTTGGTTTTAACATCTTTTTTACATTTTCATTCTTATTTCTCTTTGTTCTATTTCTATGTATCTATTTGATCATTAATATGCTTCATTGGTAGGAATCTAATGGCTGTGTTACGGCTATGTTTCCCTATTGATGTCTTGATCCCTTTCTCATTTGAAAAAGAGTTTGTTTCTTTATTTTTCTATTTCTATTTCTATTCCTTTACTTTTCTACATGGTATCAAACCTAAAGAACTTAATCTAACCTTATGCCTAAGTATAGGCTTTGGACAACTATAGGCGCTAGCAAGAAAGTTATGTCTTACACAGTCATGACATCTTCAACCTTTGACCCTGGAACGACCCAACTCATTGGAGTTTTTTAGTCCTAGCTAAATTTTACCACCATTAATAGACTAAATCGATTAAACTTACCTTCAATGGAGTTAATCAATCATGATGTTTATGAGTGGAAGAGGTAAAGAGGACCACTTGATTGGTGAAGCTATGCAACCAATAAGAAATGACCTAAAATTCAAGACATGGAATGTAGAAAACAACTTAGTTATGTCTTAGCTTGTGAACTCAATGGTTACTAATATTGGAAAGAATTATATGAGACTGTCAATAAGATATGGAAGAGTGTTTGTGAGTCTTATTCCACCCATGAGAGTGTTGTTGAATCCTATGAAATTGAAAGTTGATTCAAGATTTGAAGCAATGAAACATGATGCTAAACCAATATTTTAACATTCTTACCAAATATTGATAGTAACTGGATGTATTGGAAACTATTACTTAGCAATGCACCAAATATGCTGCCACTTACAAGAAGGTTGTTGAAAAGAAAAAAATTTTATTAACTTTTGTTAGACCTTCATCATAAATTTAATGAGTTTAGAAGGAGAGTTTTAGCCCTTACTCCTTTCCCCTCTCTTGAAGAAGTGTTTTCTAAAGTTAAGCATGAATAACATAAAAAAAAAAAAAAAGGTGATGTAAAGTTTTAAACCAGCATCAAACTTGAGTGAGTCTTTAACTTTGACCTCTAAAGGCACTATTGTCCATGAGGGAGACAAAAATTAGACCAAACAAGGCAAAAGATGGTGTGATTACTGTCACAAAAGTGGTTAAATGGACTCTTATTGGAAACTCCATAAGAAGCCAAACACATAGAAGAATAAACCAAAAAAAGACACTAATTAAAACTTGTGCTTCCAACATTGATGCTACTATAGCCCTAATTCCTCCTTTTTTAGCCATGAGTAACTTGAATTACTTCAAAAAATTATGTCACAAAGCACTATCATAAGTAATACTAAGGTTAAGGTATCAATATTACTAGTAATATTGCCTAATTAGGTAAATTTTTTGTGCCTTTGACTACTTAAAATATATCTACCAATACATGGGTGGTGGACTCTTGTACTTCTTATCATATAAGTAGTAACTCATCATCATTTAGCCACTTTAGCCCTTATGCTAAACCAATAAAGGTCAAAATAACTAATGGGTCCCTTGTTAATGTCACAAGTCTTGGAACTACCCACATTTTTTAGAATTTGGTCTTTGAGAAAGTTTTTTTAATTCTTACAATTACTTGTAACTTGTTGTCCATGAATAAATTCCTAAATGACAAACATTGTATAGCTAACGCTATTCATGATGGCTCTGTTTTTAGTATCCAAAAAGATGATTGACAATGCTAATAAAGTGTATGAACTTTACCTCTTAGGCACCTTAACATATAATAAAATGGCTCTTACTTCTAATAGGTCAAAAACTTTACTATGACATAATAGCTTTGCTACCCTAACTTCCCTTACATAAAAAGGATGTATTCATCTTTATATAATGCAAATTTTACTATTCCTCATTATGACTCTTGCCAATTAGCAAAATGTACTAGAGCTACTTATCCTTCATACACTTATAAGCCTACTCATCCTTTTCAATTAATCCATAGTGATGTTTGAAGGGCCATTTAGAGTTAATGGGCTCACAATTGTTCAATGGTTTGCTAAATTTGTTGATGAACACACAAGGATTATATGGGTTCATCTTGTGAAGGAAAAATCTAAAGTCCCACACATCTTTAAAACCTTTCACCAACTTATTTTAAATCTATTTCAAAACTTCATAAAGGTTTTTCATAGTGACATTGGGAAAGAATACGTTAATACCTAACTCACCTCTTACTTGACTAATTATAGGACCCACCACTAAGGCATTTACTTCTATACCTTCCAACAAAATGGAATCGTTGAAAGGAAAAATAAACAAATTCTAAAGGTTGCCTATTCCTTTATGTTCACTATGATAAAAAATTTTGGGGTGATGCTATCCTAACCTTTATTTACCTTATAAATAAAATGCCCTAAAAGATTCTCAACTTCAAGATCCAATGTGCCTCTCTTAATCACTACCCTCACACTTCCCTATTATTGAACTTAACTATAAAGGTCTTTGGCTATACCACTTATATGCATATCCACAACAGTACCACTTCATCCTAAAGCTAATAAGTGCATATTTGTTAGGCACTCAATCACTTAAAAGGGTTATAGATGCACTCTCTAACCTTATAAAAATATTTTTTTTATATAGATGTAACATTCTTGGAAGACTAGCCTTACTTCACCAAGACCTCCATCCAAAGGAAGAGTAGTAGTGAGTATCTAAAAGAATAGAGCTTTTGTATAGAAAAACTCCCACCTAGTGTACATGATTTACTTAGTGTACCTAATTTAAGCATTGCTCCTGTGCATAACATTGTCCTTGACAAATATGAAACTAGTCAACCTAGTTCCAACCCTATACCTAGTGAAATTGAACCTTAAATCACTTATGAACCTAAATCTATTACATTGGCTAGACCTAATGGACTTAAAGCTATTAACATGCCTAAAAAAGGGCCACCGGTTTATGTGAAGAAGGAAGAAGGTCCAAGAGAAAGAGATCAATCCACCACCTGAGTAGATCAATTCCCCCAATCCTAGTATTGTTATTAGTACTCAAAAGGAGGATTGTTTGAGCCTAATTCTTATTACCTTAAGGAAAAGAATTCATACTTGCACCAAACTTCCATTGGTAATTTTGTGACTTATAATAGACTTTAAGCCTTCTGTCAAGCATTTATAGCGAATTTATATAATGAAAGAAAAAACTAACAATATTTATGAAGCCTTGAAACAGGAAGTATGAAGAAACGCTATGGATGAAGAAATGAATGCTCTCTAGAAGAATAGAATATAGGATCTAGTGGAGCTTCCTAAAGGGAAAAAAGTTATGGGTTGCAAATGGCCATTCAATATTAAATATAAATCTTATGGAAGTATAAACAAATACAAGCCAAAACTTATGGCAAAAGGTTTCACCTAAACTTATGGGATTTACTATTGAGATACTTTGCTCCTGTGGCCAAGTTCAATCCTATAAAAGTCCTTTTCTCCCTTGTGGCTAATTTGGAATGGCCCCTTTATCAACTTGACATCAGAAATTCCTTTCTAAATGAAGACTTAGAAAAAAGAAGTTTATGTAATGTTCGATTTTTGATAAACGATGGAAATGGGCACATTTTCAAAGTAAGTCCCCTAGAATGAATTAGTTAAAGTCCCAAAAAATTTGAGTAACATTCTAGACATCTAAAAATGAGAATCTTAGTCTCAGATGAAAGAAAAAATAAAGCTAGAATGAAAAAAATAAATTTTGATAGAAATCTTATGAAACATAATGGTATTTTTGTAATTTTAAGCAAATTTTAGAATTCACATAGGAGGGCTTTTTAAATGAAATTTTTGAGTTCTTTGGGATTTTCAGAGGCTCTGAAAACCATAGGAAGGCTTGGGATAATTAAATCCCATCCGGTGGATATTTTTCAATGTTGGTGTACCTGAACTTTAACAGATTCATTCAAGAAGGTTTTAACTCTGATTTGAGTGATTCTAAAGGCATTTTATTAAATTGGGAACCTAAATTTCATAATGAAAAAGATGGTTCTAAAAAAAGAGCTAAAACGAAGGAGAAACGAAAATGCCAAAAACAAATGGCAAAATAAAAATTTTTGAAAAATGCTTCCTCCTCCCCCTATATATAGGTGGCGCCCCACTTTCTCCCTCATTTAGACTCAGAAATTTCTATCCAATTTTAGAGAAGGGAGCTAAGGTTTTAGGCGCACAAGAGAGGAAGAAGAAGAAGAAGGAGAAATCTGAGCTTTAAGGTATGCTTTCTTGGTAGTTTTTCATGCTTTCTTCCATCCAAACCTCCTCTCCTTCATTCTCCTTTCTTTTCTTTGATTAAAATGAAGTTTACAAATCTGATTTAAGGGAGAAACTTAGGAGAAATTTCAGATTTGAAGAGAGGAGCTTGGAGAAAGCAAGATTCAAGTGAGAAAAAGCAAGAAAACAAAGTAATTTCTTTTCCTATGATTGCTATCTTTAGTTTCTCTCCTTCTCCATTTCGCCTAACCCAAGGAACCCTAGGAGAATTTAATTTTTAGGTAAAACCAAGGATAAATCTAAGGAAAAAGGGTGTAGAGATTAAGAATATGGAAAGGGAATTAACAAAAAATCATTAGATTTCAAGATACAATTTTTAGGGTTTCATGTACACTTTATAAAATATGATTTTGTATGATGATTCCTAGGCCTAAATAAGAGTTTAAATGAGCCCCTAATATCCCTAAGAGGCTCCCCACATGCATCTTCTCTTGAGAAAATCAAGCAAAGTCCAAGGAAGCCAAGAATGCTCCTAGTCTCAGCCTAGACAATATCCATAGCTAGGGAGAGTTTTAAATTTTTCTTAACCCATTCTTGAGTTATATATAATGAATAAAAATAAAGGGAGGCCTTGGAAAAAATTTAGAACCCATAGAAAATGAGTTGGTGCCTTATGCTCTATAATATGACCTAAAGAAGCAAATTGTAGCTAGGCCCTTGGTTTTGATTGTGTGATGACTCCAAGAGGTTTAAAAGAAGTCAAAAATCATATTTGAAAGGAAAGAATGGAGCTTAGAATTCATTTTAGGGGTGTTGCTTCATTAGGTGCAATTATAGAACTATAATGAGTTATAGGTCAAGAAAGTGTCTAAGCAAATTTTATAGCCTTAGAATTGAGTTCATGAATCTAATTAGCTTCCATAAATTGTGTTTAGACCAAGAGAAATCTTTCCCACACTTTTTTGTGTGTGTGGTTAAAGCAAGGAAGGGAGATTCAAGGGAAAAAGTATGTAATTGTATCCAAGGTAACTCTCTCCACCTTCTCTCATGTATGCATATGTGTTTAGCTTGTCTTAAAATGTGTGTATGTATATTTTTAAGCCATGAAAATTATGCTAGCATGATTTCATATGCCATGGTTTTATGATGACATATTATTTTTTTAAATGATATTATGATGTCTGCTTAGGTTTATTTGAGTGTGGTGAAGCCAAGAACTTTTAACCATAGTAAGGATGAGTCAAAAACCCTTAAGATTAGTTGAAACAAAGTAAAGAGTCTCCCAAATGCAAGATGGACTTCCAAGAGTATGATTGAGTCCAAGAATCTCTTAAAGAATGGGTGAGGCAAGTCTAAAATCTATGAGAAAAGGGGTAAGGCCAATCCATCCACTTGGTAAGTCTTTAGATGTCTTGTTTATATGCTAAGCTTGCTTCTTGAATGTTCATATCATTTATTATATCAATACATGCATTTTTAAGACTTACTTTGCATATGTTATGTGTGATTGAAAGAGAGATGAGTTATTAGAATTCTTTGAATCTCATCCCCTCCTCTCCAATATTCGAATATGCTAAGTGGATGCAAAGAGTAAGGCAATGGGAGCCGACCACATGAGAGATGAAAGAATAACATTAAAATGTGAAAATTTTGTTACTTTAAGGCTATAAGAATGTCATATGTTGTAATTCATGAATATATATGTCTTATGAAGTTATGAACATGTATAAATATGATGATGTATCATGTATAAGTGAGAGAATATGACATATGAATACTAGAATGTAAAATGAACTTGTTATAGCAATGTAGTTTCTTGGATGACATTATGGAAATATGTATAAGTGTGGATGAAATGACCAAAATAAGATGCATAAATTTTAGGACCATTTGGGCAGCTCACACAAGTCCTAATTATACTTTTAGACTTGCCCAAGAGGTGTCAAATCCCAAGGAAAGCCATTTGGATATTTTGGTATCCCATATAGAGTTAAAATTAATCATAATGGAACTTTATATCACTCTTTGTCCAAATAAGTTCTTCTTGATCTGATATTTGGCATGCAATTAAAGCTTGTTAAGAGATTTTTGAAAAGTTAAAGAACATAATTTTTGAAGGTCTAAGAATATTTGATAAATTTTTAAAGTTGGTAATTTTTTTGGTTATGGTCATGTCACTGTTCACTCAAGTCTAAAAATGAAATTTATCACATAGGGCTCAAATGATGTCCAATTGCCATAAAATTTTATACAACAAAACTAGATATTTTTAGTGAAATATGCCAATTGGAAGAACCTCATTTGGATGTCTAGAGATGGAAATATAAATTTTAAAAAAAATCTATCTAGTATCAAGAACTCCACCCGACCTCAGTTACTATTTAATTGAATTTTGGGGTTTGGACATGCCTGAATTGGTTTAGAGTTATTTTTCCCTCCAGATAATATCCACAAATTTCCAAATTGGTATTATTTGCATGGATTGGATTTTTTTGGAGTTAATTAAATATTTTTTAAAATTTGCTACAGAATTTTATGACAGCACCAGTGGACAGCCTGACCTCTAAACTATTTCGAATGTCAAACATTCTCTATATTAATGTTGTGATCTAGATATATTTTTAGTATAAAGTAAACATAATTATCTTTCCATAATGGTCAAGAATGCATGATTTCGATTTTTTTAGAATTAGTTACGATTTTTCAAAGTTTTGACAGAAATGGAGCAAAATCTGGCCGAAAATGAATATAAATATTTCATGCTTCCCTTCGAGTTCCTTGAGATGTAGTTGACTTTTGGTGATGCAAATAAATTGTATTCATGTAATTGAATATGGAAATGTGTTGTATGAGGTCATATGATCCATGTGACACTGAATGAAATTTTTATATATGACACAACACGAAAATAATCATTATTTCTATTGCTTTTTTCCTTGAAAGTTTGTATGATTCTTGGAAATGGGATATCTAAAGGTATGAGATGAGCTAGAAATTATAATGTTACAGTTTACATGTCCATCCCTCTTGGTTTTCAAGGTAATAAAAAAGGAAGGTTTGCAAACTCTAAAATCACCATATGGTTTTAAGCAATCACCTCATGCATGGTTTGAGAGATTCACTATAGTTGTAAAAGAAAGCCAAGGTTACACTCAAGGGTAAGTTAATCACACTATCTTTACAAAGTTTGTTTATGGAAAGACAACTATCTTGATCATGTATGTTGATAACATCATTATAATGGGGGGTCATGCTAAAGAAATCAAGAATTTGAAAAGTGTCTTAGGCAAAAAGTTTGAAATTAAAGACCTTGGGGTTCTTATGTATTTTCTTAATTTAAAGGTGGCTAGATTCTTTAAGGGAATTACCATTTCTTATAAGAAGTACACTCTTAACTTCTTTTCTGAAATTAGGATGCTAAGGTGCACACCAACAAATGCTTTTATTGAGGCCAACTATGAGAGAAAATTTTCTTAAGAAAGTTTCCCTATTGATACTAAGGTATCAAAAGATCATTCATAAAGTCATCTACCTAACTCACTCAAAACATGATACAAGCTTCCCTTGCTTTTATTAAGCCCAACTATGAGAGTAAATTTTCTTAAGAAAGTTTCCCTATTGATACTAAGGTATCAAAAGATCATGCATAAAGTCATCTACCTAACTCACTCAAAACATGATATAAGCTTCCCCATGATTATGATTCATTAATAAATGAGCTAACCAACTTAAGTTCACTTTAAGGCTACCCATAAAACTTTAAGGTATCTGAAGATAACCCTTGGAAAAGAGATATACTTTAAAAGGGGAACACATTATGGCATTAAGATCTATCATGATGCTAATTCGAATTCTATTTTTGAAGTCGACTTCAAGTTATTGTACTTATGTGTAGGGGAACTTGGTCACACAAAAAAGTAAGAAACAGTATGTGGTTGCTAGAAGCAATGTTAAAGCCAAGTATAAAGCCTTAGCTCAAGGAACATGTAAAGAATTGTGGCTGAAGAAACTTCTTAAAGAACTAAGGGTCAATTGTGAAGAACTTATATATGTAAGTACTATGTGACAACTGAGCTACATTAAGCATTGCAAGGAACCTTGTCTAACATGATAAGATCAACTATATTGAAATTGATAGGCACTTTATTAAAGAAAAGATTGGTACCAGTTAACTTAAACTTAATCACAGCCCAACTATGTTACAAATGGTTGATATTCTCACTAACGTTTTAACACATGCTAGATTTAAAGAACTCAAAGTCAAGTTCAAGATTATTAACATTTACTTTCCAGCTTGAGAGGATGTGTTAGAGATTATAATAGTTAGGATTGATTCTCATTGAAAGCCCATCTTAGGACAATGGCTTCTTTTCATTTGCTATTATCAATCAATGTCTTTCCCTTTTTGGTATCTTTCCTTTCTTGCCTTTAGTGTCTTTTTGCCTTTTTCATTATTATTTCTCTTTATTCTATTTCTATGTATTCGTTCTATATGCTTGATTGGTGGGAATCCAATAGTTGTGTTGTGGCTATGTTTCTCTAGAAATGTTTTGATCCTTCATTTGAAAAAGAATGTATTTCCTCTTTTTTTTTCTACCTTTATTCCTTTACCCTTCGTTTGGTATGCCACTAGGAATGGAACTAGAAATGAATTTTGTGGTCTTATGTGTTTGGTAGTAGAAAAAAAGTTAGGAAAAAAAATCTTTCAATTCATACTTTCCTTTCTAAATTCGTGCCAGTTTATTGAGAATTTTGGAGCTAAAATAAAATATGATAGTTTTGCCCCTCATATTTGTACAAGTTTTTCTTTGGTAGTACAAGAAGATAAAATAATTTTGGAACTACAATTTTAACAAGTCTTTAATACCCTTATGTACCATAAAATTTATTGAAGAAAGCCCTTGAAATAAACATTTTATTAATTGAATGTAAAATTTAACAAATAAAAAAGCATTTTTTTTAATTTAGATATTTTTTTATAAAATAATTTTTAAATATTTATTTTAATTATTATATAATTTTTTTTAACAATAGGGATCCTAAGATTAAGAAAAAAATTATTATTTTATTACTTTTTTCAATTAATTACAAAGCAAAAAGTTAAAAATAATTATTAGTGTATTATTTTAACAAATTACAAAAGCAAACAAAATTTAGTATTTTTTTAATTAATTATAATACCAAAATTTTAATAATATTTAATAATGTTAAATATTAAATATAATAAATTAGATAAATAATAATTAAAAAATTTAACTAACATTCGATCAAAATTTTTTGATTAAAATTTAACTAGATCGAAATTTCGACTGAATATTAGTTGGTATCACATTGATTATAATAATACACAATGTATTGTCACAATGAAATATATATATATATATATATATATATATATATATGCATTTATATTTTACATATATATATATATATTTATATTATATAAAAATATGTATAATATAAATAAATATATGTATAATAATATATTATTTTATATTATATATATATGTGTGTGTGTGTTTTTGGGGGGGGGGGGGATGCGTGGCCTCATCCACACACGAAGACATATATTATATTTTTTAAGATATTATTTATATAGTTAAATATATATATATATAGTATTATAATATATATTTATTATATTTATATAAACTATATTTAAATAAGTTAATATATATCAAAATAATATATTTAAAATTTTAAAATAAATATTATTATTTTATATATAAAATATATATATATAATGTAATAAAATAATTTATATATATATATATATATAGTATATTCATATAATATATATATATAATATTATTTATATTTTCTTATTTTTTACTTATTTATCATATAAATTAAAAATAAATAATAATAATTTATAAAAAAATTGTAATCATATTTTATTATAAAAATAATTAATAATTATTAATATTTTTGGTAAATCCCTCCAACACACACACACATATTTAATCAAAAAAGAAAAATACACACAGATATATTAATTGTATTTTAATATATATTATTTATGTATTAAAGTATTTATAATATTATAACATGTTTTTACATATTTGTTATATTTAAATAAATTAATATACATAAAAATAATATATATAAAATTTTAACATAAATAATTATTTATATATATAATAAAATGTATACAATTTTAACAAATAATTAGATATATAATAATATTATCTCTAAAATTCTAAAATAAATAATACTTTTATTATATATATAATAATATCATATATATCAAAACCACGTCACGAATGACATAACAAGTATATAGGGGTATTTTTGTCATTTTATTATTTTTACTTTCTATTCTATTCTATTTTCATTTAATCAAAAAATCAAATATAAACATATTCTTTTTCATTTTTCATTCTTATTCAACATAATTTTTTTAATTACATTTCATTTATTTTTTTATTTATATTTTTATCACCAAAATACTACATGCCATCATTGGTATAAACAACTTGTTTTTCCCACTTAAATCCTCCTCTTTCTGAAAAGATGACAGATTTGAATGGTTTCAGTCATCTTCATTAGTCGATCATATTCCGCTGTCAGCAAATAATAAAACATTGCTTCATTACTGTTTACATTCTGTTACCTATAAAATTAAAATTGTGTCTTTTTTTTTTTTAAGCGGAAACCACATATGTCATAGTCGGTTGTCATATGAATAAATCTAAAATCATCAGTAGTAATTTATACAATGATGAAACACAGACTGGTTCCACAAATAACCCTCAAGGATCTAAATAGAGTATTACAAAACTCAAGAAATGACTAGAAAAAAGAATGACTTACAAACCAGGCAAAGGATCATAAATATCACATTCAAACACACTTCTGCCTAAGCTTTTATTATCAAGCATATATTGCGCCTGTCATTTTTTTTTCCTAATGTAATTGTTCTCATGAACGAGTTGTGTGTAGTGATTAGAGTCAATATTTAGAACCAACGTTTCATAGATCAAATTATGAGCACGAAGTAATAGAGAGAAATCACGAGTAAGAGAAAGTACTCAGCCTCTATGAACTTCTATAAATGGAACTAATTGGTGTATACGATTGCATTAAAAAGAGCTGTTGTGTCTACGCATCATGAAAGCTGCATCAAAAGAATAGGTATATATGATTGTATGTAATATCATTATAGCTTGATACCAAGTGCACATCAAGTTGCATGAATTTTCCAAATTGGAAAAGTATATATATATATATATATATATATGTATGCCGTTATAAAAGAATATATACTGTTGTAGTATGGACAAAACTTGCGGCCGGGCAATTTCTAATCTATTATATAACGGTGGTAAGCAAGCAGGAGATAATTGCAAAGCCAGAAAATTAGGAACATCTCATACAATGCCGTAAACACATGTAGATCCAGTAATGAACTGTAGTGTCCCTTCTCATTTTCCTCCTCCTTAGTCTTCCCAATCAACTAGTCTTCCTCAGGACAAGTTCCCAAAAGGGAGAGATTAGCACTAGCAGTTGGATCAGAATTTAATGGATGCATAATTCTATCTATCCACACCTTAGCAGCATTGATCTTCTCTCTCCTCACCTTACATTTCAAGCAACCGAAAATAAAAGAAGGCGGCATGGTTTCTAATCCTACGTCCTTCTCGAGTACCTGTTTAAGTCGAAGCTTTTGCTTAGTTCTGGTTACTCCTTACACTCCCTGAGGATCAATTTGTAACCTTTTCCTTTTGCGGGTACTTCACTCCCCCTTGAGGATTTGGCATCACCGGCCTCATCTAAAGATTTCTTATACAACATGGATAAACATTCAAGTGAAATAAGCAGCTTGTTTGCATCCTTGATACTTAGTCTTTAGACTGAACGTTACTGAGAATCATTTTGCAAATTTATGGTATCAATCTTATATCCATATTCATCATGTTGTCTTGAACATTCACTAACCACATCTGCCAAATTAAACTCTGGACGATCTAAGTTTTTCCTCTTATCATTAGGTTTTGACATAGCCTTCTTCTCCATATACTGAATTACATATGGTGCATTCTTAACTATGTTTTTAGTGGTGATATCTCTTCCCCAGGGCAACACTCGTGCAACTTCTACAAGTGTCTCCAGAAGCTCTCTGTATCACGTTCTACAAGTGCAAACCATGGCATGAACTTCCTTGGCTAACTCATCAATCCGAACTTCAACTTGATTCAATCCTACCACCACAACCAAAACTGCAACCACCAAGGGAAGTGGCCTACGCCCGGTACTCAAAAACCACTTCACTGCACACTGCATAAAAAATATCCCCTACTTACGCATCCTGTCCACTTTGCTCCCCTCAACTCTGGCAAAACTTGGAGAATTCTTAAGGGCCCTTTCCAATGATTCCACTATATCAAACTCTGGAAAATCATGCTTTTTCAAATCCATAAAATCAATAACCCGCTGAATCATCTTACCCTGCTCATGAACATCGCACTCAACTGCCCAAGCCCATTCAGCCATGGGCGGTGGGCGATTATCCTTTCGCTTTACAACATAAGCACATGCACCAATTAAGACCTAAAAGTTAACTCATCGATCAAACTTTGGGCTCCAAAGAATTGTCTTTCTTTGTAACTGTATAGGGTACCTGTACCTGCGGTTCCAACGCGGATGAATGCTCCTTGTAGGCCATTGATGCCACCAATATGGTCTTCAAATTGATCATATTCTTGAACGACACAACACAATAAACAGATCAAATCTCCGGACACATCGTCCTGGACAAGAGAGGTTTTCCCACAATTGTTGCAGGAACGTGAGCTTGCCATAGAGGACCACAGATTTGAAAAGGGGAATTTTTTCAGAGATTTTGCTTCCAAGGGGCTGTTTGGCAGGTGAAATCAGGTTCTAAAGAATACTCTTGGAGAAGATGCCGAACAAGCAGGGAATCTTTGTTTTTTGCAAAAGCCCAGGAAAATCTCAGGCTGATTGGTATGCTGATAGCAACCCTGCATTTTGTGAAACAAATTAGATTAATACAGTGATCAATAATCCATAACAATTAGATTTAAGTTCAGCTTTAGATGAAATTTGGTTAGCTCATATACATCTAGATTAATAAACTTATTTATAGAATGGGATTCCATAAGTTCTAAAATCCTACATATAAAATCATAACCCAAAATTACCAAAATACTCAGAGACAAAGTTTGGAGAAAACAATGTAAATATGCCGCACACATACTGTAATGATGCCTTCAAATCTCAAAACCCAAGTCTCACATTGGATAGAACTCAGATGAAAAAGGAATCACTCATATATAAAAGAGGAGACAAGTCTCACATCGAGTAGAATTGGGTTAGGAGTGGAATTGTTTATGTATATAAAGATGGCTTCTACAGTTATACCTAATACCTTGTATCATTCAGTCTTAATAGTGTAAAGTTTTTCTCCTTGCCCATTGCCGTAGGTCACATTGGCCGAACTACGTTAATTTTCTATATCATTCTTTTTTTTCTCTCTACTTTCTTAATACCACTAATTCACAATAATTGGTATCAGAGCCTAGTTCCTTGGCTAGGGTCCTTGGCTCAGATCTAGAGTACTTGGCTAGGCATTTGACTTAAATTTTTTTGCTGAAAGAAGATAGCGTCTCACAAATTCGATATTGAAAAATTCAATGGGTCGAATGATTTCACATTGTGGAAGGTGAAAATATAGGCCATTCTAGTTCAGCAAGGGTGCGCGGTGGCGATAGATGGAGAGGGAAGGTTGCCCAAGAGTTTGAAGGTGAAGGAAAGGGTAGAAATTTTGGCGAAGGCTCATAGCGTCATTTTATTAAGTTTGACGGATGAGATCTTGAGGGAGGTTATAGATGAGACTTCTGCGACTTCATTATGGAAGAAATTAGAAAGCAAGTACTAAAAGAAATTCCTGACAAATCGATTATATCAAAAGCAACGGTTATATACCCTCAAGATGTCAGAAAGTACACCAATAAGAGATAATATTGATAATTTTAACTAAATTATTTTAAATCTTCAAGGGGTCGGGGTTAAAATTGAGAAAAAAGATCAGGCAATAATTCTTTTATGCTCGTTGCCTAATTTATATGAAAAATTTGTTAACACGATACTTTATGGGAGAGACACTATCTTGGTTAGTGATGTAAAGGATGCTTTACAATCAAAGAAACTGAAGAGGACAGTGTCTGGGCCCAGTGAAGAAGCATCAGATATGGGTTTAGTAGTAAATAGAGGCAGGAGTAAGGAAAAGGATGAAGGTAATCGAAGTAAGTCCCGTTTGAAGTCAAGGTCCAAGGGGCAACTACGGTACTTTAAGTGTAAGGAAAAGGGACATTTCAAGAAAGATTGTCCACAATAGAAAAAGGAAAACAATTAGAAGGAATCAAATAGTAAGGTAAGTGCCTTAGTGGTTCAGGACAGTTCAGATGAGGGTGATGGTAGAGATGTTCTGATAGTTAGTACCTCAAATTTTGAAAATACTTGGGTCATAGATACTGGAGCTTCTTATCACATAACTTTCACAAAGGAGCTGTTTACTTCTTTTAAGAAGTGGAAAGGTAGTGTGAAGTTGGGAGATGATCAGGAGCTTAGTGTTGAAGGCAGTGGGTCAGTATAGGTAAAAATGTTCAATGGTATAGTTAAAACATTTGATGCATGGTATGTTCCTGGGCTACGAAAAAATTTGATTTCTTTGGGTGCCTTGGACAAGCAAGGATATAATTTTTCTGGTGAGGGTGGATAGGTGAAGGTTTCTAGAGGTGCTCTGGTAGTGATGAAGGGCAGACTTCAGCATGGGGTTTATATACTCATTGGAAACTCAGTAACGGGCACTGTGACAGTTTCTAATTTTTTGAAGAAGAACAATGATCAAACAGAGTTATGGCATTGACGACTGGGGCACATGAGTGAGAAAGGACAAACAGTGTTGCAAAAGCAGGGGTTGTTGGAGGGCGTGAAAACTGAAAAGTTAAAGTTCTGTGGAACTTGTATTAGGGACAAGCAACGTAGAGTCAAGTTCAGTTCAAGAAAGCATACCTCCACTAATATCCTTGAATATATACATTCAGACTTGTGGGGTCTTTCTCCAGTTAAGTCTCATGGAGGGTGCAGATACTTTGTGACATTTATTGATGACTACTCCAGAAAAGTATGGGTGTATTTTCTGAAAAAGAAAGATGAGGTGTTTGGAAAGTTCAAGGAGTGGAAGACTATGATTGAAAAGCTTACTGGGAAGCAAGTTAAAACATTCAGAACTAATAATGGATTGGAGTTCTACAATACACCATTTGATGAGTTCTGTAAGAAAGAAGATATAGTGAGACACCACACTGTACGACATATACCATAACAAAATGGTGTAACAGAGTAGATGAAATAAACACTTTTGCAACGCATAAGATGTATGCGGCTGAGTGCTAATCTTCCTAAGCAATTTTGGGCTGAAATAGTTAACATTACAACCTATCTAGTAAATAGATCTCCATCAACTACAATTGATCTGAAGACTCCATAAGAAGTATGGTATAGTACACCTTTGGACTATTCTGGTTTGAAGATATTTGAGTGCCCGACATATGCTCATGTAAATAATGGTAAACTAGAGGCGAGGGCAATGAAGTGTATATTTTTAAGATATGCAACTGGTGTGAAAGGGTATAGACTATGGTGTACAGAATAGTACAGGGCCCCAAGATTCATTATTCGTAGAGATGTGACGTTTGATGAATCTGTCATGTTCAACCAGAAAAAGGAACTTGATGATCTTGTAGGAAAAGATCTGGGTGCTAATCAGAAGATGGAGTTTGAGGTAGAGACCTCAAGGACAAACAAGAGCTCTGTAGACCAATCTAGAGATTTGCAGGAAGAACAGCAGAGTATAGCAACAAAGAGAGGAAGAAGAGAAAATAAAAGACTTGTCAGATATACAGACTGTGTGAATTTTATTGATACTAACCTTATTGCATATGCACTAGTGATAGCAGAAAGTATTAATGCTAAGGAGCCGCAGTCCTACAAGGAGGCAGTCTAAAGTAAGGATGCAACTGATTGGTTACTAGCTATGAATGAGGAAATGCAGTCCCTATCAAAGAATGGGACTTGGAAGTTGATACCTCTACCAAAAGGATGTAAAGCCTGTAGGATGCAAATGAATGTACAAGAAGAAGGAAGGGATTCTTGAAGTTGAGCCAGCAAGGTTTAAGGCGAGACTTGTAGCGAAGGGGTTCTCACAAAAGGGGGGCATAGACTATCGTGAAATATTCTTTCTAATTGTGAAGCATAAGACCATTCGGGTTCTTCTAGCCATGGTGACGGGCGTGCAGCTCTCAAAATAAAAATAGGTTGACTGAAAATATAGCAAGTGGCACAACCTAGGTCATCTCCCTTGGAAATGGAATTCAATGCCTATTTGAGTTTTCTAAGTGTTCTAAGGTCCTAAAGGATACTTGATTTGGGGGGGGGGGTTTGATTGATTTGAACTAACCTAAAATGAAAGTGAAACAAAATTTCTAATTCTATCTGATTGGAGAATTTTGGGTGATAATGGTCTTGTGACTAGCTTAGGAATCGTCTCTTGGTATCCACTATCCTTATCCTAATCCAATTGTGATTAATTCTGGCTTAAGAGTTCCTAATTATGTTCATTAGCAAATGATCTTGAATAACCATTCAAGATTCAAGAGATTAGCAATTTAATGTTAATTGAGACCTCAACTCTCATTAGATTACTGATTCTTGTGATTAAAATCTTTGAACACTTGAATTGATTGATTACTTGATTAATTAGCCTCTGAATTACCATCCAAAAATATTTAATTAACCAACTAAACATCAAGGAATTAACAAATAGATAATTAAGCACATCAATTCTCACAAGCATTTTATCAAACACCTTGATTGCACACTTAGAAAATTATAGGAAATTGAAAAATCCAACACTGAATCAAACAAATAATCAGTCAATCAATATCCTAAATCAGTTTCTAACCAGCCACTAATTAATATTACACCAATTCTCAATCAAATATAACTCAACCGAGATTATACAAGAAAAAAAAAAAGTATAAGATAATAGAAATCTTAGCCAAAATTCTGCTTCTTCTCTTAAGGATTCAAGCTTCAGCCCAAGAGCTTCCTCCTAGCTAGCCTCAAGGTGGATGAATTAAAGCCTCGTGGAAGTGGAATGGAGATGGAAGAGATGGACGATGGAGGCGTGGATGGACGAATGGAGGTAAAAATGAATGGCCGTTCTCTGTGGGTGAGGGACAAATGAATGTATATTGGACGAAGTCTCAATGGAGTGTCGGTCCAAAGCGTGTGGTCAAATGAGCTGGACAAAATGATGAATCTGATGGCGTGAATGACGGGAAATGGGAAATGGATGCTGTCTTTTCATGTGCTCAGCCTTTTGCCCCATTTGCCCGAGCTTCAGCATCAATCACGTGCTCCCCCTCATTCCAAGTCTGAAGCTCCTTCATGTATGTCTAAAGTGTGGGCCCCATTCATTTTATTTTATTATTTTGCTTCACATATTCTGATTCATGCTCCCACTTTTCACGTAGCTTCTGTTCCACGTTCCTCTCTCCGCATGTATTTCTTCGTGTTGCTTTGGTTCTGCTTAACTGCTGGTTTGTGTTTTGTTTGCAGCTCCTTCATCCCGTGGCACTTCTTAGATGAATCACGTTGCTGTCCAGCTATTTCCTCATGTAGCTTTAGCTCATGCAATTCGAATATACTCCTTTTCTTTCCATCATTCAGCTCCATCGTCTTTCTTAGCTACAGGCGTGGTTCTTCAGCGTTGTTTCCTTCTCAGCTGAGTGCTGCTACTCACGTAGACTTCCAAGCTTCTTTTCTCCATTTTCTGCATGTAGAACCTGCTTAGCTGTTCTGGAATCACGCCTTGCATTTATTATCAACCAAAACTTCCAGCAACTTCTTCTTCTTCTCTTCAAAGACTTCCTCGAGTTCCAGCCACTGCATGTCCAGCTCCAGCGTTTTCTTCAAACCAGCACCCAGCTCAACGTCTTCCTCAACTAAACGTTAAAGTCGTAGCTTCCAGCTGCTTTGCATTGCTTCTTCACGTCATCTACGTTCCATGCAGGGTTCCACGTTGCTCTCCTCTCTGTTTTCACGTCCAAATCGTGCTCCCCGTCTCTGCTCAGGTCTAACGTTTCTCTCGTTCAGCCTCTCACCCGAAGAACCAGAAGCCAGCTCAAAAGGCTCCTTCGTGGCTTTTGCAAGTGCTGCAGCTTCTTATGTGAGTGCAGAACCCGTGGCAACTTCCTGTTTGATTCCAGTAGCTCGAGCTGCATGCCTCATGCATGGTTTTGCTTCTTTAATCAGTGGCTACCTGCTTCTGCATGAAACTGGACGTTGCTTCCAGCTCCAGCGTCTTTTCCTTGTAGTTCCCTTTAGTTTTTGCTGTTGCCTATCTTGTTCTGCATGCACTACTTCTTGCTCATGCAGCTCAACGTGTTGCCTCTGCTCATTCATGTACGTAGCTTCTTCTCACACTGGTTTCACGTTCTTTTCTCCACGTTTTGCTCGAGTGATTTCTCCCTTTTCTTTTATGAATCCAGCTCCCATTTGGTTGCTTTTCTTAAGCTTGCAGCTTCCCTCGTTTAGCTTCTTCAATTGTTTTCCACGTTCTGCATGTGTATGTTGCTGCCCATAGCTCTTTCTTCCTCTTAAACTCGTGGCCTTCATTTCTGCTTCGTCTAGCTGCTCATTCCATCCTTTTCCTGCTTTATTTTCACGTGTTTGGGCTTCTCTTCCTCTTGCACGAGCTTCCTCCTCTCAATATAGAACCCAAGCCTCTTTCACCCTCTCAAATGCACCTTCTGCTCATCTTTTCTCTGCTTCACATTCTCAAGTTATTAGCTCCACAAAAGGAACATTTGAAACTCAAATTCATTTTTCCACACTCAAGCTATTTGCCCATAGAAAATTCTGCACAAAAGAATAGAGAATATTCAATAGAATTATTCACAAAATTATTTAAAAGAATTTCATGCCTTAAAACTCAATAATTTTGCTAATTAATTCACAAAGTGCATAAGTGGCTAATAAAATCAAATTGTATCTAATTAAACCTTTAAAGCCACATTTGATCATTAAAATGTCCAAGTTTAGGAGAATAAAAATAGATAAAATATATGTTTATCACATGGTAAGTGCGCTTGATTTGGGGTTGGAGCAAATTGATGTAAAGATGACGTTCTTATATGGGAATCTGGAAAAGGACATCTACATGACTCAACCTGAGGGGTTTCAAGATCATGAAAAAAAGGAGTATATTTGCCTGCTGAAAAAGCCCTTGTATGGCTTAAAGTAGTCACTTAGGCAGTGGTACAAAAGGTTTGATGCTTTCATGGTTTCTAAAGAATTTACTCTAACCCATTCGATAGTTGTATGTATTCCAAGAAGTTATTAGATGATTCTTAGATCTACTTGTTGCTATACGTGGATGATGTGTTGATAATGGCAAAGAACAAGGCTGAAATCAACAGGTTAAAAAGGTTATTGAGCAGTAAGTTGAGATGAAAGATCTGGGTACAGCCAAGAAAATCTTAGGTATGGAAATCTAGAGGGATTGAAAAGCATACCGTTAGTATGTGTCACAATAGAAGTACATTGATATGGTGTTGCGATCTTTTCAGATGGATCAAGTCAAGCCTGTGAGTACCCCACTAACAGCACATTTTAGATTAGATGCTAGTACACTACTGAGCATAGATGAGGAGAAAGACTACATGAGTAGGGTCCTTTATACTAGTGCAGTTGAGAGTCTGATATATGCGATGGTATGCATAAGACCAGACTTAGCCCATGCAGTTAGTGTTGTGAACAAGTTTATGGAAAATCCAAGGAAGACTCACTTAGAAGCAGTAAAGTGGATCATGTGGTACTTGAGAGATACAGTTGATATTGTCTAATTTGTGGTATTGATAGATTTGCTGGTAGATTGGTAGGTTATACAGATTCAGATTATGGTGGAGACCTTATGAGGTAGAGATTGTTGACATGCTATATCTTCACCTGATATGGATGTGCTATTAGCTGGAAAGCAACTTTGCAGTCTACAATTGCTTTGTCAACCACTGAGGCGGAGTACATGTCCTTGACCAAGGGAGTAAAGGAAGTAATGTGGTTACATGGCTTGATTAGAAGCCTGGGATTGAAGGTTCAGATGCCTGAGGTGTATTGTGACAGTCAAAGTGTGTTGAGCCCGATAAAGAACCCAAGCTACTGTGAAAGGTCTAAACACATAAATGTCAGATTGAATTTCATCAGGGATGCCTTGGAAAATAAGGCAGTGATCATAGAAAAGATACCAACAATAGAGAATCCAACAAATATTTTGACAAAGCCATTGCCTGTTGATAAGTTCAGGCATAGTTTAGACTTAGTGCGAGTACGAGTAGCATGAGGCTCTACGGGGCGTAATGGTAGGGAGATGATAGAATCAGGCATCTGGAGATTTTAAGTCAAGGTGGAGAATTGTGATGATGCCTTCAAATTTCAAAATCCAAATCTCATATCGGATAGAACTTAGATGGGAAGGGAATTCTTCATATATAAAAGAGGGGATAAATGCCATATCGAGTAGAATTGAATTGGGAGTGGGATTGTTTATGTATATAAAAAGGACTTCTACAGTTATATCTAGTACCTTGTATCATTCAATCTCAATAGTGTAAAGTTTTTCTCTCTGCTCGTGGATGTAGGTCACATTGGCCAAATCACGTTAATTTTCTGTGTCATTTTTTTTTTCTTTATTTTCCTAATATTGCCAATTCACAACACATACTTTCTAGATGAAAATACAAAAATAAAAAAATTTTTAAGTTCTGCATTTACAAATGTGCAAATAGCATAACTCTTCACTCAATTTATCTACAAAGGCATTGTTCAGAATCAATTCTGGAGTTTGTAAGACATCAAAAAATAATTTACTCCATATTGTGTAAGTTGACATCTTTTTGTTTCAGCTTTAAGGTTCTACTGTTTAACTGTATCCTGACGCAACAACATAGAGAGACAATTCTTCCAAAGCTACGGTAACACTAAAAGTAGAAGGCAATACAGAATAAAAGAAAAAAAAAGCCCAGATAATTTGAACTTATTCAACGCTTGAAAGACTAATTCCCTAATGCATGGATAAACTATTAATTTACCATCATAAACCAAAAATAAAATGTTGACTATAACAGCAAGCTGACCAAATGATACAGGGTGAAATAAATATAGAGACAAATTAGAGATTGAAAATTAACTTGCCATCACTTTTCTGAGCAGGGGCAATCCCTTCTCCAAATAAAGTTTTGAAAATAAATCAATAACTAAATTTCTAGCAGATTTAACCAACTAATGAGCTCATTTAACATATCACTCTGAGTGGCCAAGTCAAAATTCTAGGAACGAAAGGAAACATCTCTTTTATATAGTATAATAGTAAAACTCAATTCAGAAAAAAATATAGAATTTGGAAGCATAATTAAGCAAAAGAGAAACCATTCCCCAGTAATCAAATCATGACACCAAAACTTACCTCTTGCAATAAAATTCTTAACTTATACAACTGAGAGAGCAGGGGATAATAAACTTGATTCTTATTCTCTGTTTACTTTCTAAACCGCACACATGCATTCATTTAATCGGAAAATAAACGCCAACCATAATAAGTGATCTTAGCTGTGTTGGAAATATTAATTTATTACAGATTAGTATTAATTAATTGTTAGACTAATTAATAAATTATATTTTATTAATACCATAATAATTAATTTAGTAACAACTACCGTATAAATGAACTAATTCTTTTGGTAAATTTATAGATAACCTATAATAGGTAAGCTGCCCATAAACCTATTTAAAGGATAGAAATCTAATTCATAATTCATCTAAAACTAGTAACTTACTTAGATATTGTGGATTGCAGTTTCTACTCTTTCATCTATATGTTGCTATTTTTCTTATAGGGATTCGTGTTTATAAACTATCATATTATATTAAGTACCATCTGAATTTTAATATCCTATTTTTTTAACAATCAGTATTAGAGCCAAAAATTATAATATTGTTTTGTTTGAAAATTTTTTTCACTTTTGATTTATCTACTATATCTATAATGGTTTAAAATTTAAATCTTGACACAGGTTTAATATGTATTGAAAGAAATTTGAGTTTAAAAATTTGCTACTGTTCATATATGTGTGATACATTCTTGTTGTTTGCACATTAAAGTGTTTAATTTTATCTGTCACTGAATTTTGCTTTACCAAAATAATAATTTAAAAAAAGGAGATTTAGGACTCTCAAATCTGAATTTGCATATGACTAAATTTGTGTTTGGCTAGTTATTTGAATTTGTTTAAATTGATATAAAATTTTGATTTTCTTTCAACAACTCTAATCTAGTTTATAACATGATTCATAGTTTTATTGTACTGGTTTTTCAAAGAACAAAATTTTAAACCCATATATATACTGAATCTTTATAGCAATTTAAAACTCAGATTTGATTTTATTGGTTTTTTAATCTACATCTTGAAAAGCTTGGAACACTAGATCTCTATTAAACCTGTAACTTAGAAAAGGAGATAGTGTTTTGCTTCTTTGTAAATGGCTAATTTTAGATGAAAATTTGGAAAAAATAATATAAGTCAATTTTTAGGCATTTTTATATTCCTTTTGTACAAAAAAAAGAAATTATGATTTATTATATTAAACATTAAGTATTTTGCTTCTTTAGACTCATTTACACAATACCATAGATTTCTAGTCTTGCCTCATATTACTTCTAAGTCTCATGCCATAAATTACATAAGAAAGTGAGAAAATGACATTAAAATATTGTATTTCTTTGCATTGCGCTATGCATAAATTCTTTTTTCAAAGTCCCGTGAGCCATATAGACTCATGTATCACATTCTCATATTTAATTACATAGATACAACTCAAATCCATCACCAAAAGTGGCCTACAACTCGTGCAAATGCATGAGACACAAATTTCCATGATATAGCTTTAGCTAGAAATTTTTATTTTTTGTCACAAATTTTGAAAAATCATAACTAATTTTAGAAAAATCGAAATCATGTATTTTTTATCATTTTGGAAAGCTACACATGTCTACTTTATGTTAAAAATATTTTCAAGCCATGAAACACAATAAAAAAACATTTGACATTTGAAAAAATCCAGAGGTCTGGCTGGCTACTGGTACTGTCACAACTTTTTGCTACAAACTTTAAAAATGTCCAATTAATTCCACAAAAATTCAATCTATGAAAATGATACCAATTTGGAAAGCTACAGATGTTAGATAGAGGGAAAAAATAAGTTTAGATTAGTTTAGGCATGCCTAGACCTCGAAACTCAATCAAATAATACCTGAGATCAGTTTGAGCATCTGATACTAGAAAGAATTTTTAAAAACTCATATCTCCTTCTCTAGACATCACAATAGGGTGCTTCTAGTAGGCACAAGTCACTAAAAATGTTTAGTTTCGCCTTATAAAATTTCATGGCAATTGAACATAATTTAAACCTTGAGTGATAGAAATTATTTTCGAACCTGAGTGAACACTACATCAGACCAAAACCAGAATTTTTCTCAACTTTGGGAATTCATCAAATATTCCATAGACTTTCAAAAATTCTATTCTTTAACTTTCCAAAGCTCTTAACAAGCTTTAATTGCATGCCAAATTTAAGAGTTTATTTGGACAAAAAGTGGTATAGGTTTCCAATATAGTCAATTTATGCTCTATATAGAATACCAAAGTGTCCAAATGATTTCCCTTGATGTTTGATACCTTTTAGACAAGACTAAAAATATGATTATGACTTGTATGAACTACTCAAATGATCCCAAGCCTCAAACATTTCAAATTGGCCATTTCACTTGCATTTATATATATACTTTCATAATACAAACTTGCCATTTCATGACCAAAATGTACATTTCCATTCAAACAATCTTAGCTTTCATTTATATATGATACATTAACATAATTATACATGTTTATAATATCATAGGACATATACAACCATTGATTACATCATTTGCTATTTATATGGCCTTAAAGTAGAAAAATTCAAATACTTTAGTGTCATCCTCTCATTTCTCATGTGGTTGGCTTCTATTCCCTTGCTCTCTTGGTCCACCTAGCATATTAGAATACTGGAGAGGAGGGAATGAGATTCAAAGAATCCCAATAACTTATCTCCCATTCAATAATACATAAAAGATGCAAAATAAGTCTTTCAAATGCATGCATGGGCATATTGTCATGCGCAATTATTCAAGAAGTATTTTCAACATTAGCGCAAGTCACACAAAGTATACAAAGGCTTGCTAAGTAAGTGGATTGGCCTCACCTATTTTCTTGTGGATTTTGGACTTATCTCACTCATTCTTTAAGAGGTTCTTGGACTTAACCTTACTCTTGTGAGTCAATTTCATTTTTAGGAGATTCTTTACTTTGTCTCAACCAATCTTAAGAGTTCTTGGCTCATCCTCACTATGGTTAGAGAGTTATTGGCTTCTTCACACTCAAGCAAACTAAGGCAAGTACATAAAATATTATTTGAATGCATAAAACATCATCATGGTATCATGGAATAAAAGCTCATGCTAAAATATTTGCCATAACTCAAAACATATATACACACATTTAAAGACAATGTAAGCACACATCCATGCATAAGAGAAGGTGGAGAGAGTTACCTTGTTTGCATTCACACACTTTTTCCTTGAGTCTTGAATCCTCTTCCTTGACCTCACACACTCAAAAAGGTGGAGATTATAGGTGGAGATTACTTTTCTTAGCCTAGACACATTATATGAAAGTTAATTATTGATAAGTATGATTTTTATACAATTTAATTCTCTTAACTTGGGCATTTTGACAATGGAATATGGTCTTAAAGGTTTAATTAGATTCAATTTGAATTCATTAGCCCCTTATGCACTTTGTGAATTAATTGGCAAAATTATTGAGTTTTAATTTCTTTTAAATAATCTTGTGGATAATTCTACTCAATAATTTTCATTCTTTTGTGCAGTTTTTTTTGTTGGGCAATTGGTATTTGAATAAGAGATTGTTTTTGGAGAAGAAGTGGAGGTTTGCCAAGTCCAAGGAAGCCATGCATTCTATCTTTTCATTCTCACATCTCTCACCCACTTGGTCTGCACATACATATCATGTATGGGCCTTCATCTATGGAGCATCAACACGTTGTGGCAAGAGAGAACAGAGCTGAAACAACGTGGCTGAAATAGAGAAGAAGCCTGCTGACAGTAACGTGAAATTAACGTGAAGAAAAGAGAGAAGAAACAGCAGCTGGACGAAGCAGATCTGAAGCCACAAAATGAAGTTGTTGGAACAGGAATGAATGTTGCATATGAAGAAGAAGAGGCACGAGTTGCTGGTTTGAATGAAGATGCTGGACCTAAGGAAAAGAGGACGTGACTTTCAGCGCTAGAATACAGAGCTGGGAGCTTCGTGCTTGGCTGAGGAAGAAACGAGAAAATGAGTTGCAGAACCACGTAAAAGCTGCAGAATAGAGAAGAAGCCACATGCAGAAACAAGAAAGAATAGAGCTACGAGTTAGCAACACAAACACAGAACACATGCAGAAGCTTTGAGCTGAAAAATGAAGAAACACATGGAGCAGCAGCAGGGCAGAACCAAAGCAACACACACATGCAGAGAGAGGAACGTGGAACATGACGTGAACAGTGAAGAAGAGATGCGAGTCTGTGTCTGGAATGCATATGGATTATAATAAAATAAAAAGCAATGGGTCCCACATTTACCCACACAAAAGAAGCTTCAGATAATGGGAATGGAGGCTGAGCACGTGAAGTCATTAAGGGATTCACGTGAGATCGGGATCACGCCATTCATTCACTCATTCCGTCAAGTCTCACATCATACCATATTCCATTCATTCCACTACGCCTTATACGCCCACTTCGTCATTCGGCCCGGCCCATTCAACACACATTACGTCTTTATTCACCCATTCATCCATACCCTCGCCTATATACACAGAACCCCCTGCCGTCATTCACCATACGACTCCACCCCATCCCCTTCGTCCACACCACACAGGACGCTCCACATCCATCCCACGCCTCCATCCACACATCCATCCCACGCCTCCATCCACACATCCATCTCTCCATTCTCTCCATCCACCAAATGAAGATTTAATTCATCCATCTTGAGACTAGCAAGGGAGGAAGCTCTTGAGTAGAAGCTTGAATCCATGGATGAACAACAAATTATGGCTAAGATTTTCTTATTTTTCCTTCACTTTTTCTTATTCTGTACAATCTCGGTTGAGTTGTATTTGATTTGAAATTTGTGTAATTAATTAGTGGCTGGTTAGACACTAATTAGGAAACCTTTTTTGTTGATTACTTGGTTGGATTTGAATCTGATTTTTCATTATTCCCTTTAATCTCCCATGTATGCCACGAAGGTGTTCGATGAATTGCATGAGTGAGGTTATGTGTTTAAATGTCTACTTGAGAATTCCTTGGTGTTTAGTTGGTTAATTAAACATTTTTGGATGATGAATCAGAAGATAATTAATTAGTTGATCAATCAAATTGGATGTTCATTGATCTTAAAGACAAGAGTTAACGATTTAATGCTAGATTGAGGTCTCAATTCAACATTAGATTATTAATCTCTTGAATCTTGAATGGTTATTCAAGATCATTTGCTAATGAACATAATTAGGAATTCTTAGGCCATAATTAATCACAATTGGAATAGGATAAGGATAGTGGATACCAAGAGATGATTCCTAAGCTAGTCACAAGCCATTATCTACCACAATTCATCTAATTAGGTAGCAATTAGGAATTTTAATTTGGTTTCATTTTAATTATTTTAAATCAACCAAACCCCCCTTAGTTTAGAAATTTTTAGGGTTTTTTAACACTTAGAAACTTAATTAAGTATTGAATTCCATTTCCAAGGGAGATGACCTAGGTTGTGCCACTTGCTATATTTTTAGTCAACCTAGTTTTATTTTGAGGGTTGCACGACAAGCCCGTCAATTATACTTTTAAATCAAATTCTAAAGCCACACAATCACTAGAAAAGTTAGGTGACTCATAAGGCTCTTTTATGGTTCTATAATGCACTTAATGAAGCAATCTTTGGGAAAAATTATTTTGGCTCCATTCTCTCCATCTATTTATTATACTTGACTCCATTTAAGCCTCTTAGAGTCATCACACAATAAATTCTAGGAGTCTAACTAGGTGTTACTTCTTTAAGCCATATTATGGAACATATAAGGCCATCTCACTATCTATAGTTTCTAAAATTTTTTCAAAGTTTTCTCTCATATTTTCCCATCACAGGTGATGCAAAACTAAGTTTAGAAGGAATTAAAACACTTCCTAGGTGCATGAACTTTTCTTGGCCGAAGCTATGCTTTCATATGGCACCATTGGAGTTGTTTTAATTTCTTTGATGGGAAAAACATGTGAAAGGCTCTCTTGGTGTCTTAAGAATTCATATATACTCTTAGATAATTTAAATTACTACTAGGAAGTTTCATCTTAGCCTATGTGCAACCAAATCCCTAAATTCTATAACTTGCATTCTAAATCTCCATTTTCAATTCTAGTTGTATATTTTTAATCCTCACACTCCATAACCTTTGGTTCCATTAAAAACACATAAAGAAAAACTTTCCTCCTCATTTTCTCTCTCTAGAACAAAGCTTAAATGGCTTGGAAACATAAGATTTTGCAAGTGTTTACCTTAAAATGAAGCTCTCTTCGTATAAATTTCTTTTCACCAATTAATTTCTTGAAACTGAATCTTTAAGTTTTCAAAAAAAGAAAACCATCATTAGAGAGCTCTTAAAGAGAGGAACAACTATCCTAATTGGCACAGGATGAAACGGGGACGTTTACTTACCTAAATGGAAGCTTAAACTTCTTCTCTCTTTCCCCTCTTGATGTCACGCCATTGCTATCCATTTTTCTGCAAATGGAAGTTCGGAGAAGGTGATGAGGTGTAATCTTACTTAAAAAGCCTCTTTTATAATTTTTTTAAAAAATAACCATTTTGCCCCTACATGCCTATTTGCTCTGTTTAAGCTCATTTTAACTCATTTTTTAGAACCGTCTTTTCCATCATAAAGTTTAGATATTCTAATTCATAAAATACTTTTGGTTTTATCCAAATTGAATTTAAAACATTCCCAAATGAGCTGGTCAAAGTTTGGATCAACCGACATTGAAAAACATTTACCGGAAGGACTTTAACTGTCCTAGGCCTTCTTATGATTTTCAGGGCCTTTGAGAATTCTGGAGAACTCAAAAATTTCATTTAAAAAGCTTTCTTGTAAGAATTCCAAAATTTGCTCAAAATGACAAAAATGCCCTTATGTTTCGTCAACCTTTCGTTATACTTCATTTCTTTATTATAGCTCCGTTTTTCTTTCCGTTTGAACCTAGGATTCTCATTTTTATAAATCTAGAATGCTTTCTAAATTTTTTGAGACCTTAACTAAGTTATTTCGGGAGATTTACTTTTGTATTCGATAAATTTTGTTTATTTATGGAAAATCCATACGTTACATTTCTCGTGTTTTCTTTCGTTTTCAAATAATCGGATATTACAATTTACTTAGGAATTTTTTTGTGCAATAAATAGAGGATCATTTTTGTTTGTTTTGGATGGATGTTTTGGCCCCTAGAAGAAAAAAAGATATATTTTGGGTATTTTAAAGAAATTTTGATTATTTTAGAATTTTGGCCAATTTTTTGGACCTTAAAAAGAATTAAATCTTATTTTTTTGGTATATTTTAATAACTTAGAACAAGTTGTGTGGTCCAAAATTTTATAAAAAGTAATTTTAATACCATTTAAATTTTATTCTATATTTTGTCCTATTTATGAAAAATTATTTTAAAACAATATTTGATAGATTTTTTTACAATGAATTTCAAAATAAATATTTTAACAAAAATAATTTTTTTGGTGAGTAATTATTTTAATCTTAAAAAATTTTTAGTAATAAAAATAAATGTTTACCTAATGCTAAAATTACTCATACTTTTATATATTCAAAAATTCAGGAATGTTCATACGTTAAAACTACTCTAACGTTGTGTTTAGATGGGATAAGGGGAAAATGAATAGAGAGAAAAGTGAGAAAAGAGAAAAGTGAAGGGAAAATATTTTCTTTTTATGTGTTTAGATGGATGGAGAGAAAATAGAGAAGAAACAAAACTTGTTAATTTAGAATGACAATAATACCATTACTGTATAATATTAATAACTTTTACATTTTAAAAAAATTATGTTTTAAATATAAATTAACTATTTCAAATTTATACATATATATATATATATATATTTTAAAAAAAATTAGAATAATAAATTTTTAAAAAATAAATTTATAAAAACTACATTTTAATTCTTTTTAAAAAATTTATAAAACCAATTTTAAAAAATTCAAATAATAAGAAAAAATTATTTTTGAAATCAATAATTTTTTATTAAACTAAAACACACTCAAAATTAAAAAAATATCTAAAAGGTATATTATTTAAATTAATTAAATTTTATTTTTTAAAAAATTATTTATAAATATTTTAAATATAATATATATAAATATAATAAATATTTTTAAATTATATTTATATATTATTATAATATTATATATATTAATATATAAATATTATATATTTATAAATATAATACATATATATATATATATATATATATATATATATAAAATGGCTATTTGACTGAATGACAGTTGGATTATGTATTTGATTGTCATTTGGTTGCAATTGCAGTCGAACATTTTTTTAATTATATATATATATATATATATTATTAATTTTAATTGATTATTAATTAATTTTATAATAAAATTTTAAATAAATAATTATAACATTAATTAATTAAAATGTTAAAAAATTTTGTTAAATATATATTTTTTCATTATTCTTACAAATGAATAATGAAAAATATATTTCGACTAAATGACAATTAGAATATATATATTTGACTACCATTTGGTTGTAGTCGGACATTTTTTTTATAAATTATATATATATATATATAATTTATTGATTTTAATATTAAAAAATATATTATTATTTAATAAAATATATTTATTATTAGTTAATTTTATAATAAAATTTTAAATAAAAATGTTATAACATTAATAATTAATTAAAACATTAAAAAATTTTGTCATTAGAATGCTACGCGAGTTTTCCTCCCAAAATCTCTTTATTTACTGAGAGAAAATTTTTTGTGAGATTTACGCTCACTTTTATCTCAATTTTTTTTTTCTCTCGCTTTTTCTCTTACATTCAAATAGCATAAAATTTATTTTCTCCCCCCTTTTTTTCTGATTTTTTTTTTTCCTCTTATTTTTTACCACATCCAAACACAGGTAAATCCACACAACAATCCCAATACCCTTTGAAACATCAAGCGTGGATTCACTTCAAAATATTCAAAGTGCATAGGAAAGGAGTCCAAGGTTGTTACTACTTCACATGTCTCTGCAACTCAAAACACTGCTTGTTTCCTTCTGCCTTCCTCGCTCTCTCTGATATCTATATCTCAATTTCTGCTTCTCTCTACGTCTGAGTTGCTCTTCTCTCGGTCTTCCTCCTCCAATTCTCGATTCCCTTTCCTTAGGTAGCGAGAGGGCACGCGAAGCGGATTCTTGGGATTTGCTTGGGAGAAGTACCGATCCTAGAGGGAGTAAATCGTTCAGTCGACCAGATGCGATGCCTTTTCTAAGCTCCTTGTCTTCTTCTCGTTTCTCTGCTTCTGCATTTATACTGGTCTGTTCGTCCTAAATCGACTCAAACAGGGTGGACGGGCCTGAAGAGACCTTGCTTTCTAACAGGGGATTCCTGTGTTTTAACAACGAGTTGACTCAGATCATCAAGAGCTTTAACTCCAACTAGGTCGGCCCCTGTGCCCATTTGAATTTTAATAAATGAAAAAATATATATATAAGAAATTATATATTTCCTCAATAAACAGATTATGAATAGTAAACAAAAACCAACTTTTATTATATAGATTATATAGATAGATGTGGCTAAAAAAAATAAAAAAACACAAAACAAAAGCTTGACTACAAAAGACTCGAATTAACCAAAGCTAAGTGTTATAGTCTTGGAACTTTTGTTCAAATCCTTAACTGTGTTGGCCTTAACTTAATCAACTCCCTTGATCTTGAGTAAGTCAACTGAACCCTCCAATAGGCAAGATGAGTAACAAGGAGAGCTAGAGAGAACTTGGATAAAACACTTGGACTGCACAGTTTCTGAATTGGTTACAAATGAGAAGGGTGAAAGTATTTATAGGCCTCTCCCAAGTTCTAGAATTTTTCCACCTCCTTAATGGACTATGGAGATCAATCTTATCCAACGGTTTATATTGAATTCTAGAATATTCTATAAGATATTTACAAGAGATATTTACATGGACATTCCTAGAATTCTCTAGTTTCTAATGCTTCTTTGAGGTTCAAGAGTATTCTAGCCTTCTCTGGAATATTCTAAAAGATTTTGGAAGATTCTAGATACTTTAAAACCTTCTCCGTGTTGCTCCTTCCGAATGGGTTGTGACACTCTCCCCCCCCCCCCATTTCGGTGATGCCTTTATCACGGATTCATCTCTATATCGGCATAGGTAGTCTTCAAACTACCAAAGATCTTCTTGTACTTCCCATGTTACTTCGCTCTCTGGCAGGCCCTTTTACTTGATCAAGTATTGGGTACTTGGTGGTACCCTTCTCCTACGTACAACCCTGTGAGCGAGTATATCTTCAACTTATCGATCATATGACTTCGTCATCATAGGTGGTGCACGTATCGATACTCCTCGTCCTGGGTCATCCTTGTCTTCATGAAAAGGCTTGAGCATGCTTTCATGGAAGACAAAATGTATCTTAAGATTCGGCAGAAGGTCCAACTTATAGGAAACTCTCCTAACCTTTTTGATCACCTTATAGGGTCCCTCATATTTTCGAATGAGGCCCTTGTGAACCTTCTAAAAGGCTTTGAATTGTTGTGAGACAAGTTTCACCATCACTTGATCTCCCACTTGAAATTCCATGTCACGCCTCCTTTTATCAGCAAACTTCTTCATTCTTTTAGCTATCTTGACAAGGAAGGATCTTGTTACATCTGCTTGCTCTTGCCAAGACTTAGCCATGTGAAATACCCTAGGACTCTTACCCTTGAATGTTGTGGTAAGCGCATGGGGTGTGAGTGGTTGTTGCCCCATTACTACCTCGAAGGGACTCCTCCCCGTGGACTCGTTCCTTTGCAAGTTGTAAGAGAACTGGGCCATATCTAGCAACTTTGCCCTATCCTTTTGATTGGCACTCACAAAGTGCCTCAAGTAGCATTTCAACAAGGCATTCACCCTCTCAGTTTGTCCATTCGTTTGTGAATGAAAGCTTGTTGAGAAGTGTAGCTCTGTCCCCAGCATGTTGAATAACTCGGTCCATAGGTTGCCAGTGAACCGAGGATCCCTATCACTTATGATGGTTTTTGGAAGCCCCTAATACTTCACCACATTCTTGAAGAATAATCGAGCAACCTCTTCTGCAGTGCAATTGGTTGGGGCAGGTATGAATGTACCATACTTAGAAAATTGATCCACCACTACTATGATGGATCCAAACCCCTTAAACTTCGGCAAAGCTGATATGAAGTACATGGAGACGCTCTCCCAAGGTTAGCTTGGCATAGGTAGGGGCTCCAACAACCTTCCAGGTAACTGATTATTAACCTTGTCTTGTTGGCAAATAAGACAAGTCTTCACATAAAGCTCCACATCATCCTTCATGTGTGGCCAAAAATAAGTTGCCTCCAATAATGCCACGGTTTGCCTTTGCCCAAGGTTGTCAGCCTACTTGGAGTGGTGACACTCCTTGATTAGCTCTTTTCTCAAGTAGGCCCACTTGGGGATAAAGATTCGTCGTCCCACAGTGTAGAGAAGACTATCTTCAACCCAGAATCTCTTGGTCCCTCCTTAATTTTGGCCATCAGGTCTCCCTCCACTTGACTTAAAGCAGCGAACTCGACTTTTCTACTGAGCGCATCAGCCACCACATTCGATGTTCCTGACTTGTACTCCAACACATAGTTAAACTCAACAAGGAAGTCCTCCATCTGGCTTGCTTAGGGGTCAGCTTCTTTTGGGATTGGAAATACCTTATCACCACATTATCTGTCTTGATCACGAACTTTGCCTTAAGAAAGTAGTGCCTCCAATTACGCAAGCAATGAATCACTGCAGTCATCTCCTTTTCTTGCATGGTGTACCTTCTCTCAGTATCATTCAGCTTGCAACTTTCAAATGCGATTGGATACCTCTCTTGCATAAGGACCCCTCCTATTGCAAAGTCGGATGCATCCGTGTGTACCACAAATGGCTTGGAGAAATCCGGGAGAGCTAACACCAGTTCCTCTATCACTGCTGCCTTTAGATCCTAGAAGGCCTTTTGACACTCCATTGTCCAGGCCCATGATATATTTTTCTTCAGTAACTCAGTAAGAAAGGCTACTCGTACAAAGTAGCCCTTAATGAACCGCCGATAGTAGTTTACCAACCCAAGGAATGATCTTAACTTTGGTACACGAGTTAGTTGCTCCCACTCCTTAATAGCTTGCACCTTCCTCTCATCCATACGTAGGGTCTCTTGAGAGATGACATGTCTCAAGAAGTGCACCTCCTCCTTTGCAAAAGAGCATTTCTCCTTCTTCACGTAAAGTTTATTTTCTCGCAAGGTCTTAAGCACAGCTCATAGGTGATCAGCGTACTCCTCTAAGGAGTTACTGTAGACAACTATATCATCTAGGTACACCACCACAAATCAATCCAAGTGTGGATGAAATATTTTATTCATCAATGTGCAGAATGTTGCTGGTGTATTAGTTAGTCCAAACGACATGACTAGCTACTCAAAAGACTCATAGCGTGTCACACAGGTGGTCTTGGGCTCATCTCCTTCGGTAATTCAAACTTGATGATACCCAAACCTCAAATCTAGCTTCGAGAAGTACTTTGCTTTGCCCAATCAATCAAACAAATCAGCTATAAAAGGAATAGGGTATTTGTTCTTGATGGTTACCTTATTAAGAGCCCGGTAGTTGATGCACAATCGCAACAATCCATCTTGCTTTTTTGGGAATAAGACCGGAGCTCCATAAGGTGCCTTGGAAGGTCGAATGTGCCCAACATTGATCAATTCCTTTAATTGTCTCCTCAACTTTTCCAATTCCGGCGGTGCCATCCTATGGTGCCAAAGCGGGTGGCCTTACCCCTGGCTTTAACTTTATCTTGTGATCCACCTCTTTTCGAGGTGGGAGCTTCTTGGGCAACTCAGGTAGCATCATGTCCTAGTTCTCCTTTAGGACATGTTTGATAATAGGAGGGATATCTTTACTTGGCTCACCTCTAGGATCTACCTCCCTTAGAGCAGCCAAGTAGGTGACTTCTCCTCTTTTGAAACCTTTTTTTACTTGCATGGCAAACAACTAAGGCTTACTACTACCCCTTGAAACTAGCATCATGCAAGTAACCCCCTTTTCAAGGACACAAACTGAATCATAGTAAGGGATAGGGAAGACGTTTACCTTTCAAAAAACTCTATACCAAGTACCACCTTAAAGTCATCCATGGGGATGACTGAGAAGTCCACCTTGCCACACCAACTCCCAAGGTGTAGCTCTACTTCTCGCACTGTCCCACAAAATTATGTTGGAGAAGAGTTGATAGCCTTCAACTATCTTCCTCCTTGCACCACATTGAGACCAACCCTTTTGGCCTCTTCTGGTGTGATGAAGTTATGGGTTGCCCTAATGTCAAGCATTATGTTGACTGGCTTCCCATTCAACTTTGCCTCCACATATAGTAGCTCCCCACCCTTAGGGACTTTAGGAGTAGGCTTGGCCTTCAAGGCATTAAGGAGTCGGAGTGACCACATTCCTGCCTTCTCTTCTTCTGCTTCTTCTTCTTAAGCTTCTCATTCGTCGACCATGGCTACCAATGTCCCCAACTTGGGACAATCCTTCATTTTGTAGGAACCTTTCCACACGAAGCAACTGGAGGTGCTACTTAGAATCTTCTTTTGGTTATCGAACTGTTTCTTCTAAGGTGGTTTGCCATCACCACTCTTGTACACTGTCTTGCCCTTATCTCCCCCACCTTTCCCTTGGTTAGGCTTGGAAGGCTTAGAAGACTTGGGCTTAGAGATGTTGCCTTTCTCCTTATGGTATTTTGTGAGGCTCTCGGTTACGGCAATGACCTCATCCACATCTTTCACACCTCAGTGTTGTAACTCATGCTTGGCCCAATTTTGAAAGCCATCGATGAAGTAGAAAAGTAGATCTTCACCACTCAAGTTGGGAATTTGCAGCATGAGTATTGTGAACTCACAAACATACTCAGAGATAGTGGTCTTATGTTTAAGCTCCTTCAGCTTCTTGCGTGCCTCATACACCACATTCTTCGAGTAGAATTGCCTCTTCAATTCTTTCTTGAACTCTTCCCATGTACTAATGGTGCAAAGACCCTTTTTTATATCCGCATGCTTTCTTCGCCACCACAACATGACATTATCAGTGAGGACAAAGAAGCAGTGCGTACCTTTGCTTGGTCATCGTTCAACCCCAAGCTTTCGGCATAGCGCTCATCTGCCACAAGAAGCTTTCCACTTCCTTGGCATCTCGTATGCCCTTGAACTTCTTGGGCTTGGGAAGATCTAACCTTACTTCCTTTGATCCACTAGTACTAGCTACTAATGGATTCCTCCTTTGGCTTTCCAATAAAGCCTTAAGGGAATTTAATTGATTTTGCATAGCAGTGATGACATCCATCACCATTCCCTCCAATGATCGCATGGATCCAGCACGTTGCTCCTCAGCGTTGTGCAAGGCATCCATACTTGTCTTCAAACTCTCAAGTTCTCCCAAAGAATGAGCCTCGAGAGTACTCAAGTCACCTTCAACCTTTTCTACCTTAGAAGCCATCTCCAGTATGACATCCTCTAGGGCAAAAACTTTCACAGACAAGGTAGCAAAGTCCTCCACACGTACCTTGCTAGAGCCTCGCCCTTTCTTGCCTCCCTTGTATGGCCGTTGGGACTCCCTTCCCCTTCCTTCCACGCGAACAACAATTTCCTCAATTGTGCTAGACATCCTTGCCTACAAATATGGCTCCCTCGAACCAATGGTAGAGCTAGGCTCCCTCAAACCAAAGCTCTGATACCACGTTGTCATTGTCTCGAAACTTTTGCCCAAATCCTTAACCATACTGGCCTTAGCTTGATCAACTCCCTTAATCTTGGCTAAGTTGGCCGAACCCTCAAGTAGGCAAGATAAGTAACAAGGAGAGCTAGAGAGAACTTGGAGAAAACACTTGGATTGCATAATTTCTAAATTGGTTACAAATGAGGAGGGTGGAAGTATTTATAAGCCTCCCCCAAGTTCTAAAATTTTTCCACCTCCTTAATAGACGGTGGAGATCAATCCTATCTAATGATCTATATTGAATTCTAGAATATTTTATAAAATATTTACAAGAGATATTTATATGGACATTTCTAGAATTCTCTAGTTTTCAATTCTTCTTTGAGGTTTAAGAGTATTCTAGTCTTCTTTAAAACATTCTAAAAGATTTCAAAAGATTCTAGACACTCTAAAACTTCATCCGTATTGTTCCTTTCGAATGGGTCGTGACATAAGGCAATATAAGGTATTGTCCAAAAGTCCAAAATAAAAACCTAAGGCCCTGTCACACACATTAAGCAAAATTTCTTAAATGAACTAGCATTTAAAATATAAAATATAAATATAATTAAGATTTTTTTAGTGTTTTTCCTCTTTTCCCTTTTTTGCATTTTTATTAATTTACTTTTTTATAAAAGATTTGAAAAACTCAGACAAAATACAACGTTTAGATACATAAATACGAATGTCATTCCTTGAGTGAACGACTTGACAGCCCCATTCACTGGTCACACACATCAACCAACCAAACAAATGGAAGCAAAAAATTGATAAACCTGTTTGGCACACCAACCATAATCAGAGACGAAGATGAAGCAAAACCATGAATTGAAAAAGACAGCCACTCATAAAATGTGCTCCGCCAGTGGTCACTAAAATGGCATGTATCAGTTCAACATGAAGTATATGTAAACGAAAACGTGTGTGCGTGCGGCCGTTGTTGGATTTGATGCGCGGCTAGCCAAAAGAAGAACGCCTCGATTAAAGCAGGGAAAAGGCATGGGGAGGTTCAGCGGTATGGGATGGGATGGGGAGGGGGAGGATCATTGGTCGACTCTTGTGATTGTGAGGAAAGAAAACATGTTTTTTATCACAAAAGGGAAAGAAAAGAAAACAACAATAACAACAAAAGAAACAAATAAATACATAGGGAGAGAACCTTATTTTTTAAGTTTTGGTCATTCAATTGGCCAAAAGAAAAAATTAAAAGAGTATACTTAGATGTAAATTTTTGTATATTTGTTATCAAAATTTTTAATTAAAATGTAATAAGTATATAAATTTTAGTAATAATATGACAAGTATATATTATAATTTAATTAAAAAATCATATACTTGTCTACAAAAATTAAACAGTTACCTTGTTATTATTGAAAAACTATATATTTATTATATTTTAATTTGAGAATCTAACAATAAAAATATAAAGGATTACATATAAGTTGTCTTCAAAAATAAATATTTTTAATTATTTTAAAAAAATTAGTTCCTAAACCAACAAGGATAAAATATATATAAATCCTTTATATATTTGTTATCAAGTTTTTTAATTAAAACATAACAAGTGTATAATTTTTCATTAATAACAATAGAATCGTTGAAATAGGTTAATCTAATGGGTTCAACTTGTTTAACCTATCAATTTGATCGGTTAGGTTAACCTATGTTTGGAATAATCTTTTAAGAGTATTGTTTTTGGCCTAGCCCACTAATTAAATAAGTTAACTTGCATAATTTATGGGTTGGTCAATTTAATATATCATGTTTCTTTTAAATCCATTTAGTTTGAATTTTCAACTTTAGAGATAGGTCATTGAAAAACTTAAACTAGAATCATTGATCAAAACCAACATCAATCTACCTAACAATAAGAGCACAAGAGTGTGAGCGTGAGGCCCTGAGTGTTATTTTGTGAGTTTGTCACTTCTTATTTGAGTGTTAGTGTCTAACATGACTAAAGCTCTTCTTTTTAGCCATTGAAGCTCATTTGAAGAATGAATCTATGAGGCTGTCACTTCTAATTTGAGCGGGATTGTGAACCTATGCCTTTTAGATCCATAAGCCGAGATCTAGATCCAGAGCTCAAGCGTGATTGAAGCTCTTTCTTTCATCTATAAGAACATTGTTAAATGTGCATTGTTTTTTTTTTTTTTTTCTTTTAGTGGAGCTATTTAACTCTTCTAATAAGCTGAGTTCAAGTTTTTAACCCATCAAACTAAAAGAGTTTAAACAAGTAAGTTCATTTAAACTTATGACCTATGATGGGCTAGCCCATTATCGTTTAGATTAGCCCATTTGTAACTTTACATAACAAGTATATGTTTTTTACCACTATTTTGAAAGCTGAACTGAACCTGCTTATGAAATCGCAAAGTTGATGAAACAATCACAGTTTCAAATCATTTGACCCTTAAAATTAGCCTAAGAAACAACCAATCAAAGTAGTCAAGAGTTGGTAAAATTGATAGAAATCAGGCAAGTTAGCATTGAGTTGGTCAAAAACCATTTTTTAATTTTTTTTGTGTAAATTAGAAATTTCACATTCTATGATGAGGATTTATGATGTTTAACAAACCATGCCTAACTCATTTCACGTCACTTTAATGTCATATGCATACTACTTTACCTAATTTTGATATTTTTAAAAATATTTATATGTATTTTAAATATTAATTTACAGTGTATATATCAATTTAATGGTAAAATATTGTGTACATATATATATATATATATATATATATATATAAAGAAAAGTAATTCAATCTCAATTCGATCATGATTCGATTATTGAAAAGCAAATTGTTTCTTATTTTAATTTAATAACTTATTTGATTTTTAAAACATTGGTTTTTACAAAAAAATATATGATTTTTACAACTTAATACACATAATTGAATTTTTTTAAAAATTATTTACACTTATTATAATTTTATTAAAAAAATTGACAATAAAAATATAAGAAACTTTTACCTAAATGTAGTTCCATCAATAAAATGTTTTCAATAGTATCATTCTATTATACTTTTCAGCCAAAATTAACATTGAATTTAACAAATTGTTGACTTTGAATAAATAATCAAGGTGTGAGGCTATGTGTTAATCTTAGTATTAATTTTTTTTATATATAAAAATATGATGAAAAGATAAGATTAAAAGGACTAAAATTAAAGAATGAATGAAATTGTAAATATATTTATTTGTTAAATTTAAAATAAGATTTTTATTTTATTTTTTAAAATCTGAACCAAACCTATTACTAAATAGAGTTGTGATTGGCTCACTTGGATGCATATGGTTTGTAGGCTGGGCCAGGTAGTGAGCACAATTTTTTTTTCTAAATAGAACTATTCCCAAGTGGTATTTGATAAATAGATTCTTTGCAATAATGTACAAAGTGCATTTAGAGAAAAAATAGAATTAAAGAACTTTGAATGTTAAAAATTTCTTGAGTCCACACCTTCCGTCTATCTCTTTTCAACCATACGCTATGTCATTTACTTGACAAATGCAAAATATCCATATTAGATTGTATTTGGTTATTTGTGTGGTCTCTAGTAGTGGTCATAGCTTGGTGGCTGGTGGTTACGACCTTAGAAGGAATGGGATGAGATAGATTGAGATATTTAAGAAAGAGAAAAACGTTAGGTTAAAAGAGAAAAGGCATGGTTCAAGGCCAAAGATTATTGTGAGATGAACTAAAAATGGACACTACAAAACCTTGTAGCCCATCGTACATAAAAGGTTGGGATAGGTCCATTTGGCTTAGTTTACCTAAGGAGTGAAAGTTGCTTTCATTTTAAGAAAGTATTTATTTTAAGAAAATAAAATGTTTAACCAAATTTCTGTTAAGCAGAAGCTATTTTTGAATAATAGTAAAAGCAAATTTTCTGTTGTAGGAAGGAAGTAGAAAATTGGAACTTCTCCTTCAGAGTAAGAATAAAAATGTATTTTTCTTAAGACAAAAATATTCCCAATCAAAATCAATAAACTTATCATGATTACCTCTTTTTTTTTTTTTTAACTCGTTCACTTTAATATATGTCATTTTAAGTTATTTGACAGTAATGAACACTTCTTTTAAAAAATTTGTCAAATATAATAATATTGTTAATAATGTCTAAGTTCCTTTTAAGCTCAAAATAGAATCAACAAGTATGTAGCTATCTAAACGCAGAATTTTGCACTAAAACATGGACATATGCAATACTTTTAGTCCAAAACAGAATTACGAGAAATTTCAACGCAGAATTTAATGTAGGAATATAGCCAATTGCAGTGATTTTAAGCTCAAAACATAATCCTAACGTGCAGATATTTCAACACTAAATTTTGTGCAACAACATAGCCATTTGCTGTGGATTTTAGCGCAAAACGGAATCTCAACCTGTTCAAAAGTTTTAATGTAGAATTAGTGTAGAAACACAAAATCAGATCCCTTACACATCTTTAAAGATATACAAGGGTATACATTTGCAAGGGTGTACATTTGATTTAGACTATTTAAATTAGATTCAGACGGTTTATATCTTTTCTTAATTTTAAATAATTTTTTATTTTAAAAGATGTAAAATGTAAATAAAAATAATTTTTTAACTATAAATTTTTAAAAAATTAATTATTTAAATTTAAAAAATATAAAATATAAAATTTAAATAATTATATGTCACTTCAATGATGTGTACGGTGAGATATGCGGACAATCTTCACGCGTAGAAATACAGCCACTTGTAGTGATTTTCAACCCAAAAACAAAAATCTCGATGTGTGCAGAACTTTTAATGCAGAATTTGTGTAGAAACATAGCCATTGCAGTATTTTTTTTAAGCCAAAACACAGAATCCCAACATGTGTATAAATTTTAATGCAGTATTAGTGCAAAAATATGGTCATTTGAAGTGATCTTTTAGCCCAAAAACAGAATGTCTAGAAATTTAATGCAATTTGCGCAGAAACTTGCGGCACTTTAATCCAAAGACATAAGTGTACTCGCGCAAGATTTTCTTTTTATTCATCTTTGAAAGTTGTAGGCAGAACTATTGCATGCAGATTTTTCACCCAAAAACAAAATTAAATCATGACAGAATTTTCAAAAAAAGGGGCAATCTACACAGCACCAGTACCACATGTTATTGATCAGTAACAAAACATGACCGTAGTGACAAAACTTTTGGTGCTTAAATAGAACCTTCAATGACAGGAGAATTTACACCAATGCACCATTCACAGCCCAGGAAGAACGAAGGAGAGGCGTAAAAGTCGACAGTAACCGAAACGCAAGAAAACTTGCATTTACCCTTTTTTTTTCGAACCCTTGGGTTCTTGATCAAACTTTCATATAATGGGTCGTGTGTTGCTTCTCATATTGGGTTTGAAAATTGAGTTAATGCCTTGGATTATTTTAAAATTGGATTCTTTTTCCAGACTTGTATTACTATTATTATTGCTTTTATTATTTATTTTTAATTCTTATTGACTCAAAATTTAAACTAAAATGGATCAAGAATTAAAATAAAAAACCAAAAGTAAAGATTTTATTTTTAAGAAAACCCAAACAAAAATGGACATTCACACACTTTATCTACGTTGTCTAGACTAAATTGAGGAGTTTGCTTGATATGAAAAAACAAAATGTCATTCTTGTGTTTAATCAAGGGAAATAATGACAAACAGATCTTCTCATATGCACCAGTTAATCCCACTCGTCAATTTCATCTAGCGGTTGCGGAATTGCCATGTCGCCTACTTCCTTCAAAATGCACAATTTCAAAAAAACAAAGTAGTGTTGGGATTCCTTCGGGTCTTTTTTTTTTTTTTTAAGTATTATTATTAATTTTTTGAGAATTTTAAACTTTAGGCTTTTGAAAATTGCACTAGGCCTTGGACCATTTTTATTTGGGACCTTTTCTCCTTTTTTCTTTTAATGTTATAATTTTTTTTATTTTTATTAATAATTTAAAATTAAATTAAAATTGAATCTAAAATTAAACTTAATTTAAATAATTAAAATGATTCAGAATCAAATTAAAACTTACTTAAATACTAAACAAATGTAAGCAACAAATTGTTGAACTTTTAAGTTCAACAACCACAATCAAAAACGAAAATGAAACAAAACCTTGAATTGAATAAAATACCACTTTTTTTTTTTAATAATTTGGGAGCGAAAAATATGGAAAAAGAAATCTGCCCTTGCAAGAGCACGCTTCTCTCTTTCATGAGAGCACAACCCTTTCCTTGTGAGTGGGCAATTCTTGCGTTATCTTCTTGCTCATTTCGGAATGCTGTTGTTATTGAGTGTTACTAGGAGATAAATTGAAGTGTGCTGGTTCGAGAGTGGGTGTTAGTATTACCGTTGGTGATCTTCTAAATCTACTTTCTATGGAGGTTGAAAGGAGCCTTGAATCTACTGAAGGGGAAGATGATGCAGTTAATTTAGACTGGGATGATATTCAAGGTTCAGAGTTTGCCGGAGGAATGCTAATTGACAAACTAGCCATTAATAAGACTCTCAATCGAATAACTGTCCGTTTTATGATTTTGAAGAATTGGAATGCGAAGGATAACATCAATATTAATGAAGTTGGGGTGAATCTCTTCTTATTTAATTTTGAGAAGGAAGATGCTCATAATAGAATTCTTTGAGACTATCCATGGACAGTTATGGGATATCTTCGGATTATAAGTCCATGTTCTTCCTTCCTTGTTTTTGAGGAAGTCAATCTTGATAGATGCGTTTTTTGGGTTCAACGTCACGGTCTGCCAAAAAAGGCAATGATGAAGAAAAATTTGATGAAATGGGTTCTAATATAGGAGAAATTCTGGCATTTGAGGAACCGATGTTTAAAGGTGGAATCCCCTGAAACTTCACCAGAATACGTGTTTGTGTAAATCTTTCTGAACCCTTTGTTGTGGGTATGTGGATTCCTAGACCGGGATTATCAAAACTCTCGGTGCCATTAAAATATGAAAATTTGCAGCATTACTGTTACAATTGTGGAAGAGTTGAGCATGATTTGAAAGCTTGGTTGAATGAAAAATTAATGTCTCATCTCAATTCTTCTGAGCCACGATTCGCACCTTGTAATACTCGACGTGCATGCCATATACCCATTTGCATGAAGTTGACTTTTCAAAGGGGGAGGTTGAACTGCCACGTAGAAAACTCTGCTTTCTTCTGCAAATTCCTGAAGTGCCCCTTCTCTCATTCACTTTTGTTTGGGCATTTGGTAATTTGCTTCTTCAAATTGCTGCAGCACTCACCCATACCTATAGCCATCTCTCGGTTAGGAAAAGGAGCAGAGTTGGTGGGAAGCTGAATTTCATCTTCTTCCCTCTGCTGAGTGCCCTGTTCGTTGGTTCTAGCTCCATTTTCTTGCTGCTGCCATTGTCTTCTGGTTTGGCTAAGTGTGCTGCGGTTGTGAGTGAATTAACGCCAGAAACCAGTTTCTTTCCCAGGTCTGAGTTGCTGCTGTAAGTCTTATGTTTCTGGTTCCAATTGCACAGCAATCCCCTCCCCTGTTTTGCTTGTTTGGTAATGTGATTCTGTGTGTGAGTAGAAAACTGATGGAAGGGTGTGTAGAAGGAAAAGAAAGAGAGTGCAAGGGGGATATATATATGTATATGTGTGTTGTATGGAGATGGAAGGCAAGAATGGAGCAGAGAAAGATGAATTTATGCATGTCGGGGCGAAAGGGGAGAGGTCAGCTGGAAGTTTTCCAGAGAATATTTCGCCGCGGCGAATTAAGGAATTGGCCGCGGCTAACGATTCCAGAGAGGAATTGGCCGCGGCGGAAGGAGGTGTTGGCCGCGGCCAATATTGAGAGCACGAGCGAGAAAGCTCCAGGAGGCTTTTTCGCCGCGGCGCCATGTATTTTGGCCGCGGCGAAGCCACGGCGAAATTAGTGCTGTAGAAGGGAGTTACACAGAGAAGAATTGGCCGCGGCTAAGAGGTATTTGGCCGCGGCTAACATGCCAAAATTACCTATAACGCCTAGGAAATCTTAATTTTTCATATGTTAATCTAAGGGAATGAAGAATAGACATTAATGTTGGGTAGGCTAAGTTAATGAGACAATTCTTCTGGTTATTTACACTCTAAATCTGTTGAACGGGTATTGTAGGATATTCAGGAGATTGAGTTAGAGCTGAGGGCTGGGCAGGGAATATTGATATCATCCTAAGAGGTGAGTAAGTAATGCGGACCGTGAGTAACTCCTATTTCTTACTTTTCTTACTAAGTTTCCTTGCATTGTTCTGACATTTGGAAATCTATTTATGAAGAGACGTTTCTAAATGCTTTGTTATATGATTGACTTAAATATGAAATTTTGTAAATTGATGTCTGTTGAGTTATTTGGAAACTTTGATATTGAACTGATATGGAGGGTACTCTGTTTGAAATGTGATTTGAGAAATGTACTAAATCTAAGAGGTTATCTGTTCAGAACTCTGTAGCTAACAGCAGTAGTTGTTAGCCTTGGTGCACCATGATCTGGACCTCAGCTAGCAGGGGTTTTGCTAGCCCCGTGTGGGTAGCTACCACACGTGGAGTTATTTATTTCGCAAGCAAAGTGCTTTGCGTCTGTGGTTATTTTCTCCGCGAGCTGTGTGCTCTGCGTCTATTTTAATTCAGTTCTGCTTAGATACTTCTGATGCATTTTAAGAAAACGATCTGCTTGAGGCTTGTTTTGAGCATGATGAATATATATATATACATATAGATATTTTTACGGGCCTTGCCCTTAAGATTTTTAAGGGTCGGCGTTATTTATTCACTGAGTTTCAAACTCACTCTTTCTTAAATCTATTTTTCAGAGAGCGTTGAAGACCCTAGCCTACCCTGAGCTGCCGACTAGCTGTAGATCTTCTGCTTATTTCTTTTGGCGAGCCCACAGTTGTTCATGTGGGTGCATTTTGTTTATGCTGGTCATTTATTTGACTTTGAACAATGTAAATGTATGGCTCCACTGAATCATAGTTAGGACATTCCCACTCCCTAGATGTCTATGTTTTGATATATTATGGATGTATTGTTAAATTGACTGATTGTAGAAATATCAGGAGGTCCAAATTATAGAGGGGACTCTGCCGAAATTTCTACAAAAGTCAGTGATGACACTCTTGGTAATGGTATGGGGGATTTGTTATCTTTTGTGCCAGTATATAAAATCTGTGGGTTGTGACAGTTACTCCATACAGAGCCACCGCGATATTGTCCCCGACAGACAGACAGACAGCCGGCTTTGCAACCGAACCGAACAGACAGACGGGGTTTTGTTCCTCCCTCAGGGCTTTGCAACCCCCAGGGAAAACGCGTCTTGGTGGGGAGAGCTTCGCACCCACTTATATGGGTCGTTCCCAGGACCGCACCAGCCAATGTGGGACTCTACAGTCCACCCCCCTTTGGGGCCGACCCGTCCTCGGGTCGCACATGCGACAGGCCGGCTCTGATACCAACTCCATACAGAGCCACCGCGATATTGTCCCCGACAGACAGACAGCCAGCTTTGCAACCGAACCGAACAGACAGACGGGGTTTCGTTCCTTCCTCAGGGCTTTGCAACCCCCAGGGAAAACGCGTCTTGGTGGGGAGAGCTTCGCACCCACTTATATGGACCGTTCCCAGGACCGCACCAGCCGATGTGGGACTCTACACACCTGGTTTAGGGGTTGCTCCATTAAGGCCAATTGGATTAATTGTCTTCATGAATGATGATAATCAATCGTAATCTTCCATGGCCGACTTTGGGGAGATGAATATGTGATAAGGATGGGACAGGTGTTAACGTTGCAAGAAGGGAATCACACACCGTTGGCAATTCAGTTTTGCTTCATGCACTAGGTGGAGATTGTGGGGCAAGTATGCATGATAAGCACGATGTGGAGGGCAGTTCTTTGGCTGCTGAGATAACTGCATTGCGTGACAGGGATGTGAAATCCATTAGCAGCAGTTCCTCAAAGGCTTCATTTTTTTTAAAAGCTAGGTTATGTGAAGGCCCATTTGCTTCTACTCATTCAAAAGCTGGGCTTGGGAAGGATGAAAGACCTTTTACGTTACATAATCAAGTGTTGCATTTGAGCTTTTCCTGTCAAAGGCTTGCTGCATATCCGAAGGTTCTGGCCGACTCTCATGGGCTTATTGCTGATCCTTCATATAAGCCAATAGTTGCAGAACTACCTTCTCTAGATTGTACCCCTATGCACGAGCAAAGCCGAGCAAGCTATAAAACCACTATACAGGATCTAGGCTCGGGTTCTTCCAGTGGAGCCATTAACGCCCTATTGCAATGTGAAGTTGCAAGCAACCTGACGCCTTCTCAGAATAAATTAGTCGTTGTAGAACAATCCCATTATTTCGTTGAAGTGCCTTCTGATGATGAACAGGGTGGCGATGACAGGGTTGAAGATAAGGCTTTAATGGTGAAACGGGATCCATCTTATGAGATTATTCTAGCTAACGTGTTGCGACAGATCTCACTGAAACGTTCGCAGACTCTGATCTTTCTCCAGTTGCAAGGAAGAAATTTTAATGCTCTGAATCAGTGAGTATTGATGGGATCTCGCCTCTTCTATTGGAAAGCTTAAATAGTAACGATTTCCTCAGTCCAATCAACAATCATTGGCTTCTGTTCGTGGTAACGTGGGGAAAAAGCGCAAATCTGCAAAGGGAAGAGGAATGACGAAAACTGACTTGGTGGATATTCCCACTCCACTGGGGGAAATCAGTATACAGGAGGATGGTTTGGTTCATAGGTGTCTCTCTGACTCCGCAGCTGCGCCTTCTACTTATGGAGATGAAGGATCAAGATCTGATAGGACCGATGGCTGTCTTTGGAAAGCCATCCGGTCGCCAAGAGTCTTTATCGTGGAATTATCAATGCTTGGGGGTGGCCTTGACAGGTAAATCACTTAAGGAGATTTACAGGAAGTTTAAGCCTTCTTTGATTTACCTCATGGAAACCAGAATGAATAACCAGAAGATAAATAATTTTCAAATCAGATTCAAGAGGATTCAAATGTTACTGTGGACCTAGTGGATTTATCTGGAGGATTGGCTTTGTAGTGGAATTCAGAAGTGAAGGTTGTGGTTCTGTTTTGTTAAAAAATTTTAATTCATCTCTATTAGTGAAGGTTGAGGGAATACTTCTAGTTTATATACCTTTATTTATGGTCCTCCTAAAGATCAAGAAAGGAGTGCTTCCTGGAGGAATCTACAAGTCTAAGTCTTGGTTCCTGACATACCATGGTTTTCTATTAGTGATTGATAACTACTATTTTTGCAATAGATTTCGCAAGTATACAAATCACTTTTATAATATAGTGAATCAAAGTCGTGTTACAGAGAATTGAATTAGACTTAATTAGACCTAAAGAAATTTACTTTTATTTAAATCAAGACAAGCAAATATCAGTGTAGGAAATTAAAAGAAATGAATTTAAACTAATACTAAATATTAATATTGTTCTAATGAGATTAATCACTGAGAAGTATCTTAAGTTTCTATCCCCTAATTACTACGAATTGGGTTGCTCAATTAATTGGTTGATTAACAATTTGTGAGTTAAGGAGATTAAGTGAGCCTAAATGTCTCTCGAACCACTTAGACTTCTATCCTAGTTAGTTGCAGATTTCTCTCACAATTAATTAGATTAATTGTATCCAATCTTTTTCACTACTTAAGGTTCTTGAGTATACTTCTATACCTAAGAACAAAATTAGAATGATCTAATCCTAAATTACTCAATCAAATGATCCATTAAGATTTCTCTTTCTCAAGACCTAATTTGAACCCCCCCAATTCCATAAAAGAGATGGTCAAACTCTTAAATGAAGAGCAATAAAGAGATTAAGCACTCATATCAATAATCAAACTAAATTAATTTTACAAAATCTCTATTACATGGTAATAGGTTCAAGTAGGATATAGAAAATCTAGCCACATATGGCTTTACACATTGTAAACAAAACCAGAAATTTAAATAAACAAGTAGTCATTGAAGAAGAGATAGAAAATATAAGAAAACTCAGTGAAATCATATTGATTTGACCTTCAATCTTCAACTCAAGCTCCTTGCCCTTAAACCCTAATTCTTTGGTGCATTTTTCTCCTTAGAAACTCTTCTCCCAAGCTTAGAATGACGAATTCCTAGCTGCCTATCGTGTTTTTAGTCTGCAAATCAAAACTGTGTGTTTCAGTAACCGGTCTCGCTATAGCGGGGGGTATTTCTCATTATAGCAAAAGCTTATAAGTTCTAGATTCTAGCTGATCTCGTTACAGCCTGTGCTATAGTTAGATGTTCATTGGATTTTGCATGAGTCATGACTTTGCTATAATGAATTGACCTCCTCGTTATAGCGAAATGGCATCCTAACTACAGCAAGCTACATACTCACTATAGCGAGAAGACTTTAAACAGCTTGCTTTTGAATTCCAGCTTTCTCCTTTTCTTATTTCTTTTTAGCAAATTTCTACCTTTCTCTTGAGATTAAAATCAAAATAAAATAAAGCTCAAAACTACTAAAAATATTGCAAATGTTATATTTTATTTATTTACTTTGATTAAATAAAAATTTATACAAGGTCAATCAAGAAATAGGCAATTGACTCCCTAATCAATCATAAAATATACCTTACACTTACCAAAATTAAGGAGTCATCAATGATTTTAATGACTATTTGTATAACTCAAAGAAGTAGAGAGGGCAAATTAGACCCTCTTTTAATTTTATTAACTTTTAAGATTTCATGTTTGTGTGCAAGATGGTTGATATGGAGTTTAAAGGTCTTATTTTCACATGGCCAAATGATAGTATGGGTAATGCAAATATTAAGGAGCATATTGACAAAAATGTATGTAATTCTAGCCAGAGAGAGCTTCATCCTAAAGCTTAAATTATTCGTCTTGAGCCATTTATTTCTATTCATTCCTTGCTAACAGCATATGTGAACTATTTAGATGTATGCACTCCAAAATCTTTTAAATTTAAATTGATGTGGACTACCATGAAAGTTAATTAACATTATCTCACATAATTGGATTTCTTTAGAAGATTTGAATGTAGAGGTGAAGGCCCTCTTTCTCCAAAATCTTTGAAGGGTCTAACATGCTTTCATTGAATGGAGCAAGGTTGAATTTCCACATAATAGACAAGAAATTGACTGTCTTCTATAGCAATTTTAACAATGTAGCTCAAGTGAATGGGATGAATCTTTAGATATGCAGGAGGGATAATTAACAAGGAAAATAGATGAGTATAGGATAAAAAGGAGAAATTCTAGGCATAGTAGTCAAGAATTCAATGGTTGGCTCGTGGAGATAAAAATATTGGATTTTTCTATGGTTCGACAATATAGAGGCTCTAGAAAAATAAAATAATGAAACCAAAATTAGGTAATGGGCTGTAAAACCCGACGTGCATGAATTTGTTATATATATATGGGAAAGTTGACTTTTCAAAGGGAGAGATTGAGCTGCCACGTAGAAGTTTCCTTCTTCTTTCTGAAATTTCTGAAATGCCCTTCCTCATCCACTTTTTGATTGGGCTTTAAGTAATTTGCTTCTCTAAATTTCTGCAGCACCGAAACCATACCCATACCCATCCCTTCGGTCAGAAAAAGGAGCAGTTTGCGCTGGAAACTGAACTTCATCTCCTCTCCCCTGTTCCTCACCATTTCTGCTGCTCCTGGGTTCATTTTCTGCTATTTTCTGGTTCAAAGTCTGCTGCTAGTGGTTGGGGGAGTTAACGCCAGAAACCAGTCTCCTCCAAGCCTGGAGTTGCTGCTGTAAGTGTGTAAGTTTCTGGTCCTAGTTACACTGCGTTCCTTCCCCCTGTTTTGCTTGTTCTGAAATGTGATTCTGTGTGTGTGGCCAGCTGATGGAAGGGTGTGTAGAAAGAAAAGAAAAGAGAGTGCAAGGGGATATATATATATATATATCTAAACCTATAACTATGTATATGTATGTTGTATGGATATGGAAGGCATGAATGGAGGAGAGAATGATGGATTTAACCATGCCACGGCGAAAGTTGAGAGGTCAGCTGGAAGTTACCCAGAGAGTAATTGGCCGCGGCGAATTAAGTAATTGGCCGCGGCTAACTCTTCCAGAGGGGAATTGGCCGCGGTGGAATGAGGGATTGGCCGCGGCCAATATCGAGAGCACGAGCGAGGAAGCTCCAGGAGGCTTATTCGCCGTGGCACCATGTATGTTGGCCGCGGCGAATGTCCAACTCGCCGCGGAGAAGGGGGTTAAACAAAGAAGAATTGGCCACGGCTAAGAGGTATTTGGCCGCGGCTAATATGCCGAAAACACCTATAACACTTAAGGAACCTTGGTTTTTCATATGTTAATCTGAGGGAATGAAGAATAGACATTAATGTTAGGTAGGCTAAGTTAATGAGACGATTCTTCTGGTTATTCAAACTCTAAAATCTGGTGAACGGGTATTGTAGGGTACTCAGGAGATTGAGTTAGAGCTGAGGACTGGGCAGGGAATGTTGATATCATCCTAGGAGATGAGTAAGTAATGCGGACCGTGAGTAATTCCTATTTCTTATTTTCTTACTAGGTTTCCTTGCAGTGTTCTGACATTTGGAAATCTATTTATGGAGGGACATTTTTAAATGTTCTGTCATATCTATGTTATTCGAAAATTGATTTGAACGTGAAATTTTGCAAATTTACATTTTTTGAGTTATCTGGAAACTTATATATTGAACTGGTATGAATGGTACTTTGTCTGAAATGCTAAATTGAGAAAAGTATTATTTTAAGAAGTAGTGGTTATCTGTTCAGAACTCTGTAGCTAACAGCAGTAGTTGTTAGCCTTAGTGCACCATGATCTGAACCTCAGCTAGCAGGGGTTTTGCTAGCCCCGTGCGGGTAGCTACCACATGTGGAGTTATGTATTTCGTAAGCAAAGTGCTTTGCATCTGTGGTTATTTTCCCCGCAAGCTGTATGCTCCGCGTCTGTTTTTGATTCAGTTCTGCTTAGATACTTCTGATGCATTTTAAGAAACGATCTGCATGAGGCTTGTTTGTGCATGATGAATATATTTGTATATATATATATATATATATTTTACGGGCCTTGTCCTTAAGATTCTTAAGGGTCGGCATTATTTATTCACTGAGTTTCCAACTCACTCTTTCTTAAATTTATTTTTCAAATAGCGTTGAAGACCCTAGCCTACCCTGAGCTGTCGACTAGCTATAGATCTCCTGCTTCATTTCTTTTGGCGAGCCCATAATTGTTCATGTGGGTGTATTTTGTTTTATGCTTGTCAATTATTTGGTTTTGAACAATGTAAAAAAAAAAAGATGTGGCTCCACTGAATCATAGTTAGGGTATCCCCAAATCCCTAGAAGTCTATATTTAGTTATTCTGGGTGTATTGTTGAATTGACTGATTGTAGAAATATCGGGAGGTCCAAATTATAAAGGGGACTCTGCCGAAATTTTTACAAAAGTCAGAAATGATACTCTTAGTTATGGTAGGGGAAATTGTTATCTTTTGTGCCAACATTCTAAATCTGTGGGTTGTGACATGGGCAATGGTTAGATTGCCAATTGGAGATTGACACTAGTTTTGTGAATTTTTTATCTGAGTTATTTACTTTAGTAGATCCATAGGATTTTTTTAAGATACTTAATTTTATTTTACATGTCATTATTGATAATGATAATATATTGTTGTTTAGTCCTTTGACCTCACTTGAGATCAAAGAGGCTATTTTTTCTCTTGGTGCTTTTAACACCCAAGGTCTTAATGGTTTTTTGGCCTCTTTTATCAATGTGCCTTAAGCACAATTGGAGAACAAGTTTGCTAGCTTGTATAAGAGTTTTTTTTTTTTACATGGTTTTTGAATGGCTAGTTTGAATTCTACAATCTGGTAATGATTCTCTAGATGGATATCCTTGAAATTGTAAGTAATTTTAGACTTATTAGTTTATATAGTTTCCTTTACAAGGTCATATCCAAAGTAATCTTTACTAAGGTAAATATTTTAGGGAATGTTATCACAAAAAATCAAAGAGCATTTGTATAATACAAGATCATATTTTCATTATTCACAAGGCTTTTCATTATTTAAAGACCAGGAAGGTTATCAGCAAACATGAGCTTGTAATTAAATTAGATATGAATAAGACTTATGATAGAGTTGAGTGGGATTTCCTTCAACAAGCCTATCTTAAAATGGGCTTTAGTGTAGCTTGGGTGGGAAAGGTAATGAAATGTATTGCCTTAATTGATTTTAATTTATTATTATTAGACAAGAAAATTGCTCAAATTTTCCTCTAGAGAGATTTGAGATAAGGTGATCCTCTTTTTCCTTTTTGATATACTTATTGCAGACAATTTTTCTAGAATAATTAATGTCCAAGTGTTTGCTGGTAGTTTAAAAGGAATTCAACTTGCAAAAAGATGCCTTATCCTCTCTCACTATTTATTTACAAATGGTTTTTTATTTTTCTTAAGAGCTACACTTGATAATTGTCAGACATTAAATAAGGTTTTAGATGATTATTACAATGCATTTGATCAAATGATTAATTTTGATAAATCATGTGTTGTCTTTTCTAGAAACACCCTAGAACATACAAAGGAGAAATTTATAGCTTGCTAGGTATTAATGTGGCAGATTATCCTAGCAAATACTTGGAACTTCCAGTTTTGTAAGGTAGATCTACATCAAAGGCATTGGCTTTTATTCGAGATAAAAATATTATGTAAGGTTCAAGGGTGGAAGCAAGAAGTTCTTTTCCAAGTAGGTAGGGAAGTTCTCATCAAGCCAATAGCGAATGCTATTCCTACCTATTCTATGTCATGTTTCAAATTCCTAAAAAAATATGTCAAGAATTAGATAGCATTTTCGTTGGCTTCTAGTGGGGACAACATAAGGAGGAGGGTTGCATTCATTGCCAAGCATGGAGGAAAATTTACATGGGCTAAAAGTAGTGGGGGCACATGATTCAAAAATCTTTTTTTTTTTAATATGGCCTTTCTAGCTAAATAAGCTTGGTGTATTATATCTTTTCCCAATGACTTGTGGGTGAGAATTCTTAAAGGTATTTATTTCTTAACTTCTGATTTCTTATCTTCTAAAAAGGGTTTAAGGGCTTCCTGGGCATCCTGGGCTTGGTCTAGTATCTTAGAAAGAAGAGATTTCCTATCTTCATAATTGTGTTAGTGTGTTGAAAATAAGGTACAAATAAATTTGTAGAAAGACCCTTAAATTCCCTCATTAGAAGGTTTCAAACTTTCATCTTCTCTTCCTTTTGAAGACCTTTATAAATGTGTGGTGGCACAATTAATTTGTAATGGGCAATGGGATTTATGTGCTATTGATACATGGTTATCTACTGATGAAGTAGAAGCTATTAAGAAAATTCCCCTTACTTGAGTCAACAAAGAAGATAGATGAGTGTGGATAAGCACTAGAGATGGGTGTGAGACTATTAAAGAAGTTATCTATCTGCAGTATCTAATTTTAACAATTTGGATCTCTATCAACTAAGTTTATCCTTTCAATTTCCTCTACAGCTATAGAGATCTTTTTGGAAGTTAAAAATTCCACTAAGGGTTAAGAAATTTTCATGGAGGTTTGTTTTGGTTTATTGCCTTCAAAGGTTAATCTTTGGAAGCATAGATGTTGTAACTCTCTAATTTGTTCTTGTTGTAATGTTGAAGAGGAATCCTGAGAGCATTTCCTTTTGTTTCGTGATTGTACAAACAAGGTTTGGTTCTTTTTTCTTTTATCTCTTAACGTGGATCATATCAGCATTTCTAAAATTGAAGCTTGGTTGTTTGAGATGTTTCTAAATGAAGATATAGAATTTTTGAAAAAGCTATGATCTTTATGCTTTATTGGTATATTTAGAAGGGTAGAAGCACTTGGATTTTTGGCAGTGTCATGCTTGACTAATTTCTACTATAAGACTTGCTCTTGTGGTCCTTTAAGAGTACTAGTTAGTTAATAATTAGTTGTTGCTTGTGAATAATTCACCTTACTCTTATGTTGCTATTAATTCTATTTTATGGAGACCCCTTAGGCAAGGTAATTTAAAATCAATGTCTTTAATATGAATTTTGAATTGGCTAGCATTAAAGTTGTAATTAGAGATTTTTTTTGCCACTATTATGGAATGGTTATGTACTCTTTGTGTTACTATATCATCTTTTATAGCTAAGGCACTTACTTCCTAAAGGGCATAAAGTGGCAAAAAATTTAGCAATGTCAAAGGTGGAATTTAAATTTGATTGTAAGGAGTTGGTTTTTGCTATTAATGCAAGTTCTCCTTATTCAAATCGGAAGAGCTTGCCAATTGTTGAAGAGGTTATCCATATTAGTAAGCAATTCACTTTCTATTCTTTCTCTGAGTACTTAGATTTGTAAATCAAGCAGCTGATTGGTTTGCTAAGTATTCTAGTAAGGGGATATGCCCATTAGGATGGGAATCTTTTTCCCTATCCCCTTTTTTATTAATTATTTTCAAGGATTGTGAGAATCGTAGACAAAGGGTTAGCTAAATTGGTTTGTAACTAGTCTTTTTGTTCTTTATGTTGTTTGTTTCCTTTGATTAATAAAATTTTATTTTGGCCAAAAAAAAAAAGAGAATAAGATACCACTCATAAATATGCTCTACTAATATTTGTGCATGTGTTCAAAATTTTTTAAAAAGTCAAATAGAAAAAGCATATGAAACTACACCTAAACGTAATATAATCAATAAAATCTTTTCAATGATATTATTTTATTATATTTTTCATCCAAAAATAATGTTGAATTTAACAAATTATTCACTTTGAATAAAAGAAAAATTACATTCAAGAACTTAGGCTTTACAAAATTTAGAATAAAAGATTTCCAAAATTAAAATTACTTCCAAGGATTAAAGTTATTTGGAGTTACTATTAGGGCTTAGGAAAATTATTATTAAATTTTTTAAAAAATTACAGTTTAAGTAAATTTAATGGCAATTTTTTTAAAATTCAATAATAACTTTCCTAAACCCAAATAGTAAATCTCTTAAAATATGATAATAATTTTGGTCTTTGGGAGTAATTTCAATTTTTAAAATTTTTTATTATAAATTTTATAAAACTTGAGTGTTTAAATATAATTTTCTCTTGAATAAATATTCAAATGTGTGAGGCTATCTAATAAATTTAGCATTATTTTTTTAAAAAATAAAAATATAATGAAACGGTAGCATTGAAAGCACTCCAACAATTCTAGGACTAAGTTTCGAGAAATGAATGAAATTGTAAGTATACTTATTTGTCAAAATCAATATATATTTATATATTTAAAAGAACAATAACAAACTTGTTACTAAATGGACCAAAAAATGATAGGCTAGCTTGGATCCATTTGGTTCATAGGCCGAACTAACTAGCTAGTACAATTCTCTTTTACAGTACTATTTGTAAGTGGTAATTCGTTTGGTAGCTTGTATGGTCTCCAATTGTGGTTATAACAAACTGGCCACTGAACTCGAGATATATCAGGATTTTTTTGCGAGTGTGAGTGTGTGTGTGTGTTTTCCGGGGGGAAGGGGGTGGGGGGTTTTGTTGTGAGACGAACTAAAAGTTCATGTTTTTAATGAAACCTTGTAGCCCATCAAACATCATTGGGCGAGATCCATTTTAAAAAAAGTTTAGTATTTAGCTAAACTTTTTATAAAATAATAAATTATTTCTGAGTGGTTGAAACTTTTTTTTTTTTGTTATGAAAAGAAAATAAAAAATTAAAAGTTTTCTTTAAAAGTATAAGCGCGTGTGCACGTACACACACACACATATATATATATATATAGACACGTGTGTGTGGTTTTTTTTTTAACTTTTCTCTTAAATATATTCTCTTATGAGTAATTTGATAATATTAAAATCTTTTTCTAAAAGATTCATCAAATATAATAATATTAATAAAAGTATCTATACAAAATATGTTAATAAATACAAAATATTTTTTTCTTACATTGATTTTCATAAAACTCCATTTAAAAAAAATAATCTAAAATGAACAAAAATTTACAATAATTCAAAACAAACCATGAAGTGTAAACTCCAAGAGAATGAAATCATCATCAAAATATCAAGCATCCCTAATGAAGATGTGAATATTGATCCAATGGAAGTAAATGCACTGTCGTTTAGTTGAGCCTATCTTCATCTTAACTAGTCTATTTTAGTTTGAGTGGAACTCAATCCTAATTCAAGTAACTCTTTTGGAGTTTTGGGCATCACAACATCATTAGCAAAAAGACCTTTTATACGGAAGTTTTTCATGTTGATGATGTTTATGGGCTCAATCTAAGATTTCGAATTTGATGCGTTGGTTTAGTTAAATGAATGATTCTTAAAATAAGAGCTAAATCTCTGTATTGTTGTCAAGGTTTATATTGCTTTCACTCAATAAATGGCCAAAGAAGAGCTAAATCTATATACCCTTGAACACAACATCACATAAAAGAATGTGAGTTTTGTGTCCACACAATACTAGCAAAGAGCTAAATACATGGACAAGAAGATAAAAAAAGAGGGTTCAGCTTCTTTTGACCACTTCTTAATTCATCCTCAAATATGAGAGAGAGAGAGAGAGAGAGAGAGAGAGAGAGGGAGAGAGAGAAGCATGTTAAGGCTGAGAAGTTACTGAAGGAAAAAAGTTCTTGTTTTTTTAAGGATTAATTAGAATTTCACATTTTTATTTTAGTTTAAAGTGTAAAAGATTTTTTTATATCTCAAAATTCATGTATTAATTTTATAATTAAATTTTAATTTAGAAGAATAAAATATAGACTACAAGAATGCAATCAATTTTTTACACTTAATATCTCTCGTAAACAGTTAAAAATTGTGATTTTTAATAAAAATAATGTATTGCTATTTTTGCTGTGGCAAATATATTTTTATAGATATTTTTGTCAAAATTCTCTCTCATGCTACCACTCTACCACCCTGACATTTCTGTTATGTCATATTAATAAATATAGAATTTTATTATTAAAAATTTTATTTAATATAAATATAATATGAATAAAAATTTGAATAATAAAAATTTAAGAAATATGTTAATAATTATTATTTTAATTAAGCTAACTAACTAATTATGATTATTTATTTATAAATAATGTTAGTAAAAAATAAAAAACATATTTATAAATTTTTTTTAAAAATAATAAAAAGTCATGGTCAAACACATGTTTGACAACTATACTGTTGAAATGAATTTTTGTCAAAAATAATTTGTACCAATTAATTTTTTTAAAATACATTTGATTATATCTTTTTCATAATTTTTATTTTATATAGATATATATACATACTAATAATTAATATTTATTACAATAATTAATAACTTACGATATATATTAGGTACATTTTATTTTGTACTATGATTGTTTGTAATTAATAATAATTTATGTTATACTTATTTTAGTTACATAGCTTTTAAAGTTTCTAGGTATGTTTTTTTGGGTTCCGGTTGCACTTTTTCTTTTCTTTTTCTAGTTTTTTGGGTTCTTTTTTGTATCTTTCAACTTTCAGCTTTTGAACCAAAAATATTGAATTAAATCAAAGAAATAAAATTAAATAAATTGAACCAAAACTTAAAAAAACTTTAAAGAAAAAATAAGACCAAATTCAAATATAAAAAAATTTCAAATTTTAACCTATAAAAAGAAAATCATCATTTTAAATAATCAAATAAAAAAACAAACCATCAGTAACAAGATTCAATAAACAAAGAGTAAAAATGAAAATTCAGTAAAATAGTAAATCCTCAAAATAAAAAACAAATCATACAAAAAGCAAGTAGACACAACTTATAAGTACATAATTAAAAGTATGAATTTGATAAATAAGAGAAAAAATAGAGAGTTGAACCATTACTAAAGAAATAGTTGAACAACTTCAACAATAAAATGAAAATGATGAGAAACAATGAGAGATACAGAACTTTGAAATAATGAGGAAAGGAGATGAGAAAATAAAATGATATGGTAAAACCTTGAAATTTATATAGAAAGGTGTAAAAAAAATTGCCAGGCCAAAATTGCTTTTGTTTTCTTATTTTCTTTTTTAAAGATTTGCGCCTATATGCCTCTAGCTATTTAATTTTTATTTTCTAAATTTCATGTTTTGTAAATATATCACGAAAGAGAGAGAGAGAGAGAGAGAGAGAGAGAGAGAGTGCATATATATATATATAAAATTAAAATGTATTAACCAAATATATAATATATAATTTAATGAAAGAAAAATATTAAATTTGATAATAATTAAATTTATTATTATTATTAAAAATATAAACATTTATAATATAGAAATATACAATATAGATTATAAAATTCTAATTTATTAATTCAATTAGTAATAATGTATAATTTATTTATATTTCATTATTATCATTTCTTAATAGTTAATATGTTATTATTTAATACATTTTTTATAATTATTTTAATTGATACAAATAATAATTAAAAGTTTTTAAAAATCAACATTGAAAATGTAATTAATTAATTATTTATTTTTTGAAAAATAAAATTTATTTTTTAAAAAAATTATAAACTTGACAAATTTATTCCTATTTCCTATAGAAATTTTTGTAGGAAATTTTTCCTATAGAAATATATAAAATATAATTTTAAAAAAAAATATATTATATATGATTCTATAAAGTAAAAATATTAAATTTAAACTAAATAAAAATTAAAGAATCATTAATATGAGATAATTTAATAAAATTAAAATCAATACTTAATAATTAATAATTTTACATAATTAATGTAAATAATAAATAAAATTATAATTTATCATAATTAATAGCTTATAATAATGAATATAAATATAAAATAAAAATAAAAAAGAATAATAATTTAATAATTAATATTAAATAAATTATAATGCATAATAATTAATAAATTAATAATTAAAATAATATATATATATATATATATATGTAAATAATTAAATTACTTTTCATCTAATAATTTATCTTAATTTTCATTTTTATCTCCATCTTGCACATTTATCTAAAGATCCACTTATGAAAAAGTTTTACATTAAATAAAATTGGACTAGATAATAGATATATAAGTAGAAAGGACCTATACAGTTTTAAGTCAAGAGATGGAATCAAATCCACTTATACACCTTCTTTCAAAAGTCCAACAAGGATGGCCTAATGAATTTCTTTGATATTTGAGACTCTTTCGTGTCTTAGTATGAAAGTAATACTTAGAGTTACAAAAATTAGTTATTGGAGAGTGATTAATCCAAAAGTTTACTTTCACGTTGTAACAAAGAAGGGCTATATTTGAGTTTGAGACATTAGGCCCACATCTTAGACCAAACAAAGAATGTTGGGGTATGAGAGACCCATACTTTACTATTAAGGGTTTAATGTCCATATGACTATATCTAATTATTGGGTCTTTAACTTTAAGTTAGCACAAATTACAGCTTTCCATCCACTTGGGTTATTATCTCCATTTGTGTTCATGCTGAGCCAAGCTCTGATACTATTATTGGGACCTAAAAGAGCCTCAGACATCATAGGGATCTATTAGGCCTTCTTCTTAAACTTTTGAAAGAAATTATATAGATGAACTTGACCCTACTTTTTGACTTAAAATCTTAAAACATTACGTTTATAGATCCTTTTCTCACACACACACACACACATATATATCTAGTTTAATTTTATTTAATGTGAGATTTTTTCAAAGTTGGATTTTTAAATAAATGTACAACATAGAGATGATAATAAAAATGAAGACAGATATGTCTATCTATATTTTTATTCATTGTTTCCAAATTATTTTTACAAATTTTAATTTTATTTCTTAAAATAAATAAATAAATATTAACTACATTACTTTTTAAATTTTGATTTTGAAAGTTTTTTAATTATTATTTATTAATATTTAATATGTTATTATTAATACTTAATATATTATGAATGTTCAGTATATCTTATATAAATTATTTTAATTGATATAAATAATTTTTAAAAATTTTTAAAAATAAAATTTAAAAAAGAATGTAAAAAATTTTCATTTATTTATATTAAAACTAAAATTAAGAGTTTTTTGAAAAATTGTTGAATGACATGTCCAACCATATTTTTGTAGGAAAAGAATTTTTCTTACAAAAATATATAATATATAATTTCATGAAGTAAAAATATTAAATTTAAACTAAATAAAAATTTAAAAATATCTAATATGAGATAGTTTAATAAAATTAAAATTAATACATAATAATTTCAAATAATTAATATAAATAATAAATAATAACTATAAGTTATCATAATTAATAACTTATAATAATTAATAGAAAACTCTAATATTATTTATATTTATTGATCAACTAATATAATAATTAATTCATTTAATAAAATTTTAATATTTAATAATAAATATAAATAATATAAATTAAAACATATATTTTAAACTAAATTAAATAAATGTTTGGAATATATTATTTTTAATTTATTACTTTTTAATTATCAATTAATTAATTTAGAGTTAAATTTTCTATAATTTATATCATTTTTTAAAGTATACGTATTATGTATATATGCACTAATAATATATTATTATATATAAAATGGTTGGCCAAACCAACTGTTTTATTGTCGTCATTTTTGGGTGATAGAAAATTAATTGGCATTGAGTGACCATTTGTCTATCGCAATTTTTTTTGACAGAAACGTAGTTAGTTTGATTAGTCATGTTGCAAATTTTTTGTTAGTTTTGCTCAATTTTTTACTATTTTTTATTTATAATGCCTTTTTTCAACAAAACTTTTAGTTTCAATTGAAATTTAGTTGAAAAATAATGTATAGGTTAAGGAAAAAAAAAAAGAAATTTAACATCTATCATAATTTATTGGATGGTTCTGTTAGAAAATATATAGATTATTGTAGTGATAATTTCTCATAATTTTATTGGATGGCTTTGTTAGAAAATATATAGATTGTTGTAGTGATAATTTCTACGTGTACATCAAATTGATACCGTTAATTATTTGATAATAGTTACGTTTATAATCCAACATCTACCTGCCAAGTTGAAATGTTAGTAAATTATTATGGAAATCAACTTATCTACCAAAATAACTTTGCCTTTTCAAAGTTGGCTCATAGAAGTGACCATTGTAATATCCGATTTTTCTAGAATTGGACCAAAATCGATCAAATGACATAAGGAGTTCCTCGAATGAAATGAAATAAGGTTAAATAAGGCCATATTTACAAACAAAGTATCTAAAAATGAGGACAAGGATCTAAAGGTGGCCCAAAATCGAAGTTGAAATAGTTAAACGGCTTAATATGAAACTCAGTGGTAGAAATCTTAATTTTAGGCAACTTCTTGAAAATTTAAAGAAAGAATTTTTAAACGATAAAATTGAACCACTAGGGTCCTCAAGGCCCCTGAAAACCATAGAAACCATCAGAATGATTAAAAGCATTTTGGTGTATGATTTAGACAAAAGGTTGACTAAACTTTGACTAGATGATTCGGGATGGTTCTAAACTCCATAAATTGGAAGAAAATATTTTTAATAAATAAGAGAACCTAAATTTTCATATGGAAAAGATGGTTCTAAAAAAGAATATAAAACGAGCCCAAATGAAGGAACGGAAGTGGAAGGACATAATTGGTATTTTGGGAATTGTTATAAAAGTCTTCCTCCACCTTTTATATAGTCAAGTCAACTTTTTCTCTTTCTCTTCCTATCAAACCAGACTTGACGAGTAAAGGAGAAAGAGAAAAATCTGGAGAAAAACATAGCCATAGGTGCTTAAGAGAGAGAAACAAAAAGCTTGCATTTTGGTAAAGATTTTTGCCTCTTTTCACTTCCTCCTAGTTAGCAAAATTATTCCTTTCACTAAGAGCTTCATTTTGATGTAAATTTCATCCCAAGATTCCTTATTTTCATGGGTGACCTGAGGCTAAAGTTCAGATTTTAGGGATGCTCCTTTGAAGAAAAAGTTTCAAGGTAAAGAGTTTTTTACACCCATGTGTATCTTGTTGTAAAATTTTCGATTTTGTGTTGAACCCTAGAGCCCTAAGTTTCATCCATGGTGGTGTTGAAAACATATGACATTTGGTTGTTTGAATGATTTAAGAGCATAAATGGGTGTTTTAAATATTATTTCTTATGGGTTTAATTGAAATGGTTAGATTTATGCATTGGGTGATCTTGTATGTACATGGGCTGGTCAAAGAGAGATAGTATAAGAGAGAAGAATTGCTGCTGGAATTGAGGCTATTAAAGGCTTAATGAAGTATTTTAGAGATGGAAATTGAGTTAGAATGATGATAATTTCCATGGATATGCATTCTTGAATTTTAGCCATATGTGTAGCTTAAGTTGAGAATTTGAGATGCTATCATAGAATTATGTTGTTGGGGCTGCCCAAACAAGTTTTATATGATTATTATAAGTTAATTATGTCATGGAAATAAAGTTAAAATTAAGAAAGCCTAAGAAAATGAGCAAAACTCACTTAGCCCCTTTATATGGCATGGGTTTGGCCAAGCATGGTTGGAGTACCTAGAGAGAGCTCTAATGAATTCTAAGGTTTTAAGAAGCCCAATTATGATAAATAAGCATTAATAGAACCATTGAATTAAATTTAAAAGCCTTATTTTCAAAGGTAAATTTTTAAAGTACATAAAGGGCCTAAAGGAGCAAGTGGCCTTAGGCTTGTGTAATCATGTATATGATGGTTCCAATGAGTTTCATTAGAGTTATGTGACTCATAACAAGTGAGGTTTAAGAGCTTAGAAAGTGAAATCTAAGAATTGCTACTTAAGGATGCATAAAGTAGTTTAAATGCCCTTTTGAGTTTTGCTAATTCTATATGGTAGCAATATGAGTTAGAATGTATCCTAATGGGTGCTTTGTATTGTAATTGATGTAGTTTGGACCGAGCCAATGCAAACTTATTTTAGGTATGTATGAGTCTAAGAGGGATATGGCAAAAGATCAAAGAAAAGAGAAAGATTTAGGAGTTAGTAGTGGCTTAGGGCTCTTAACTCCACAAGGTAACTTTCTCTCTACTTCTTGCATGCAATTGAGTGCTTGAATGAGTTGATACGCTTTTATGTGTAGTTTCTTGATACTTTTATGAAATATGATCCATTATGTTTTCATATGAGCTTTATGAGCACCTTATGTTTATGAAAAGTTTATGTGATGGCTCTTAACTCCCTAAGGCTTGGAATTGAGTACAGTAGCTCTTCCTTGGCTCGAGTTGAGATTGGTAGAAGAAATGAATGAGTTTTCATGTTATGTTATGCATATGATTTATATGATGCATGTGCATAGCATTCTTGCACCACATACATTGCATTCACTCATAGCATTATTGTGTGTATTGAATTGGATGAGATTTTGCCATTGAGATTCTCCTTGAATCTCACATCCATGCTCTCACGAACCATTTCAAGGTTATCAAGCCAAATTAAAGAAGATGAGAAGATTAGATATTGGGAGTTATGTGCTAGAAGCACTATATATGTTAAAATGTAATTATTAAGAATGGCATGGATAATATATTATGAAACTTGTAATGTAAATAGTCTAACTTTTTGACAAGTGTGGATGTATGACTTGACTATTATGTATGGATAGTGGTTATTTATATATTTAATGATGTTTGCGAATGGAACAAAGTATTTGAGCATGAGAACATGTATATTAGTTAGGTGAATATATGATTTGGCAATAAATGATTAGGATGATGTACGGAATGTCATTGGAAATCATGTGCCATTTAGGTGTCAAGAGGTCAAATTGTGATCTAAGTCTTTTGGCATGATATGGAATAGTTAGAAATATCATTTAGGATGATTAAAACTTGCTCCAAGTGAAAGAATTCCATTTGGATGTCAAATGGCCCAAAAGGATACCAATGTTAGGTATAGAAAGACCCTAAATAACTCTTGTACCAAAAGTGGCCTAAATGATTTAGTTAAAGTTTGAGATTTGGCATGTATATAGACCTTTAAGAGGGTTTTTTGTTAGGTCAAAAACTATAAATTTTGGAGATCCACTGAATATTTCATGAATTTTCAAAATTTTCAAAAATTATGCAAAATAGTCCCTAATACTGTTCATATGATAGTTCTAATTTTTAATGGATTTGAAGGGCCAAATGAAATTCAACACTTATAAAATTTTACAAAAATGTGTTTGGCATTACAAGATTTTTAGAGCCATTGAGTTTGTGTAAAAAAGAGTTGTATAAAGGAAGTTATGAATTTTTGAAAATGAGGATCTAATGATATCCAAGTACTATAGCAACCACTGATATGCAAGCTTTTTCATGGGTCAAGTGAGTTCACCTACCCATGAAATTTTACAAAAATATAGATGATATTATAAGCTTTTCATGGACACTAAAATCACCTAATTTGAAGTTGTGTAGCTCAAGATAGTTATTTTTAAATTTTAGGTCTGTCATATGCCTTCCACTTTTACTAGAGTTATTATTCCATTACATTTGGCAGGGCAACTGAACTCAATTTCACCTAAACTTTTTATAACATGTAGTTCAAATTCTAAGCTTTCTATAAACACCAAGTTTGCATGATTTGGATTTGTATAACTTAAATTATGAATTTTCAAATCTAGTGCAGAGGTTATGTGCATGCTATCATTTTAGGTTTTTGATCTTTCTAAGGGGTTCCATGAGCTAAACATAATAAAATGAGTATGAACAAACTTATTTATGATGAAAATGAATTAATGAAAAGAAAGAATGAAGGTTGCATCCCTATAGTTCAAATTGACCCATAAGTGACACGATTTAGGTGTTGAAAGCTATGAATGAATGTTAATTTTTGCTTGAAACTTCATAATTGACATGTATGAGTTAGTTAGATAAGTTGTAAAGAATAAGGGGCATCAAACCTTGTCAATATAAGAGCTGAGATAATATCTTATTAACATGGTTGAGGATCTTATCGATAAGATCTTTTATTTTGCAATGTGAAATCCGAGACCTTGTCAACAAGATTTTTTATTAGTAAGTATAAGGTTCTCTAACATAATAAGTTGTACCATATAGCATGTAATGGTGTGACAACCATGATGATATGGTGTATATACAATTCATCAAATATAAACTTTAGATAGGTTTATGGATGGATGGGGTGGATTAAGGTGGGCCTTTTTTTTTATTACTCACCCTCACATCATTTACTTATTATAACTTGCCCTATCCCTGCTTATATCCCACAAGTTTTTTTATTTTTTTTAACCCTATACCTAAACCTCGCATGGATTAATGCAAGGCAGGGCATGGTAGGTACACTTGTTCACAATAAATATAGAAAAACAAAAGATACTTGTAAAACCCATCACTAAAGTGGAGAATTACATAGCTATGAAGTAGATAGTTCCACTACTTCTAAGTGAACGACTTAGTAATATTATATTAAAATTTAAATGAAATTAAATAATTGACCAAAAAATACATTAACCTCTTAATAAAAAATTATATAGCAAGGTGGGTTCAGGATAAGGAATAAATCAGGACATGTATGTCCCGACTTTGCTCCAAACTCAAATATTTTATTCAAGTTTTTTTCAATACCGGGTCAACCATTGAATTATCTGTCTTGAACAAATTAGGGCAGGTCGGAGGTTAGATCAAAATTGCAATTAAGCATTGTTGAAAATCCAAATTGTTGCATATAATTAAAACAAAAGCGTTTCTAGGCAACAAAACCGTTTCCAAAAGTATAATAAGCAACAGAGCATAATAAAAAATCGTTAGGAGTAAAATAACCATTGCCTCAACCCTACAAAATGGAAGAAAACGTTAGAGAAGGTGTAAAAACCCTACAAAATGGAAGAAAACGTTACAGAAGGTGTAAAAACCATTGCGTAAAGGCATTGGAATTGTGTCTTACATCGTTACTTAAAATTCTATGCAATGACAACGAATACAAAAATCGTTGCATTATTGTTGCTAGAAGTATGAGCAACAGTTTTTACACCCTTTGCAACGCCATTCTGGTAAGACATATATATAAGAAAAATGTCTGAGGGAACATATATTTGTTGACCGCCTGTGCTTGCATCTTTTGTTTTACTTCTTATTTCTCTATTTTTAGGTTACACACTAACTTCTTTGGATTTCCCGGAAAAATTAAAAATTCTTTTTGCATAATCAACATGTAATATATTATAAAGTTTAATTGAACTGTTTGCAGTATATTAATAAATTATTCGTGGTGGATAAAATAAAGCTTTCAACAAGATCAGCTTTTCAAAAAACCAAATTGTAAAGTTTGATCATTTCCTATTATACTACCATGTTAAATTTATTTTACTAAAAATTTTAATAACCTGGTCAAATCACGCTTAAATGATTTCATTAAGAAACAAAAACGTACAAAAAGGTTATGTTGGTTTCTAGGTAAATTACTATTATATATTAATCAGCAGAACATTTTCCCGTTCCATAATTATGAACTTAAGTTACAGCTTGTGAATATATATATATATATATCGGGATTTCAAATAATAAAAAAATTTAATTAAAGAAATCTTTATTATCAATAGGTAGAATATATCAAAACTGAGTTGTTTCAATGATTATATACTCTAATCTTATTGTTGGTTAGACTAATATTAATAATTTATTTTCTCAAAAAATTAATTATGAACACATTCATTCAGAATTACAGAAAAAAAACAATTGATCTAGAAAAGAAAATGAAGAAATATATCTTGAAGGGGGCCAGTATAATTAATGCAATGTGGACTTTCAATGAAAAGGAAGATAATGATATGGTTGGAATTTTGTTCCATTCCAGCTCTATAAAAAAATTGAATAAAATAAAGAAATTAAATTAAATAAATATTAAATATAAACATTTTAAATTTATAATTATTTTTATTTATTTATTTTTAAAAAATAAAAGATAGTATAAAAAATTTATACTACTGTATAATAATAGAATAGTATTAATTTTATTTAATATATTGTCTTGTTAACATTTCACATTATTATATCTTAGATTTCAAGAGTATAACTCATATCCATAAATTTTCTAAATAATCAAATTTTTTCCTAAGCTGAAACAGAGTTGTGCCAATTCATGATAATAGTTTCTCCATAACATAAATCTTTTGGATTATCAAAATTGGAATCCTCAGTAAAAAAGGTAAGGACTACAACTACATATATGCATGTCTTCATCGGTGAAACTTGAACCACAAATTATAATACATAGTGCAATGACAAATTAAATAAGTGATTGCCTCGGTATCAAGGAAAAATGAAGATTCTTCGGAAACTTTATACAAAAAATAACAATTTATACAAATTAAGTTCTTATATATTGCTGTCTAATTTCTTTGATAACAAAAGGTTCTCGGACTCTAAAGCTCTTTTACTTAGAGTTAGATGTTTACAAATTTCATTATTCCCTTATGCCCTTACTCTACTGCCTCTCATGTCTAACCACAAAGAGTGCCATCCGCTCAGCAACAATCAAGAAGAGGCACACCCTTCCATCCATCCCTACGATACTCCCCAAGGCATTAAGAGAGATACGCCTCTCTTTGATTAATGAACCTACGAGAAGAGACTAAGCCTTTTGATGGTTTTATTTTGCCACCATACAAGTTAAAATAATTATTTATTGCAGATGTAACCCTTTTCTTCTATTCCTTTTGCTTTCTTTTTATGCAACTTTTGTTTGTGTTTTCTTTTGTTACCCAATGCGATCCTTTGTATAATCAAGCCTACAAAAGAAGTAAATATGAAGTGTCGCAAAATACTGGGGTGGGAAACAAAATGAAATATACTGGATTTTTAGCACGTGCCAACATTAAGATTTCCTTTTGGAGATGGATCTGAATACAACAGAATTGTCAGTGGTGTAGCTCCAAGAATTGCGCCACTTTTGGAAGGACATGTTAACCATCTTCAAGCTTTAATTGTTCATCCTTCAACATGGTCGGTGAAAAGATAATAGCAGAGAGAAAATAGAGGAATAGAGAGATAACAGAATAATAATTATTAGAATGCCTTCTTTTTGATTGGTTAGAGCTACATATTAGTTAGTTAGTTAACAACTTGACAAATAAACTAAAACAACTATTGATTCAGTTATTAACAACCTAATAACTTTAACAATTTCAGCTACTATTACTGTTTACATCTAATAATACTCCCTTCCCAAAGGACCCTTGACCTTAAGGGTAATTACATAACGATTCCCTAAACATTCTCACAAATATCAAGAAACATCCCTTGAAGATTATAAAGTGGAACCCAAGTAGCCTTTTAATTAGGTAGCTCCTTCCATTGACTTAGCATTTTTGTTACTAGCTTGCCTCTCTTTTGCACTACTCTTTTGTGCAAAACCTTCTCAGGTACAACCTGTTCTAGTCAGTTGGGCCAAATTGTTGGAAGGTTGCCTTTGGGCCATAACTAGATTATGACAATGTTTCAATAAGGAAAGATGAAATGCATTATGAATCCTTGAGTCTCTAGGTAATTTTGGTTTATATGCAAATAACCCAATCTTCTGTATAAGGACCATAGTACTGAGGGGCAAGTTTTTGTAAGCTTTTAAAAGCCACTAAAACTTGCCTATAAGGTTGGGATTTTAAGAACACCCACTCCCTTTCTTGGAATTGCCTATTCGTCCTCTTCTTATCAGCTTGTTACTTTATTCAATTCATAGCTCTATGTCAATTATGTTTGATAACAACTATCATTTCCTTTCTTGTTGTAAAGGAATGATCCACAACTTTAACTAGTGCATCTTTAGTCAAATAAGGAATATGAATAGTTTTTTTTTTTATACCATAAACAATCTTATAGGGAGTGGCTTATATTGTAATATGAAAGTGGTATTATGCCACCACTTAGCCAATAACAGTTATTTGTACCATTCCTTTGATTTTTCCTAAGTCATACACCTTGAAAAAAAAAAAAGACTCTAAACATTAGTTTAAAACTTCAACGTGGCCATTGGATTGAGAATGGTAAGCTGATATTAAATTCTGTTAAACCCTTAGTTGCTTTAAAAAATCTTTCTAGAAATTGCTAATGAAGATAGGTTCCTATCACTAATCATTTACGCTGGAGCCCCATGTAGCTCATAGAGATGATCTAGGAACTGTTGAGCTATTATGAGAGTTGTATAAGGATGTGTCAATGCAACAAGGTAGGCATATTTACTCATACTATCAATAACCACCATAATTGTGTCATTTCCATTAGATCTAGGCAACCCTTCAATGAAATCCATAGATATACTCTCCCAACTACCTTGAGGAATAGGTAGTGTTAAAGTAATTCGAGATTAACAATAGTTTCATTCTTACATTGAGCACAAGTGTCACATTGCTTGTGAAGAACTTTATGATAGCCTCTGTATTGTTCTACCAAAACAAAGCTTTTAACCTTTGATAAGTTGCCTTTACTTCATGAATGCCCTTTCTGTATGGAAGAGTACATCCTTGTTTGCAACCTTGTTTGCATCACTCCTAATCACCCTTTTGTCTTTTCTTCTCAATACTTGACCATTACACTTCATTGTTGTTGTTTGGAGCTAAATGATTAATTATATCTTTAAAGTTATCATCTTGCTACCAAGAATCTTTAATTTGCTGCCATAAATAAGATGAGACCCTAGATAGAGTCAATTGCAATAATTGGACCCTTTTAACTTGTGAGAGAGCACCTACCAATATATTCTCTTCAACCTTCTTGTATTGAATCTCATAGTCATATCCTACCAATTTGGCAAGCCAAAAGAATTAGAATGATGTCTTTCATTTTTAGTTTAACAAATACTTTAGACTTTGCTTATTAGTTCTAATAATGAAGTGTCTTCTATCTAGGTCTTGGTGCCACTATTACTACTACATGTACTATAGCCAATATCTCCTTCTCATATACTAAAAGGGTTGTATGCTTTGGTAATAAGGCCCTGTTGTAAAACACCAAAGGTTAGTTCTATTACATCAAGATATTACTTATGCCATGGCTAGAGCATTATTTTCCTCAATAAAAGACTTGGAAAAATTAGGTAAAGCAAGCACAGAAGTTGATGTTAAAGCCTCCTTTAAAGCTTGATAGGCTTTAATTGTTGCCTTTATCCACATAAAATTATTTTGCTTGAGTAGTTAGTTTAAGGGTCTTGCTGTTTCTCTATAACCCTTGATAAATGTTTGGTAATACCATGTGTAACATCTGGTTTTCTGAAAACATGAGAAACATAATGTACAGTTTCTCTGTTAATGAATGAAATTTACTTGATATAAAAGAAAGTCCCCCCAGATGATGTAGTTAAGGTCTTAAAAAATTTGAGAAGCATTTTAAACTCCTAAAAATGAGAATCCCAGGCTCAAACGGAAAGAAAAATAGAGATAGAATGAAGAAACAATTTCTTATGAAAAACTGACAAAACGTAATGAAATTTTCGTAAATAAGTACAACTTTTAGAAAAACATATAAGAGGGCTTTTTATATAAAATTTTTGAGTTGTCTAGGGTTCTTAGAAGCTCTGAAAATCATGGGAAGCCCCAAGACAGTTAAATCCCCTCCAGTGGATATTTTCTAACGTCGGTTGACCTAAACTTTGACCGATTTATTTGATAAGGTTTTAGTTCCAAATTGAGTGATTCCAAAGGCATTTTATTAAATTGGGAACCTAAATTTTATAATAAAAAATACAATTCTCAAAAAGGAGGTAAAACGAAGCCGAAATGAAATTGCCATTATGAAAGGACAAAATTAAAAATTTTAAAAAATGTGTTTCTAGAAGCTCCCACACACTTCTCCTTTCTTCTCCCATCTTCTTAAGCATAAAATTTATGCCTAAAATACAAAATATGATCTGATCTCTTAGGCTCATAAGAAGGGGAAGAAAAGGAAGAGAAAAATTAAGAAAAAGGTATGGATTCTTGGTAGTTTTCTATGCTTTCTTCCATCCAAACCTCCTCTCCTCCATTCTCTTTTGTTTCCTTTGATTAAAATGAAGTTTTCAAATATGTTTTAAGGGAGATATTAAGGGGAAATTTCTGATTTGAAGAGAGGAGCTTGGAGAAGGTAAGATTCAAGTGAGAAAAAGCAAGAAAACTAGGTAATTTCTCTTCGTATGGTTGCTACCTTTGGTTCCTCTCTTCTTCCATTTCGCCTAACATGAGAAACCTTAGGAGGACTTGATTTCTAGGTAGAACCAAGGATGAATCTAAGGAAAAAAGGTGTGAAGATTAAGAATATATAAAGAAAATTAACAAAAAAACTATTAGATTTTAAGATGCAATTTCTAGGGTTTCAATTACACATTGTAAAATATGATTTTGTATGATGGTTCTTAGGCCTAAATAAGAATTTAAATGAGCTTCCAAGACCCCTAAGAGGCACCCCACATGCATCCTCCCTTGAGAAAATAAAGCAAACTCTAAGAAACCCCATTTCCTCCATAGCCTCAGCCTAAAGGGGTTTGTGTAGCTAAGGAGAGTTTTAAATTTTTTTAAGCCCATTTTTGAGTCATATATGATAAATGAAAATGAGGGGAGGCCTTAGAAAAAATTTTGAACCCATAGAAAGTGAGTTGGTACTTTATGTTCCATATTATGATATAAAGAAGAAACATATAGTTAGGCTCTTGGTATTGATTGTGTGATGACTCCAAGAGGCTTAAAAGGAGTCAAGAATTATACTTGAAAAGAAAGAATGAAACCTAGAATCTATTTGATAGGTGTTGCTTCATTAGGTGTAATTATAAAACCATAATGAGGTTTATAGACCAAGCTAGAGTTCAAGCAAGTGTGTGGCCTTAGAATTAATTTTATGAACCTAATTGGCTTCCATAAATTGTGTTTAGGCTAAGAGAAACCTTTCTCACACTTTTGTGTGTGTGTGACCAAAGCAAGGAAGGGAGATTCAAGGGAAAAAGCGTATAATTGCTTCTAAAGTAGCTCTCTCCACCTTCTCTCATGCATGGATGTGTACTTAGCTTGTCTTAGAATGTGTGTATGTGTATTTTCAAATCATGAAAAACATGATAGCATGATTTCATGTGCCATGGTTTTATGATGACATATTATGTTTTATATGATGTTTATGATGTAAGCTTGGGTTTGCTTGAGTGTGGTGAGGTCAAGAACCCTTAGCTATGGTGAGGATGAGCTAAAAACTCTCAAGATTGGTTGAGACAAAGAAAAAAGTCTTCCAAAAGCAAGATGGACTCCCAAGAGCATGGTTGAATCCAAAAATATCTTAAAGAATGGGTGAGGTAAGTCTAACTTCCACAAGAAATTGGATGAGGCCAATCCATTTGCTTGACAAGCCTTTGTATGCTATATATGACTTTCTTAAATAATGAAAATACCTCTTGAATGTTTGCACATGCCAACATGACCATATATGCATTTATGAGACTTGTTTGCATCTATTATGTATGATTAAATGGGAGATGAGCTATTGGGATTCTTTGAATCTTATTCCCTCCTCTCCAATGATCTAAAATGCTAGGTGGACCAAGTGGACAAGGTAATGGAAGCCAACTACCGTGGAGATGAAAGTATGACATCCAAGAACATAAATTTTGCTACTTTAAGGCCATATAAATGGCAAAAGATGTAACCAATGGATGTATATATATTATGATGTTATAAACACATGTATTTATGATAACATGTCATGTATGAATGAGAGAATATGTTATGTGACCATTAGAATGTGAATTGAGTATACGATGGCAAACTAATTTCATTGATGGTTTGATGTAATTGTGTATAAGTGTGGGTAAGATGGCCAAAATGAGAGGCATGAGATTTGGGACCATTTGGGCAGCTCACACAAGTCCTAATCATGCTTTTAGACTTATTCAAGAGGTACCAAACCCTAAGAAAAGCTATTTGGATATTTTGGTATCCTATATGGAGCCAAAATTGACCATAATAGAACTCTACGTTACTTTTTATCCAAATGAGCTCTTCTTGATCTGAGATTTGACATGATATTAGAGTTTGTTGAGAGCTTTTTGGAAAGTTAAGGAACAGAATTTTTAAAGGTCTAGAGAATATTTAATGAATTTTCAAAGTTAAAAATTTTTCTAATTTTAGTCATGTCACTATTCACTTAGGTTCGAAAATGAAATCTATTACACAGGGCTTAAATGATGTCCAATTACCATGAAATTTTATACAAAGAAATTAGACATTCCAATGACTTATGACAACTAGAAGCACCTCATTTGGATGTCTAGAGAAGGAGATGAATTTTCAAAAAATCTATCTAGTATCAGGAATTTCACTCGACCTCAGTTATTGTTTGATTAGATTTTGAGGTCTGGGCATACCTGAATTGATCTGGAGTTATTTTTTCCTTCTAACTAACATCTATAGCTTTTTAGATTGATATCATTTACATGGATTGAATTTTTTTGGAAATAATTGGATATTTTTTAAGTTTGCTGCAGAATTCTGTGACAGCACCTCTAGACTATTTCGCATGTCAAATGTTCTTTGTGTTAGATGTGATGGTCTAGATATATTTTTAGCATAAATTATACATGCATAGCTTTCTAGAATAGCTAAGAATGCATGATTTCAATTTTTCTAGAATTAGTTATGATTTTCCAAAGTTATGACAGAAAATGGGATAAATTTGGCCGAAAATGAATTTGTATGTTTTGAGCTTCCCATTAAGCTCCTTGAGATGTTGGGCACTTTTGATGATATAAATGAGTTGCATTCATGTAATTAAATATGAAAATGCATTGTATGAGCTCACATGGCCCACGTGACACTAAATAGAATTTTTATACACGACGCAATGCAAGAAAATGCATTATTTTAATTCCCTTTTTTTTGCTCTTTCATGGAATCTATGAATGTAAAACATGGGAATGTTGTGAAATGAGCTAGAAATATATGGTGTTACACCATGCTAACCCTAAAAATGATCTAAGTTGCCCAACTATAGTTAGCGTAGGCCATTATTAGATTGCTTGTATTTTTAAAAATATGTAGCAACACCCTTAGAACTCATTATGTGGCCTAGGTACTCTACTTGTCTAGAGACAAAGGAACACTTACCCAATTTAACAAAGTATTAGTGCTTTCTTAATACTTCTAGCACTAATTGTAAGTATTTTTCATGATTGTCCAAGCTGAGGTTATAAACCAAAATATTATTTAAAAAAAATATAGGCAAGAACTTTCTTAAAAACTCTTTAAAGATACTATTTTATAACTACTTAAAAAGTTGCAAGATTGTTTGTGATGAGGCCAAATGGCATGACCACAAACTTATAATGGTCTAAATGGGTCTTCAAGGTAGTTTTTGGATCATCCTTTAAATCCATTCTTATTTGATGACACCCAACTTTAGGGTCTAGCTTAGTGAAGAATTTTGCCTTTTAGAGCTCATCAAATAGCTCCTTAACTATAGTAATTAGCAAATTATCCTTAACTATCTTCTTGTTTGATTCTTTATGATTAATACACATCCATCATGTCTTATCCTTCTTTTAACAAGAACAATAGGTGCCAAAAAATGTGAGGGTCTATCTCGAATAACTCTTCTATGTAGCAACTGTTCTATCAATTTCTCAATTGTATCTTTTCAGGCTCTTGGGTATTTATAATCCTAATGTTAATAGGTCTGCTCCTTCTTAGAGATTCATGTTGTGATTATGGCATTCTCTAAAAGGTGGAAACAAAGTAAGAGTCTCAAACACATCATGGTAGCTAGTAGCTTTTGACACCTTTTCTTCCTTTAACTAAATAGTTATACACTTTACCCTTTCCTTTAACTTTTGCATTACTTGTATTAAGAAAAATTAGGCTTCTTCCTTATTTATCTCTTGTAGTTGCTTATGTATAATCGATTTCCATTTGTTGGGACTATTTGCCATAAATTCTACTAACCTTGCCTTATACTAGAACAACATAATGAGTTTAGCAAAATCCCACTACAAGCATTTTATAGATTTAAGCCATTGCATCACATCCATTTAGAGAGGTAACAAATGGATTGTCATGAATTCTTTCCCTTGGATCTTCCATTTAAATTCCTTACACACTTTTTTAAAGGGTAATTTCCCTCCTCCAGTTATTGTTACTTTATAATCCTTCAACTCATCCATTGGAATACCCAATTTCTTTACTGTTTGCAGGTCAATAAAGTCATAGGTGCTACCATTATCAATTAAAATATGTAGCATCCTTCTTCTCATATGCCCTTGCACCCTTATGGTGGTATTACCCTCCTCTCCCTTAATGGCATTTAGTGAAATCTTGGGGGGTTTTGTCAAGTTATTGAATTAGTTCTCTATCTTCTTCATTATCTTCGTTTAAACACTATTTTTCATCCTTAGTCTCTATCAAGTGTAGCCGCATGCTTTTTCTTTAAGGACATTCATAGCCCTTCTCATACTTTTCATGAAAAAAGTAGCATAAGTTGCTGACCTTATGCTCCTCAATCTCCTTAAGTGTGAGCATCTTGTGCACTCTAAATCCTTCCTTATTTCCTTTGGTCTTTCTAGTTTACTACTAGTTGTCATCCGTAGAGTACTTTTTGTTGTCACTATATACCTTTTCTTGATTCCCATAAGTTGGCTACCTAAAGAGCCTAATCTTGCTACAACTTTCCCTCCTTTATACTTAGTTGATGATTAACAATTTAACTCTTGTATCTTAACAATCTTCATGGTGTCCAACAATCTTCTTGGCCTAAACGGCCTTACCTCTCCTTCTATTTCCCTTTTTAGACTAGCCATATAGCAACTGATCAAATATGGTCTTAGTTATTTCAACTTACTAGTTAATTTATTAAATGCATCTTGGTAGGCACTGATAGTGCCTTATTGCTTGAGTTGCATTAATTCCTCCATTGGGTCCTTATATGTAGGTCCAAACCTCTTCTTAATTACCTTTGAGTACATTTCCTATGGAATACATCATCCTTCTTGTAATATTTCAAATGCTTAATGCTTGTAAAAATTCTTCTCATCAAGGAGTAGGCTAGCAATGGTAACCTTCATGTTTTCTAGTTTCTTATCTAAAAGAAATATGTCTCACATTTCAATGGTCACCAAGAACATCACCTCTATGAAATTTTAGGAATTCCATTTTGGTAAATTTGTTGGGTAGCTAATAGTCCTTCTCACATTGTTGCTGTCAACCTGGCTCTCCTTTACTCTTTTTATTTTTAGCCTTCTTGTCAACTCCACCATCTTCATCTCCTCCATCATTTGTACTGACAAGCCTTGCAGTAGGTCTTAGATGTCCAATAACCTTTACTTAATTGTTGATATCCTCTAATTAACTTTACCTACCATCAATAATTATAAAGACTCCTTTGCTCTTGCAGATTAGTTTAAGATTGGATTGTATGAAGAAGAGTGGCTCTAACACCACTTGATAGATGGAAAGAGAATAAAATAAAGAAAATATAGGAATAGAGGGACAATAGAACTTTATAATTATATTAATTATCAGAATGCCTTCTTTTTGGTTGGTTACAACTATATATTAGTTAGTTAGTTAAGGACTTAACTAAAAAACTAAACGAACTAATAATTTAGTTATAAACAACTAGTAAATCAATTATTAATAGCCTAACAACTTTAGCTGTTAATTGTTTACATCTAATAGTAATCCTTTTACTAAAGGACCCTCAACCTCAAGGTTAATTACACAACAATTCCTTAAACATTGTCACAAAAATCAGCAAACATCCTTCAAAGATTATAAAATGGAACTTAAGTTATCTCTTTTTCATATAGCTCCTTTCACTAAGTTAGCACTTTTATCATTAGCTTGCCTCCATTTTGCACCACTCTTCTATGCAAAACCTTTTTGGGTAGAACCTATTTTGGTCAATTAGGCCAATCTATTAGGAGGGTGCCTTTAAGCCAAATTAGGAAAAGGTTTCAATAAGGAAACATGAAATGTATTATTAATTCTCAAGTCTCCAAGTGATTCTAACTTATATACAACTGACCCAATCTTTTGTAGTATTTTATAAGGACCAAGATATCGTGGGCAAGTTTTTATGAGCTTCTAAAAGCCATTCAAACTAGTCTACAAGGCTAAAGTTTTAAGAGCACCCATTCCCCTTCTTCAAACTATCTATTCATCCTCTTTTTGTCAGCTTGTTGCTTTATTTGATTCACAGCTTTATGCAAATTATGTTTGATTATACCATTTCTTCTCTTGCTATAAGGGAACAATAAACAACTAATACATCTTTTGTTAAATAAGGAATATGGATAGGTGGTTTTTGACCATAAACAATCTCATATGTAATGGCTTATATTGCTTTATGAAAAGTGGTATTATACAACCACTTAGCCATTAACAATCACATGTACCATTCATTCAATTTCTCCTAAGTCATAGACCTCCAAAAAGTCTTCAAAGATTAGTTTGAAACTTTAGCTTGGCTATTACATTAAAGATGGTAAGATGATGTTAGATTTTGTTGAACCCCTCGTTGCCTTAAAAAATCCTTCTAAAAATTGCTAATGAAGATAGGGTCCTATCATTAATCACTTCATCTAAAGCCTCATCTAGCTTATAGAGATTATCTAGGAATTATTGAGCTACTATAGAAGTTGTATAAGAATGTGTCAATGTAATAAAGTGAACATATTTGCCCATTCTATCAATAACCACCATAATTGTGTCCTTCCATTGGATTTAGGTAGCCTCTAAATTAAATCCATATATATGCTCTCCTAAATGCCTTAAGGATCAAGTAGTGGGTGAAGTAATACAACATTAGCAATAGTTTCATTCTTAAATCGATCATAAGTATCACAATGTTTAATGAAGAACTTTACGTTAGCCTCCAAATTGTTCCACCAAAGTAAAGCTGTCAACCTTTGACAAGTTACCCTTACTTTCTAAATGCCCTCTTTATGGCAAAGAGTGCATCCATGTTAGCAACCTTGTTTTCAAATTTACATCACTCCAAATCACCTTTTTGCCTTTTCTTTTCAATACTTGACCATTCCAAACGTACTTGGCTTTATTACTACTATTTCAAGCTAAATGATCTTTAATTGTTCATCTTTTAATTGTTAGGGATACAAAATGCAAAAATTAGAATCAAAGAAAAAGAAGAAGTTGGTGGAGACCAAAATGCTAATCAGTGGTACGAGGAATAAGTCATTGCTAAAAGGGTCTAAAAGGTGTTGACTATATATGCTATTTTAAGGATGGAAAGGTTTTGAAGTAGTTACTCAATACAAAAACCACTATGAACTTATATGTTGCAAGTGGTGTTATGGTGATAACTCTATCTACATTTATTATAAGAGGTTTGGTATGGTGGAAAAGGAAAAAAAATAATAGGAAGATTACAACAATCAATGAACAATAGAAAAGATTATCGAATAATGCACATGGAAATGGATTCAAAAGAGAAATCGATACAAGAAAAAATAACCCACCCTCTTCAAGTTAAGAAGGAGACTCTTAAAACTACCATGGTTAATATTCTTTATTACCTTTTCACTATCCAAACCTTGCTACTTAATAGAACATAGACATGCAAAAAGAAAAAAATACAAACAAACAAAATAATAAACTTTTATTCCCTCTTCTACATGTCATTCAGATACTCCTAAGGTAATCATTTCTTGTATTTGTTGCTCATATGATAGTCATGTGCCCACTATGGCTGCCCATAAAATGGAATCTCCATTCCTATAAATGTGAGAATAGGCTCTACCTAAGAATAGGAATCTATTCCTATAGGTGTGCAATCAAACATGATTCCCATGGAATCTTTTTCCCTTTCCATTAAGCCTAATGGCTACATTCCAAACAAGCCTTTAGTTATAGGACACTTATTTTGAATGGGCTAATGAGTTGCAATTGTGAATGCAAGATTATGAAAGTTTACTTTTTCAATGTATAGAACAACAAAAAAATTCTAAAAAACTTGTATAGGATGTAGCTTTATGATGCAATATATGGGGAGTCCTTTGTACTAAAGAGACAAATGTAATGAAGAGATCAATTTTAATACAATTGTTTCTTTCATTGTACTCTTGCAAAGTTGTGATTACATTAGTAGCATATATAATGATATCATTATATTAGCATATACACAACTCTATTACTTCAACCATCTTGGTTGGTTATATTTGAAATATTTACAAAAAAATATTATTTCAAGCAATTACATAAGATGACCAAATGGTGCCTATAATACAAATAAACGCTAATCACAACATAAACATTAATTATAGAACAAGGACATTTTTTAGTAAATTAAAAGTTCTTGCCATCAAGAATCCAGTAAAACTAATTTGATTGCCATGTGTTTGAAGGTATGCATAAGGTGCCAAAGGTGTTGAACAGTATACAAGCATTTCACTATGTGTTTTATTATCCTACAAGGATTATGTAACATTATGAATTCCTCAATTAAAGCAAGCAAAGTGGCTTTTGAACACAAATATAGGCATATTTTTACTTGATGTAGATTGTTGAATCTATGAATATTTGATGCTTGAAGTTCTTCTTCTTCTTTTTGGTTGTAATATGCATTAACTAGCCAGTAATGTGGTAGCATTGCTATCATTATTAGTATGCTTTTGCCTCAAACAAAGATTTATTACTTATTTGCTTAGATCAAACACAACATTATTCATTAATGAGAATGCTACTTGACAATTGAATGCTTTGGTTGCTAATCCTATTAGCATAAGATATAGTTATCTATACTATTGCATGCTATCTAGCCTAAGATTTTCTTCAACTTCCTTTCCCCTAACATCATATGTAACATTTCTTCTTACTTCTTTTTCCCACATCTTTAGAATATATTGATCAAGAAGTATTTTAATATCTATCACATTAGATACCTTCAAAGCATGGCAACGTAATATACCAAAAGTGTCAAACATCCTATAGCTACAAGAAATTAACTTGTTGTAAAGATTAAATGACACTTTGTACTCTTTCTCTTGATTAACCATAGTAATAATATAATTAGACAATAACTAACTTTCATTTTTGTGTTTTATATGAGCCATTATGTATAAATCAAACTCCTCTTGGAATAACTCAAAGATAGTAGTAATATAAATTTGAGCAAATTGTCGCAATATAAGTAAATTATCTATTTTCAACCTTAGTATTTTCTATTGTGACTTAAACTTACACTTCAACTCATTGTATTGCTTGTCCCCCATCACCCTTTCAAAGTATTTAAAAAATTAAATGATATCTAAGTTTCATCAAACACTTAAAGTCTAAATTCAAACTTTTACTAAGTTGTGTGCTTCGTATTCCAATGATAAAAGCTTTCTTTATGTGACAAACTGGGCATTTTTCTTTTTTGTATTAACTGAATTTAGTCATGTTATCATAAACATCATATTCTAATAGTAATATGCTTTATGTTGCCTCAAACTATGCTTCCTCTTTATATTTGTAAATTCACCTCTTAAAGTCAGTAAAAAAATAGGATCCATCTTTCATCAAGGTGTCTAAGTGCTTGATGTCATTTTGTATCTAATACATGGAAAGTCTCTGGCATTACCTCATGTAATGCTTTTGCAATTACTTGACTTTGATAAGTAAAAATAGTAAAGGGCTTTTTTTTTCACCAGTGTGTCTCCAAAAAAGTTGCAAAAAATCATTTAAATAACTCTACTATTTCATTGTATAGCAATATTGTCCTAAAAATCACCACTCCTCCCAAATGATCAAATCTACAAAACAAACCAAATGGTCTATATGCTTTGTTACTATGTGTTGTGTTAAAAATATTACATCACCAAAATAACTATAATCAATATACATTTTTGTATCAACATAAAAAACATTGATTATTTGTTCTTTCATATCCATTTGATACGTATGGTAAAATAGTAAATTTTCAAACAACTATTGCTAGAAATATTACAACAAACAATTGACTTTCTCATACACCATGTCTACTCTAGTTTTTTGGACTGAAGGTAATTTTTTGTATCTAACTACATATAATTGAGATTAGCTCTTCTTTTGACATACGTACTTATCAATTTAAAAGATGCTTTCTATTGAAACCTAAAATCCTTTGCCAAATCAATTTAATGGATTTGAACTTCAGAAAAACTTATGTTGTGACGTCAACATGTGAACCATTGCTGAAAGATAAAGTAGATGATTATATTCCTCAATAAAGTCATAGGCTTTATATTTGTCATTCACAAATATAACTCCTATTCTTGCTTTACAATTGGTCTTAATCTGAAGTCAATAATTGGTATTCATCAAATTCCTTTTATTTACCTTTTATAAACCCTTTTTGCAACAAATATCTATATAAAGTTATATAACCATCTTTCTTACTCATGTTGAAATTAAATTTAGTTCTTACACCATAGTTGATCTAACACTTCCATGCTAGTTTCAAGCTATCAAATTCCATTTGTAATTTAAGCTTCAAATCAATCTCCATAGAAAGATCTATCATCACTTTCAAGAGAATAAAGATAGAATAAAATAGTACCTAAGAAAAGACAATTAATGTTAATTTTCTTTAATATTTCAAGAAATTTGCCAATGTAAACAACGTCAAGCACTTTTTCTAATTTTTATCCAAATCCTGTATATGCAAAGCTCCTCATGCTTCACATGCACTTATTTTCAATACAAGATGTGTATTAAAAAAATTTAATTCATAGCCAAAAAAGAATCATGCACTACGAATACATATTTTTTCAACTTCTTCTGTAAGATTTTTTTTCTTCATGAGAAAATCAAATGGTACAAAATAGAAGATGTCAAAGATACCATAAATAAAAACAATACTATTACTTTTGAAGTTAAGTAATAGAATATTAAATGACCAACTATAGAATCCTTTTTGAGGTTATAAGTCAACAAACATATGATATACAATGTTTAATTTAGACATAAGAAGGTCCCACATGTTAGTGATGTATTTAATCAATGTTTTTAAAATTAGACCAACCATTGAATTGGTAAAAATACTAGTTCATCATTTATTAGTTTGACTGTAATTGAATCGGGTCAAAGTAATAATAATTATATATATATATATTAAAAATTTAGTATAATAAATAATAATAAATAAATATTAATAAAATTTAAAACATTTTATTACTAATTATGTACAAGAATAAATCAAATATAATACAATATTTAAATTTAATTAACTTTTTAATTTTAAAATTTGAGCCTAAAATAACTCATCTATTGATAAATATAATCATCAAATATTAATATATTAAAACAAATATTGAAACCAAAATAGTATAAGAACTAACTGTTCAATATATTAATTTTTTATTATTACTTTTCAAAAAAAATCTATATAATGAAATTTAATTGGTTCTTGAAGATTTGAAAATGTTGTAAAAAAAAAAAGTTGATAAATGTCTAAGTTAAATATCATAAACTCCAAAAGAAATATTATAATTATATTTATATAATATTATGCACAATCTTATTAAAAAGAGCAAGGTGTCATAATGGTTAAGATACTAAAATCCCTTCTTTAAGTCATTGGTTCGACACTGCATGTGGCTTGTAATGTCCGGGTTTGTAAAAATGATGGAAACAAATACATATTAAACGCAAGTCCTCTGAAATAAAAGAGTTAAGGTCTAAAAAAATTAGGACAATAATCTACATGTCAAATAATGAAAATAGGAGACTAGAGGTACCCTGAAACCGGAGCCAAAATGACCAAACAGAATTTAACAAAATAGTTGTGAAACATAATGGTATTTTTGTAATTTTAGATAATTTTTAGAATACTCATAGAAGGGCTTTTTAAATGAAAATTTTGAACTTTTTAGGATTCTCAAAGGCTCTAAAAATTTTGGGAAGTCCTAGGACAGTTAAAACCCCTCTAGTGTGCGTTTTCTAACGACAGTTGACTCAAACTTTAACCTTTTCATTTGGGAAAGCTTTTAGTTCCAAATTGAGTGATTTCAAAGGCATTTTATAAGATTGAGAATCTAAATTTTACGATGAAAAAGACAAATCTTAAAAAGGAGCTAAAATGAGTATAAAATGAAAATACCAAGAAACGAGACGTAACGAGAATTTTGTTAGAATGATTTTTATTTCCTTACCTTTATAACTCATGCTCCACTCTCCTTCTCATTCACCTGACCTTCCATCTGTCCAAAATAGAGAGTGAGACTAAGGGAGAGAGGTGCACAAGATAAGGGAAAAAGGGAGAAGAAAAAGCCAAGCAAAAGGTATGGATTTCATAAAATTTCTCGGTCTTCCCTTTAATAGACTTATTCTCCTCTTTCTTCTCCTTCTTTCCATAGTTATATTGAAGTATTTGGTTCTATTTTGAGCTCAAACAAAAGGGGAGAAGTTCGAATTTGAAGAGGAAAACCAAATCAAAAGCAGGAGCATATAAGAAAAGCTAGAAAACCAAGGTAACCTACTTGTTTCTATGCTTGCTTCTCCTTGCTTTCCTTTGAGTGTGGTTCAACCACTTTGGACAGCCAAGAGGGAATGAGTTTTGAACCAAAAAGCAAGAATGTGCAAAGAGAACAAAAGGACAACCATGAATTTGCAAAATGGAAGAGTTAGGGGTTTGTGAACATAACCTAAAATCTAATTTTATCCTAAAGTTCCCAAGCTAATGTGAGTGTTTGTATGAGTTCCTAAAACCCCTAAGGAGCCTCCCATATACACCTTCCATCCAAGAAGCAAAGAGAACTCTATAAGCTTCCTATAAGGTGCATGTCTCAGCCTAAGCTAGAGGGAGTACCTAGGAAGTGTTTTAATTTCTTCTAAGTCTAGTTTTGCATCATATATGATGGGAGAGTATGAAAGGAAGCCTTGAAAAAAATTTAGAAAGCCTAGGAAGTGAGATGGAAGTGTAGGTTCTATAATGTGACTTAAAGAAGGAACCTATTGCTATGCTCCTCAAATTAATTGTGTGATGGCTCTAAAGAGTCTAAATGGAGTTAAGAATCATAGATGGAAGGAAAGAATGGAGCCAAGATCATGAATTCTTAGTGTTGCTTCATTAGGTGCTTTATAGAACTAGAATTGAACCATATGAGTGCCAAAGTCCTTCTACAGTGTGTATGGCATTAGAGATTATTTCAAGAGTGTACTTAGATTCCTTTTGATGTGTTTAGGCTAAAGGAATCAAGCTCCACCTCCTTGTAGGTGTTTGATCGAGGAAGAAGAAGAAATTTCAAGGGATAAAGTGTGGTCTTGCATACAAGGTAGTTCTCTCTCCTTTCTCTCATGCATGTTGGGCATTTTCTTGTCTTTGAATGTGTGTGTGTATGTTTAAGCTATGAAAAATGTTTCTAGTATATATATATATACTATGATACCATGATACTTTATTTATGTGTTTAAAAGATATTTTATGAACATGTTTTGGCTTGTATGAGCTTAGTGAAGCCAAAAGTCCCTTAGCTAGGGTGAGGATGAGCCAAAAGTCCCTTAAAAATAGGTGAGGCAAGTGCAAAAGATTCAAAGAGAATGAGTGAGGTTAAACCATTGTCTTGGCAAGCCTGTGTATGTTGTATATGACTTCTTGAATGAAAGAAATGTTTTATGTATTTTTATAAATTTCAAGATAGCCATGCATATATTTTTAAACTTAAATTGTATCCATTATGTGTGTTTGAAAGGAAGAAGGGCTATTTGGATTCCTAAAATATTGCCCTTCCCTCCCCATTGCCTACCATGTCTAGGTGGATCAAGTGAGCTAATAAATGGGAGCCACTATACTTGAAGGCAAGGAGATTAGCAAGGAATTTGTTAAGTAGTTATTTTGTAACTAATTTGTTGTCAAAAGATGTAACCCAATGATGTATATAATGTACAAGCCCTTGAACACTTGTAAATGTATAGATACATGGTGTATGTATGAGAATTAGATCTATATGAATGATAGTGTATGTTTTTTACATGGAAATGCAAAATGATGCATGTATGTTCCTTGTGTATAGCAATAAGTGGGAGAGTGATTTTGAGATCTATGGATATTTATACCCTTTAGATATCATTAGAGATTTATTTTGATGCTTTCCTATAAGCTCAAGTGGTCTTGGAAAAGCTAGAAGCCAAGATGAACCATTCTTGACCCTTTAAGAGGTATAAAAATGCCATTATGCAATCCTATGTCACAAACTAACCAAATGGATAAATTTTTCTATGAAATTTGGCATGTAAATAGTCTTATATAGAGATTTTTTGGAAGTGAAAGACTAGATTATTTGGAGCTTTAGAGAATTAATTATGAATTTTCAAAGTTGTCAAAAAGTTGCTTAACTGGTATGGTTATTATTCATATGGTCAGTTTCTTTTCTTATGTTATCCGATGGTCAAATGGTATTCAATGATCATTAAATTTTACAAGTATAAACTAGACATAATAATCTAGCCACCGAGATCACCTCATTTGGAGGCCTAAGCAAAGAGTTATGAATTTTTAAAGTTTGGAGATAGTACCAATAATGCAGCAGTATGTTTGGTACTGTTCTATCAATTTTTCATGGCTAAACGTTTTTGTTTTAGTCTGCACTTACTTTTAGCTCACGTTAACATATGTAGCTTTTTAGAATAGTATAGTCTACTTGATTTCGATTTTTTTAGATTTAGTTATAATTTTTCAATATTTGAACCATAAATTTGGCACAGCAACCCGAGATTGATTTAATGATTTTGTATATATATGATCCAAACTCGGGTTTTATGGAACATTTAGTGAAGGTTTAAGTTGTATAAATATATTTTGATTAGAGAATGATATGAATGAGTTCATACAGTCCACAGGATGAAAAATGAAAAAATTAAGTACAACATACCACAAAATAATGCAATATTTTAATTGGATTTTTCTTCAATTCTTGCTATCCAAAGAAATGTAACTAGAAATGAGATAGGGAAAGGTTAGATGAATATGGTGTTACATGGCTATTTTCATAGAAAAATGCAAGCAATCTGTAACATCTAGTTTCTTTGTAAATGTATGAAACTCATCGGATATAAAAAGAAGTCACTCGAATAGAATGATTTGAGGCTAAATAAAATTAGAAGAAAATTCTAAATAATGGAAAATGAGGATCTAAGGCCCAAGGTGCCCAAAAACCCAAGCTAAAAAAGCTAAAAGAATTTGCAAAAATAAGTTGAGACATTTTTGTAATTTCTGGCAATTTTGAAAAACTTATAGAAGAGTTTTTTAAATAGAAAATTTGAACTTTTTAGAGTCCTTAGAAGCCTTGAAAACTATAAGAACTCCTAAAACAATTAAAACCCCTCTGGTGATTGATTTTTGACCGTTGGTTGACTGAAATTTTAACCAAACAATTTGAAATGGTTTCAAACCCAATTTTGGTGAAACTAAAAGTATTTTATAAGTTAGAGAGCCTAAATTTTATGATAGAAGGGACCATTCTCAAAAAGGAGTTGAAATGAGGCCAAATAGAAAAACCATGATTTATAGACTAAAATAAAAGTGAAAAAGTTTCAAAAAGTGACTTTTGGCTTCTTAAAGGACATCCCCTTCTGCCTTCTCTCTTGACCCACATTTTTGAACATTTGAAAATAGGGGAAAGACTAGCCATGAAGGACACATAAGAGAGGAGCCAAAGAGGGAGGAAAGACTAGCCAAAAGGTATGAAAATTCTTGGTTTTTCATACTTCTTCATTCACCAAACTTGTTCCTCTCCTACTCCTCTTTTTTTCTATGGTTTTCATGACTCATATGGGGCCATTTTGGGTCTAGTCTAGAGAAGAGAGCTTAGAATTTTAAAGAAAAGTTTGAAGCAATAGAAAAGGCTCTTGAAACAAGGTAAATCCCTTAACCTTGCATACTTCTTTTCTTGCTCTTCCTCCATGTGATTTTCGCCTAACTTAGAGCCCATCCAAGGAGAGTTGAATTCTAACCATATCAAGGGAAGAAAAAGTGCTTTAAAGTATAGGAATTTAGAATAGGCAAGTGGAATAAAAAAGAGAAGCAAGAAATTCAAATGGGCATAACTTGGAGTTTTAAAACAAATGATAAAATCTAATTTTTTCTAGAGGTATTCTAGCTTATATAAGACATAGTATGAGTCCCTTAGACCTTTAGGAAGTTGCATATGAGCCATTCCCTTCAAGAAAATAAAGTAAGCTTCATGGGTCTAAAATCAATGCATAGTCTCGACCAAGAGAGGTTTGGCCACTTAGGGAATGTTTTAAATTGTTCTAAACCTAAAATAGGACTAGATATGATAGAGGAATATCAAAGGAAGCCTTAAAAAAAAATTTAGAAACTTTGGTTTGTGAAATGGAGGTGTAGGCTCCATAATGAGATATAAAGAAGTAACTTATAGCTAGGCTCCTTAAAATGAATTTGTGATGACTCCAAGAAATCTAAATAGAGTCAAGAGATCTAGGTTGAAAGAGAAAATGGAGCCAAGATCTATAGTTGCTTCATTGTGTCTTGTATGGAAGTATAATGGAGCCATATGAGAAAGTAGATTTGCATAGAGCTTACATAAGGCTAAAGATTATTCCCATGAGTAATTCATGTCTCATTTGATTTGTCTAGGCCAAGAGGATTAAGTGCCATCTAATTCCATGAGTTTAGTAAAAAAGGAGAAAACAAGTTCAAAGAAAAAGTGTGTGACATTGACTCCAAGGTAGGTAGCCTTTCTCTCATACATTACTTGGATGTCTTCTTGTCTTTAAGTTCTTGTGTGCATATTTGAACTATGAAATATGTTTCTAGCTAATACTCACTTGCTATGGTACCATTATGCATTTTGAAATGAATTTATGAATGTATTTTGGCTTAAATGGGTATGGTAATACCAAAAGTCCCTTAACAAAGGTGAGGATGAGCCAAAAGTCCTTAGGATTGGATTAGACAAAGTAGTCTTAAGAAAAGTGAGGTTAAGTCAAAAGTCTCTTGAAAATGGGTAAGGCAAATCCAAAAGCCCTCAGAGAAATGGATGAGGTTAGACCAATGCCCTTGAGAGTCTATGTATAATATGTATAAGTTTTTATGACAAGAAAATGCTTTATGTATGCTCACTAGTAGCTTGAAAGCTATGCATACATTCTTTGACATGTTTGAAAGGATAAAGAGCTATTGAGATTCTTTAAATCTCACTCTTCCCCTCCATATGCCTAATTATGCCTAGGTGAACTAAGTGGACTAAGAAATGGAAGCCAACAAATCATTTGAAGACTAAGACTTTGACAAATGAGTAGTTTATGTAGTCATTTTGATAGTATTTTGATATCAAGAATTGTATCTATATGATATACATGTGATGTAAACCATTGAGCACAAGCAAATGTATGTAAATATGATATTTGAATGGAATTTGGAACCATATAAATGAATATGTGAGTTTTTACCACCAAGTAGCCCTTATGTGATATAATATGCTTGTCTATGAATGCAAGTGGCATGGTGAAAATTAGCTCTATGATGATTTAGACCATTTGGCATGTTTCCCTAAGCTATTTTTGTGCTATGGGATGTGCTCAAGTGGCTATGGAATGAGAAAGGATCCATTTGGTGCATTATGAACCCACTTTGAATCTTAAAAGTAACCAAAATTTAAGCTAAACGATAAATTAACCAAATGAATGAATTTTCTCATGAAAATTAGCATAAATATAGGTCTCATCTATAGCTTTTTATAAAGCTTAAGAACACTCAATTTGAAGTTTTAGAGAATTTATTATGATTTTTTAAAGTTAAAAAAATTCTATTAAAATGGTAACAGTATTGTTTATATAGTTAGTTTACATTTTTGTATCACACGTGGGTCCAATGATATCTAATACTCATAAAATTTTATAGACATAAACTAGACATCATAAGCTATCATATGCATGGTTTTAATTTTTCTAGAATTATTTCTAAATTTCATACTAGAAAATTGAAACAGTGAACTTGAGAGCAAACTTTAATTTTCTGGTGCATGGCTTCCAAACCCATGATGCATGAGTTAAATGATGATGTTTATGGCTTAAATGGATATGTTATGGATATTAAATAATGTGGATGAGTTCACATGGTCCCTAAAGCCATGAATTATGAACATGGTTTCCCAATCATGCAATTTTCCATGTATGAAAACATATATTTCTTTGCAAATGTTGTCTAATATGCTTGAAATGGATTGAGATAGACCACAAGACTATTGTGTAAGGGTAAAGAGGTTAAAATATTACAAAATCTACTTGAATAATCTATTTATATAAAAATTTACACATATAAAATGAAGATGCATTGTAGGTCAAATAGCATATGTGTATTTTGGAAGCAAGGGTTTACTTTATTTGCATTGGTTCTAGCCTAAAATCAGTCAACCAAACCCGATTCTTGACCAATATTAACCAATTCTTGGAAGCACCGATTTAAAGGATTGTTTGGATCAGCTCAAAATCTAATTTCCAGTCCAACTAGTTGAACCAGTTAGTCCAGTCCAGTTATAACAACATTGTTTTTAACTACTATTACTAAATTAGTATTAATGAGCATTTTTTATTCTACAAAAATTTTATATATCATACATAGCATAAAGCAATTGAGAATATATACCTCAAAATGATTAAAGAACTTGAACAGAGTAATGACTCGTTTTGTTCAAAATTTTTTATCATTTTGCAAACTTATCACATTTCAAAAGATAATGAAATAATGGCAATACAATACTACTAATAGGGTTAATAAGATTAGAATTTCAAATTAGGATTCCTAGTCTAATGTAACAATGAGATAGTGACAATATGAACATGTTGGATGATTGGATCATCATGATAATAATAAGAGAAATGATGTTCAACCTTGAATAATGTGAGTCTTAAATTTATAATAAACATGCTTTTCTTTCAAAAAGTTCCTAATTTGTTAAATAGTAAGAGAAAAGATGTCTTGCTTAAACTTTCCATATATTAAAGAAACTTTAATTGTCTTGTGAAGTTGTGTTAATAATAGAGAAATTTGCAAAACAAAAAAGAAAATGTGTAGGCCTATTACTTAAAAAAGAAGCTACTAATTACTTTCAATAATCAATATATATATAAGTCATAAGAAATTGCATTGTTTATAAATTATGAATAATGCTTCATTCTTTAGAGAATGTGCATCTTAATTTTTTTAATATTTTTGGCTCCTTTTTAATTTAAATTTGATTTTGGTGACACAGTCTCTTGTGCTATTGGCATAGAAACAAAATAATAATAATAATAATAATAATAATAATAATCACTTGACTTAGAAAGAGAACATATAGTTTATATAGCTTATGAAGGAATTAAAGTCTACATAGTTCAAATGAAGTGAAAAATAAAAAGGCCTACGTGTCACTAAGTTAGTGACTTTTATTTATTTTTGTGAAAAGAAAAAAGATAATAAAAATAAACTCAATTTCACAAATAAAATAAATTTAAAGTTGGTTGGTGTATTGTAATTTATAAAATTCAACTTAATCTCACCTCCCTTTATTCTCTTTATTTTGTCTTTTTTCTATTTTTTTAATGAAATTTTTGAAAGTACTTTTTTTATATTTTTTTTATTTTCTTTAAAAAAAAGTGAGCTAACACATATCAAACTCTAAAAAGAATAATAAAATAAAAATAAATAAAATAGGCAAATGTAAAATTAGACATCCTACATTCAGTTGGGTGTGAATACATGTAGCATGGCCTGAAAGATCCAACTTGTAGCAAATTCCAACAAGCACAACTTAAAACATGGTTCAAAGGACCAATTTCGCCAAAAGTATATGTAATATAAAAAGAATCATTCTAGAATATCAATGTACTTATGTCCCGTGTGACAGTCATTTCTTTAAAAAAAAAGTAATAATGGAAAGGTGGTCTACAAACTAAAATAAGTTTAGAAATCACTTGTGTCATGATGAAAGTGTTAGCTAATCACAATTTATCTTGAGCCAAACCAATTGCTCATGCCATAATATAATCCCTTAGCTTCATAAGAGAGAGAGCAGCAAGTGCACTCATTTGGCTTTGCCTAGTTATTAATTAAACACTAGGAAATGTAGTCTTGTCCATCATGAATTTATATCCAAGTTCACCAAATTCAAATACAAGTATATTCATCATAAATTCAAACTCATCATGCATCAAGCACGAGTATGGTTAATATCTAGCCACATAAAATAAAGCATATGTAATGACCCTAACTTTTAATCTTGATAATTAAGGTTAAAAATATAATTAATAATCATAAATTAAGGTTTGAAATCATTACGATTACTTACAATAAGAAAAAAATGGAGAACTTTAAATTTTGATGTTATTAGAGTCATGAACTAATTACTCATAACCATTTATGCACATGAGGGAATCAAACCCACAATTATAAGCCTTTAATCCTTTCATCCATTAATTCTAACTCACAAGAACATTCTATAAGTGTTCCTAAATCATTCATTAATATTTTCATAGAGAAAACCAAGGTTTCTAGGTTATTATGAGAAATTGAGTACCTTCACCATGGCTAAATGCTCTTGCACTATGGCTAATAGCCCTTGGGATCACCTAACACATTTTCACAGAATTTGTCGCAGCTAAATATCCATTACGCCGTGGCGAATTACCCTCTAGGACACAACCAGACTCACCTCTTGCATTTCGCCATGACTAACTTTACTTTTTACCGTAGTTAATTCCTCTCTATTTCTTTCCCTGGGCAACTTCGTCGCTTTTGGCCATGGCTAATCCCATTTTGGCTGCGACCAATTCCCTTATGTTTCTATAACTCCTAAGATTTCATCCCATGCTCTCCAATTTTTCCTTTAATAACACTTTAGGCCACTTTAATTTAATTTGTGAAGATTTAGTGTCATTCTTTTACCTAATTTACCCAACACATCTATCATTACCTATTCAAAACTCAAATGTGGATCTTTAACCCTTTAGCCACCATGAACTAGCGAGTTCATAGATCAATGACAGTAAAAAGTTCATAAACTACTCACATTTCCATTCAAACATAAATCCCAATAGAAGTTCCAAACATTACTAGTTGAAGTTGACATATAATGTGTCACATGATTACAGTCCCTATTTATGGCAATATATGATACAATGCGACAATTACATAAAACTAATAATCTAATTACACAATACAATCTGACAAGATTTCCAAGCCTATGTACTACCAAACCATATAATAAGCTTCTATAAATTTCTCCTTGCCACTAAGAGATCTGATCCCTCAAAATATTAGCCCATAACTGGGGTAAGATATACAATTTTAGTAACATGAGGCAAATTCTATGTATATGTACAGATTAATCAATACAATGCAATTTCATATCATCAATACTAGAATCATCAATTCAATTTGCAAATAAACTAGTTGAGTTACCAATGACTACTGTCCTGTACCAGCAATCACACATAACATATTAATGGCCAATAACACTAGGAGAGGTCCGTCTACGGCACCTACTCCATAATGAGTACAACTAGGGCTTAGTGCATCTGGGGTCTGACCACAACCCCGTGCCCGATTGAAGTATATGCACGGGTGGCAGCTGTACCACAACTCCACCATGGACTCACAAGGTCTAATCATAATAGTAATTCAAGTAATCAACTAATCATTTAGCATTTCAAAATCAAGCAAGTGTAACAAATATTATATTAACATAAGCATGTATATAGAATTAGGAAAAATAATCCCGGTTACCTCAATGAAGCCAATTACTCTTCCTTTAGCTACAATCATGATTCAAAGCACATTGGGCCTAACATAAGCATAATTACCATTATTCAACTACCATTAGTAAGGAATTTCCCTATCCACAGATTAATCTTAACAAGGATACATTGAGAACTTCTTACTTAAGCTTTCTAAGGGTCTACTGCACCAATTCAATGTCACAACATCCATGCTCATAATGGTTCACTCGCCACATCTCCATTTCATACATATACAAAAGTTAATTCAAAAGTTACAAATTCAGCACATACACTTCACAAGAGAAGGAGAAACACTTACCCATATACCCAAGAGGTCAAGTGGATTGGGTTGAGCCTCAACTACAAATAACACACCATAGGATATTCTAAAATTTGGGTTTAAGTTATCAAGCCTAGAAACTCCAGTGTTTCATCTTCACTTCCTTGTAATTTCACATAATAACAAAACCCATTATGAAAATCAGTGTTTGGGGACATTTCACATAATAGCAAAATAATGCATATAATGAAAGGAAAATACTCACCCAATCATCCCTCTAACTTCTAACTCTGAAAATCTCGCAAGGAGTCACCCAAATACCAAATTTCATATTTGAGAAGGAGATGAAAATGCCCAAAACCAGAAACCAATCAGACCAAAATGAAGAATGAGGGGACATGTTTTATATAGATTACCTTGGCCAAATCTTTCCCTACAAGTGAGAAATGGTGGAAGAATATAGAAAAACCTTAGCCCCTCTTCTCAAGTATGAAAATGGCTTTCTTATTCTACAGAACATAAGTGTCTTAGTAGCCAAATAGGTGGGGATAAGGCCTTTTTGGGTTTTAGTGAAGATGGGCTGGTCCTATGGGCTCATTATTTCAAGTGGGTTGGTGCTAAGTAAGATGGGTTACAGAAACTCTTGGGGTTAGAGAGAGTGTACTGATTTAAAGGCCTAAAAATCCATTTAGATTATGGTGGGAATTTATTGGGCCACAAGTTAGAGGGTTTATGGTGGGTTTGGGCTGTCCTAAGGGCTCATTTAGCTTAGGTTTACACCACATAGTTGTTGGGCCATTTGGAAATGGAATTAAATCCTCCTATAACTAAGATTAGGCTTTTACATTTAGTCTAAAACTCAATTAAATCTTTTGTATGGCCCAAAGTAAAAGTCCACCCTCTTAATTAATTTTGCTAGTTAATCCACATTAACTCCCTAATCACCATAATTAGTCCTAATAAATTTTAGGGTATTATAGCATGCACCAAAAGTTACTTAATTATATCATCACATGTAATAGCATGTGTGCACCAGCAAAATTTCAATTGCCAATAGAGCAAAGCAACCACATTTCATAGAAATTTAAACATGAATTGTAAAGGGAAAAAAACCATGAGCAAGAATCAGGACTCACTTCTGACATTAAATCTTGCATATGCAGCCTCATTTCAAAACACCATTAAGTGTCTAGCAAGCACATAATATTAACAAATAACCTAAATTGAAATTTTCATGCTAACCGATAAAACAAAGATAAGAATTAGATTAGATCTAGGCTCACATCATAGACAAATTTTAACAATAAACCCACATAAACCTAACTTTTAATCCATGACCATCACTTATTAGGCAAACAAGTCAAGGAAATCAAGTTGAAAAATTCATGCTAACATTGAAACACAACACAAGCATATATGCAAGAACTAGATCCAATCTCATATTAAAAATATAGGTAAAGGTTTGTTATAAGATAATATTAACCCAATTCAAATGTATCAATCTAAATGCCCAAGTGAGCACACGTTAATTCAACATCAAATTAAGTTATACAAGAGATTGGCTGAATTCCAAAACTCAAGATGATAAGCTATTGAACAATCAAAAAAAGAAGGGAAGAATAGAGATGAGCAAAAAGAAGAGAATTAAAGAAGAATTAGATAGAAGGTGAAGTGAAATCTATTTTACTTTCATTCTGCTTCTATCCATTGCTTAACTAGAGTATTAATAACAAATTTATTATACATGTAAATGCTTAACGCATTATTACTACCAATGCAACTATAGATCATTATAAGGAAATTTATAAAAAATGCCTACTAACCCATGTCTAAGACATTATTGCCCTTCTTCAATTATGTTCTACATAACAATACCCTTCCTGATAAGATCACCCTTGTCCTCAAAGGGGTAACATTTTGGTGAAGTGAGGAAACATTGTCCACAGATCAAACTATACTTCCCAAGTACCCTCCTCATCTAGTTCACCATGCCATTTGACAAGTACCTCTGTTACAACATGATTTTTCTCTGCACCAGACAACGAAATAATCCAAAATCCTTTCATACTTATATTTAAATGTTGCGGGTCCCTAGTCATCATGGAGTTCACAAGCCTAAATTGAAGGATTTAGACACCTCTTCAACTAGGAAACATGAAAGGTATGATGGATCCACGAAATAGGAGGTAAGTTGAGAGTGTGTGCTACTAGTCCCACCTTAGTAATGATTTGATATGGGCTAAAATACTTAGGTGACAGCTTCTTAGAATGTTGTTTCTCCACTGAAGAGTGCCTAAATGGGTGAAGCTTCATTCAGTGGATGGCTAATTCCAAATTTTTTTAAAGATTTTTCAGCATTCTTTCTCATGCATAGAAGCTTCCATCAATGACTTTAATGACTAAATCTTATGGTCAATATGGAATATGAATGTGTAATGGTTAACCATACATGACTTCATATGGAGTAACTCCTATTGTAGTATGGAATGTAGTTATACCATCATTTTGCAAGAGCCATCCATGAGGTGTCTACCATGCCAAGCTCCATAGATAGTTTTCAAGACATTTGTTAAGTACCTCACTCTATCCATTAGTTTGTGGATGATATGCCAAGAAAAGAGCTTGAGAGACTCCTAACTTGTTCATGAATTCACACAATTTACTTGTAAATATGGAATCACTATCACTAATTATACTAGCTGGAGAGCTATGCAATTTATAAACACTATCAAGGAAGATTTAAACAAGTTCAGTAGCTATGTAGGGGTGTGCTAGGGGTATGAAATGAGCATATTTGCTCATTCTATCAACCACTACCTATATAGTGTCATTACCTCTTAATTTAGGTAGTTTTTCAGTAAAATCTATGGCAATACTCTACCATACACCTTCAAGTTCTAAAAGTGGTTGTAATAAGCCTAATTAAGTAGTGGTTTCATATTTACGTTGCAAGTAAGTTTTACAATTGGCAATAAAATGTTGAATGTCATGCAACATGCCCTTCTAATAGAACAAAGAGTGAATTCATTTCCATGTTGCCTTGATGTCCAAGTGTTCTCCTTGGGGAGAAGAGTGAAGCCACTATATAATGGTTTCCTTAAGTGGAGAGCTGTGACTAATAACCACCTCATTCCTTCGAAATAATGTCTTCCCATTCCATTTATACTTAGGAAGATTATTAGCATCAAGTTGTAGCTGCTGAATAATATTTTGAAGTTAAGGATTCGACTGCCATTGCTGGTGGATGGCTTCTCATAGCTTGAATGAAATTGTGGAGAGTGTCATTTAGAATTAACTTCTGTGATTAACTCTTGAAAGAGTATCAACAACAACATTTTTATGCCTTTTTTTTTTAATAGATAGAATATTGAGTTTATTCAGCCATTTATACTGAGCTAAAGTTGACAACTTTTTTTTTCCAATAGAAACTTGAGATTTTGCTGAGTATAAGGATTGTGAAAGGTAAAATAAAAAGATACTGATGCCATTTTTCAATAGCATACACCACAACAAGGAGTTCTTTATCATATATTAATAAGATACAGGTTTTTTATGATAAAACCTTACTAATGAATGCAATTGAGTGCTTGATGCTCCTGTGCTAATGCCCAAAGAATTTGTTTCAACAATGAAGGGTTAACTTAAATCTAGTAGAGCTAGTATTGGAGCCAAGGTTAGGGCATATTTTAGATCCTTAAAAGCATTCTTAACTTCCTCATTCCACACAAATGCATTTTTTCATAGCAACTCAGTAAGAGGCCTAGCTAAGATGCTATCATTATGGATAAAATGTCTATAATAGCCATATAACCTTAAGAACTTATGCAATTGCTTAATAAAGTTTGGTAGAGGCCATTCAGTTATTGCTTGTATCTTCCTTAGATCAGTGGATATAGTGCCCCCTCCCCCCCTCCCCCGACGAAATGAAGTAACCCAAGTACTTAATCTTGGCAACACCTAAAGAACACTAATGGAGTTTAACAAAAAATTGATGAGCTCTTAAGATGTTAGTGATTCGCAAATGCTAAAGATGCTCCTTCCATATGGTACTATAAATGAGAATATCATCAAAGAAGATTAACACAAATTTCCTTAAAGGTTCTTCAAAAATTACATTCATCATTCCTTGGAAGGTTGATAGAGCATTTGTAAGACTAAAAATCATCACCAAGAACTCACTAGCATGTGTTTGAAAAGCTGTTTTATATATATCTTTCTCCTTCATTCGTATCTGATGGTACCCCGAGCATAAATCAAATTTGGAGAATACCATCACTTGCCCAAGTTCATCCAATAAGTCTTCAATTAGAGGAATTGGGAAACGATTCCTTACTATTTCCTTATTCAAAGCTTAGTAGTCTACAAACATCCTTCAACTTTGATCTTTCTTTTTAACCAATACTATTAGAGAGATAAAAGGAGAAGAACTTCATTGGATAATACCATAATTAAGCATTTTAGCAATCATTGACTTAATAACATCTTTTTAAAATGCTAGATAATGATATGGTCTTAAGTTGATTGGATTAGTGCCTTTCTTAAGTGTTATGGAATGGTCATAGCATCCACAATGTGGAGGTAAGCCTTGAGGTAAGCCTTTAGGTTCATCAAACAGGTTTTGAAATTCTACAATGAGTTGTTTTATATCATTTGCCAATTCTTCCTTTATATCTGTAGTTACTAAGTAGCACATGGCTTTAGCATGCTACAATAGCAATTGCACCATAAATGCATTTAGTTGTTACACCATAATCCTATCCAATCGAGCATCAAAAACAATCCTAGGTGTAGGTTCCTTTACCCCATTAATTCGAATCTTTCTCCCATTTAGCTCAAACTCCATTACCAAATTAAGGTAATGAAGATGCATGATTCCCAATGTCCTCGTCTATTGCATACCAAGAACCATATCTAACCAAGGGAATTAGGATGACTTCTGTTTGAAAGCCTATTCTATAAGTGCTCCATTTCAACTCTTTACATGGTTATTCCTACAATCTAACTGCCCCAAGCCATAATAACTCAAATAAGGTCAACCAGCTTGGCATCAGCCTATGCTTTTAATCTCTTATCCAAAAAATTATAGGTGCTTCCAATGTTAATCAAAATATGCACCATATTTTTGCCAATCAACCTTTTTATTTTCATAGTAGGGTATGTTGCCATTCCTTGCAAAGAATTCAATGAAATTGATGGCTCTTTAGCAACATCTTTTTCTATATGTTGGTCCACCCTTGCTTTTGTTAATTGAGTTACTGCCTCCAACTGGTCATCTTCAACTTCCATTAAAAAGATTTTCATCTTCTTTTTTCTAAGCACATTCATGACGTGGTGTGTATTTGTCATGGAAAAAGTAGCATAGATTTTTGCTATGATGTTCTTCCACTTCCATCGATAAAAGTTTTTGTTGAAACCATAGAGTTGGTTTACCTAAAATTCCTTACTAGTTGAAAGTAGCTCCTTGAAACCCCTTCAAATTCCCTTGCTCCTTCTTCATACTATCCATATTATCCTGTTCTTTTTTTGTTGTAACCCTACTTCTCTTATATTCACTCAAACTAATTATGGACAATGAGTTAATATTTTTCTTTTATAATAACTTGTAGCTTGGCAAATTGTGTAACATCCACTAAGGTGGTGGGATGGAACAACTTGACTTTCATAGCTATTTCATGTTTCAAGCCTGCCAAGTAACAATTGAGCTTTTAGGCCTCAGTTAAATCTACCTTACCAGCTAAGTTATCAAAGGCCTCCTGATAGTCATCGAGAGATCCCGTCTATTTTAGATGTATTAGTTCTTCCATCAGGTCTTCAAAAATGGATCCAAAATAAATCTTAACAACTTTGATTAACATGGGTTAGGTCACTCTTCCATTCCTCATTTTTTTCAAAATTTTGATACCAATAGAAGGCTACTTCATCCATGGATAAGGTGGTGAGTGTTACCTTAGTTCCCTTTACCAAGCCATCAAGAAGGAAGAACCTCTCACATGTTAAGAGTCATCCATTGATATCTATGGTGGTGAAATGGGGAAACTCAACTCTGGTGAAGGGAGTTGTAATACCAGATCATAATAGCATTTAATCGGTAATATAAATGACCAAAAGCATCCATTTTCACAAAATAAATACTTTTGGCAGTGGAAAGTGCCATTATCAAAAACCAAATTAATTCATTTCTAATTAAATAGGCTATTTAGGCTTACCAGCTTCATCTTCCATCTTTATTATACTTATCCATGCTGAAACATCACAAAAAGAGGCATGAAATTCAGATTTAGAGCATACATATCAAGATAGCATAATTTCATAAGCTCCCATACCATTCCATATTCTGTCACAATTTTTGAAAATTCATAACTTGAATTAGAAATTTTCAAATCATACAAATTAGGACTTTTTGGAAAGCTCAAGATATCATCTAACTACTGTAAAAATTTTAGATCAAAATAATATCATTTTGCCCACAAAATTCTAATGTAACAGTAACTAGGTATGTTTCTCGTATTGCAATGGACATGCAATTTTAAAAATTCATATCTTACTATATGGAGCTCCAAATTGGGTGATCTTAGTGACTATGAAAAACTTATGATACCAACTATATGCTTATAAAATTTCATGAGCATTGGACTTCTTTTGCCCCTTTAAATATGCCAAAAACTAGACTGACCAAATAAATAGTACACTAACAATTTTTACTAAATTCAGCCAATTTTAGAAAATCATAATAAATTTTACAGACTTTAAAAATTATTTTCTTTAACTCTATGAAAATTTCTAAATAAGAACTAAATATCTACTAAATTTCATGCCAAAATTCGTCCATTTGGTCAAGTTTTGATTCAGGGGAAGAATATGGTCTAAAATGATGCACAAATGATTCTAAATGAGTCAAAATGGTTTCTTGCATATAATGGGACCATTTGAGCATGTCTAAAATCTTAAATACAGCATGTAAAAGCATCATAATAGATCCAAATCATCATAGAACTCAAAGTTACTCTCTCACTTGTTCATATATACATCCATTCTATAACTCAAGGATGTCAAAAACTCAAGATTGCATACATTTGGCTCCAAGTATGGTTTGTACAATATATTTACATGCTTTTACATTTAAACAAAGGTTTACATCTTATAAATAACTTATACATACATACTTTGGCATTAAATTACACAAAAAGCTATTTTATTGTCAAAGTAATACAATTTACACTTATTGGCCTCCATTCTTGGGTCCATGAGCCTTACCTAAACAAGATTAGACAAAAAGTGGGAGAGAGTGAGATCCAAAGAATCCCAATGTAGGCATAAATGGCATATTATCATGTTAAAGAACACAAGCATGTATCTATGCTTCCAAAAATCAAACATAAACATGATTTCAAAGTCACATAAACATCTCAAGATCAAAATCAAGTTATAGGAACTTTTGGTCTAGCCTCACTCTATTATTTAAGATTTTTGTATTAGCCTCATCCACTTTCTAGGAACTTTTGACTTAGCATCACTCATTCTTAAGACTTTTGGCTTTATCTCATTTATTTTTAAGGACTTTTGGCTTCACCTCACCTAATCCAAAGGACTTTTGGCACAATCTCATTCATCAAAAGTAATTTCACATTCAAAACATAATTCAAGGAACATAATGGTATCAAAGCATCAAACCAATAACTAATGGCATATCTTATGATTCAAACATGTATACAAGCATTTAATGATAATCAAACAACTAAGAAATGCATACAAAAATGGATGTACCTTGGTTTATGAAGCACAAATCTCCCTTTGATTCTCTTAGGTTCTTGGTTTGTCCTTACACATGCTTGGAGAAGGTTTGATTTGCTTGGCCTAAACACATCAAACAAGACACAAACACAACAATGGAACCATCTTTAGCCTCACATAAACTCTATATAAGCTAATTTTAGTTTATGGCATACTTATGGTTCCATACAAGAGTATAATGAAGCAACTCATATAATCTATGTTCTTAGCTCTAATTTCTCACTCAATCTAAGTCACATAACTCTATTTAAAATCATTAGAGTCATCTCCAACTCAACTTAAAGAGCCTAATATTAAATTGTTTCTTTATGCATAATAGAACCATAAACTTTTAACTTTCAAAATATGATTTCTAAATTCAAACCAATGGTTCCTTTGGTATCTATAATTCATAACTAGCCTATTTCTATCCTTGGAATAACAAAAAAACTCTCCCTACATGTATGATCCCCTTCTTGGCATAGATATGTAACACATTAGGAGCCTATGGAGTTTTGTTGATTTTTTAGAGAATTTGGCACTTGTGAAACTTCCTAAGTCTCTTATAAACTCAAACATACTCTTATACAACCTAAAATATCATTAGAAAACTTTAAATTTTCCTAGATACAATCAAAATCCTAATTTCTATAACTTGTTATCTATAAGTTCTTTTTGAGTTCAAATGCTTCCATGTGATTCTTTAAGCTTCAAAACCCTAAATTTTATTAAGTTTGAATCAAAATCAAACCCCCGACATAGTGTTCTTATGCTGGCTGAAATAGTGTGCCCTTGGAAGAATCAAGAAAAGCAAGTTAGCCACGGAGAAACATACCTTATTTGATTCTTAACAAAGTGTTATTTCATATGTTGCTTTGGCTTCCTTCAAACTCTCCTTCCCTCTATAAAACTAGCCACAAAACACCGTAGTTCAAGACACTAAAACTATGAGAAGAAAGAGGAGAAAGAGGAAAAGAAATTTAATGAAGGAGAGAGTATGAAAAAGTAATGATTTCTTACCTTTTTTGCTTGAATTTTCTCCCTTCTCTTCTCCTTCTTATGCGCCACTTCAAGGTGAGTTAGTTTCTGGTTTAAGGCAGAAATAGGTCAATTAGGAAGAGTGGAGGAGGTGGGACATGAGATATAAGAAGGAGAGGCTTTATTATGACTATTTTCAAATTTTCAATTTTGTCTCTAAACTTAGTTCTTCCCATTTGAGCTCATTTCAAATCCTTTTTGAAAACTATTTTTTTTATCATGAAATTTAGGTCTTCTAATTCATAAAATACCTTTAGTTTCATCCAAATTAGATTTAAAACCTTATCGAACCATTCGGTCAAATTTTTAGTCAACCGATAATAAAAAATGCATATCAAAGAAGTTTTAACCATTTCTTACGATTTTTAGGACCTCTGAGAGTCCTAAAAAACTCAATTTTTCCATTTAAAACTCCTTCCTTTAAGTTTTCTAAAAGTTGCTTGAAATTATAGTTTTGCTACAGGCCTTTGTAACTCTCCATTTGGCTATTTTGGCTTCAGTTCTGAATTAACTATAGGCTCTAAATCACATTTTCATATGTTCTAATTAATATCCTAATCTTATTTAGACATAATTTGCCTTGTTTTAGGATGTTCCCATATCAATTTATCAGTTTTAGTTTAGTTTCTGAATTAATGATTATTACACAAGTAAGGACTTAATACTCCATGACCCCTTGTTGTCCCTTATGAACATCTGTTTGGCCTCATTCCTTGTTTAGGTGCGCAATTTATGTGAATTGAATCGACAAGCCTCCTATTAATTCCTGAAAACTAAAGACTTGTTACTCCAAAGCGCCCATCTCAGAAGCATCGATACGGTAAATAAGGAGGTGTACCTGTACCGAATATGTATCCGGTACGGATACGCATACCGTACGGGTACAAAAGTACCGAGATGTTTCTTTTTTGTGTTCGTATGTTTCAAAACGTTCCGTACATTTCAAAACGTTTCGACACTGCTCCGAAACAGCACCGAAACATTCTTACAGTAAATGACGCCGTTTTTTGCCTCCTTTAACCTATCGACGATAGCCCCTTCTCCCTCGCGTCAGGTTTCTGGTCTCACATTTTTTCCGTCTCATCGTCTCCTTGCTTCGTGCTACTCATCTTCTTACTCCGTTCTGCTCATCTCCTCCGGCAAGCTGTTCATTTCTCTGTCATCTTCTCTTACTGTGGCAGGTGAGTCTTCTTTCCGGTGGCAAGTCACTCACCTCAAATGTCTTCTTCTCTGTCGTCTTCTATTTTCATTTTTTTTTTTAAGCTTGATTCAAGCTGCTTGAATGTCTTCTGTTTCATTTTTTTCTTTTCAAAGCTTGAATGTTTTCTTCTCCAGCTGTGGCATGTTTTCATTTATAGAGTCAGAAGCTTTTGTTCATTTCATTGAATGTAGTGCTTTAGCTTAGTTGTTATTATGCTTTAGTGCTTTTGCTTCGTTATCTGCTTTTGTTATCTGCTTCAATGCCCCATGCCCGTACTTCTTTTTCCCCTCTAGAATCAGTTGTTGACTTTACTGTGGTTATGTGTAAGGGTGAGTAATGGTACTCTGGCTTGTTGAATTGGCTTAGCTGTGAATGCAAATACACAGATGAAGACAGAGTATACACTCTCACATATATACTGTTTAAAAATGCATGAGTATGTGAAGGGGCTCTAAGAGTTCGGTTATGGTGTTCAGTATTATAAAGCAGAAAAAGTAGTGTGCGTTTTTTTAGGACTGGTTAACCCTGGCACAAGTTTTCTTTCTATCAATATATCAATCTCATTAGAAGTATAGGCTGATGCAAAATGCTTTGTGATGACTTTCAGATGCATATGCTCTCTATTCATCAGTCTCAATTTCTAGCATTCTTTAAAGACTTGGATTGCACAACTTAACCAATTATACTAAATTTGTTCCCCTTCTGTTTTGTTATGGCCTGCCTAACTTTACATCTATAAAACCCTGGCCTATTCTACTAATTCCTGTGGTTCTTTAATTTATCTGCTTGTTAATTTATGCACCAATGCTTTGTGCTTCAGAGGCTTTAAATTAGAGCTCATTCTTTGTGTTGTTAATTCATTACATTATTGTTATCTCTGTTGTTGTTCTATATGCACTAGATTAATATATATTAGTCTTTTTTGTGCTTCTCCATCATAGGCATCATGGCAACTGGAAGTTCTAGTTTTGCTAGTAATCCTAGGCCCACTGCATCTGCGGAATATTACTTTAATAATATTCTCCAGAAAGAAGGAACTCCTTTATGGGCCTATGTAACTTTGATAGTTAGAAGTAAAGAAGGAGATTCTGCTAATTCTGGTGGAAACAAGCATTGGAAGTGTAATTATTGTAACTGTGAGTTTCAAGGATCTTATTCTAGAGTTAAGTGGCATTTGTTAAGGGTATCTGGTAAAGGGATTTCTATGTGTCCCAAAGTTGATGTTGATTATTTAACAGAGATGAAAAATTTACAAGAGGAGGCTAAGAATATATCAAAACCAAAAAAAGTGCCATTACCTTCGCCAGCTAAAGGCTTATCTGCTTTAGGTGTTCAAAGTGAGTACAATCAAGGAAAAAAAAAAAGCAGTTGATGCTTTGGAAAAAGCCTTCAACCAAACAGCTAGGGAAAATTTATATACAGAAATTGCTAGAATGTTCTATTCAGGTGGCTTATCTTTTAATTTGGCATGCAATCCATATTATATTAGCTCTTATCAATATGCTACAAACAATTTGATTTCTGGTTTTAAACCTCCGGGTTATAATGCACTAAGAGGTCCTTTGTTGCAACAAGAAAAAGCAAATGTTGAAAGATTGCTTAAGCCAATAAAAGGGACTTGGAGTGAGAAGGGAGTAAGTATTGTAATAGATGGGTGGACTGATGTACAGCAGAGGCCATTAATTAATTTTATGGCTGTATCTAATGGGGGTCCTATTTTTTTGAAAGCAATTGATGGGACTAAAGAATACAAAGATAAATTTTACATAGCTGAGTTGATGAAGCAGGTAATTGAAGAGGTAAAACCTCAAAATATGGTTCAAATTATTACTGAAAATGCCCCTATTTGTAAAGCTGTCGGTAAGATTATTGAAACTGAATATCCTCATATTTTTTTGACACCATGTGTTGTCCACACGCTTAATCTCGCGTTGAAAAATATATGTACAGCTAAAATCAGTGAGGCAAATGAATTGGTATATGAAGAATGTCATTGGATCACTCAAATCAGGGATGATGTAATTTTTATTAGAACTTTCATCATGAATCATTCCATGAGATTAGCCATTTTCAATGAATTTGTGCCCTTGAAATTGCTTGCCATTGCTGGGACTAGGTTTGCTTCAACTATTGTGATACTAAAGAGGCTTAGACTCATAAAAATGTCTCTTTGCACAATGGTAATTAGTGATGAATGGAGTACATATAAAGAGGATGACGTTGGAAAGGCTAATACTATTAAAAAGTTAATTCTTAATGACTCTTGGTGGGATAAGATTAATTACATCCTCTCTTTCACAAAGCCTATTTATGACATGCTTAGATTTTGTGATACAGATAAGCCTTCACTTCACTTGATTTATGATATGTGGGATTCAATGATAGAACAAGTGAAAATATCAATATACAAGTATGAAAAAAAAGAACTTTCTGAGCATTCAAGATTTTTTGAAGTTGTGTATGGAATTATAATTGATCATTAGACAAAAAGTTATACACCACTTCATTGCCTTGCTCATTCATTAAATCCTAAGTAAGTTATACTAATATTCCATACTTATTTTATTAATGTTCTTTCTACATTTAATTTTGTATTAAACAAATCTAATTCTCATTGTTTTTATTGCATACTATATAGGTATTACACTCGTCAATGGCTTGATGTGGCATCAAATAGAATTCCTTCTCATTTAGATGCTAAAATTTCCACCGAGAGGACCAAATACTTTAATATATATTTTAAGGATCCTAGAGAGAGAAAATTGGTCCCTCAAGAGTTTTCAATGTTTTGTGGAATTTCATATGCATATTCATTATTTGATTCTTTACAAGATAGGTAGAATTTGGAGCCTAAAGATTGGTGGTTAAATTATGATTCTTTAACCCCAATGCTCCAACGGCTTGCATTAAAGCTTCTTCGTCAACCATGTTCATCATCTTATTGTGAAAGAAATTGGAGCACCTACTCTTTTATTCACTCACTGAAACGGAACAAATTGAATCCAACAAGGGCTGAAGACTTGGTTTATGTTCATACCAATCTTCGTCTTTTATCAAGAAAGAGTGAAAAGTATTCTCTAATGGAGTGACCAGGATGTGGGATATTAATGGAGATCATTGGGAGCCATTTGATAGGACAGGAGGTCTTGAGGTTGCAAATTTATCTTTGGATGAACTAGATTTAGAACAATAGCTCATAGAGAATGTTACTAATATAGATGTAGATGAAGATGAAGATTAATTTGGATTGAAATTTTTAATATTAATGTTTGTATGAAATGTAACTTATTATGAATATCTTATTTATGTTTATAAATTGTGATATTATTTATGTTATTGTAGTTTATTTATAGTTTACTTTAATTTTTAATGTGTTAAATTATTGAATATATATATAATTATTCATGTATCCGTATCTTAAAATTTTAGAAATTGCCATATCCCACGTATTATATCGTGTCGTATCTGATACCTGTACCCATATCGATGCTTCATTGGCGCCCATTCTATGATCCACTGCTACCTTTAAACATTCTTCTACTTCTCGTATTGTTGTCTGTGAACAAGTCACTTCTGCCATGGATCATCTACTTTGATACCATTGATAAGCTATTGAACAATTGAAAGAAGAAGAGAAGAATAGAGATGAGCAGGAAAAAGAGAATCAGAAGAAGTAGACAGAAGGTGGAATGAAATCTGTATTACTTTCATTCTACTTCTATCTGTTGCTTAACCAGAGTGTTAATAATAAATTTGGTTATACATGTAAATGTTTAACACGCTAGTACTACTGGTGCAACTAATAACCGTTACAAGGAAATTCCCAAAAGACACGTACGAACCCATGTCTAAGACATTATTGCCCTTCTTCAAATGTTTTCTGCATAACACAGCCTACCCAAATTTCATTCGAATCCTTCCCTCACAAAATTACATAGCAAGAACAGCCCATCATCATCTTTACATGGCAAGAACATGCCTAGTAGAATCGAAATTGAGGGAACAAGTCACAAAGCCTTACCCCCAAGAAATCCCAATTGCTTGCATTTTTCTAAAGACATGACCTAGCCTCTCAATTCTCGGTTCACACTCTCTATATTTTGCCGCCCCCACCTCTATTATCTGCTGCTTCTTCGACTTATAGTGGAGATTTCCCAACTCGTTCGAATCCCTCTATCCCAAAATCGCGGAAGCAAAAGATGTGGTGCAAACCTTCCTTTTGTCTACTCCACGATGCAAGGCGTTTGGTCTCTCTTGCCACCACCACAATCGCACATTTTGGGATTGCACGGGGGCTAGAAGAAACGCAGTTCTCTGCTTTGGGATTGACCTGAAAGCAAAGAAGAAAATCGTTTTGGGATTCCTTCCTTTTGTTTGTTTTATTTTTTTTAATATTATTATTAATATTAATTTTCTGAGACTTTTGAACTTTAAGCATTTGAAAATCGAATTAAGCCTTGGACCATTTTTTATTTGGGTATCTTCGTTGAAACTTGGGCCTCTTGTTTAAATATTTTTATGAATAACTTAAATTAATTTAAAAATTAAACTTCACTCGAATAATTTAAAATTAAATAAGAACTGACTAAAAAATAATTATAACTCAAATGATTTTAAAATCAAGTTAAAAATGACATTAAATAAAAACTCGAAATAAAGAGTTTTTAATTTAATGCATATATTAAAAAATATATTTAGATGAAATATAATATTTAAATGTACACAATAATTTTTTTTTCCTCTGATCTATTCCCATAATAAGAATATCCTTCACAAGTTTTTCCCTTTCTATTATGTTCATAACAATAGACGTAACCAAGATCACATAGATATCAAACCAAAGAAATATGGAAAAACGAATACATGAATCATTCCTTTAGTAAAGGACTTGAAAGTCCCATACGTCAAGACAAAAATTGATAAACCAAACAAATGGAAGCTAAAAATTATTAGACCTCTTGGCTCAACAACCACAATCAGAGATGAAGATTAAGCGTACCCATGAATTGAATAGGATACGAATCACACTTCATTAGTAGTTATTATAGATGACATGTAACAGTTAAAGCATATAAGAACTAAGAAGTGTGTATTTATTAGGAGGAAGAAGACGCTAATTGGCCGAGGCAGGATATTATGCGTGGCTAGCCGAAGGATGGATGACTTGACTAAACAAGAAGAAGGCTTGGAGTGGATCAGTAGTGTGGGATATTGGCTGAATGGTGTAATTGTGAAGGAAAGAAGTTAAATTACAAAAGGAAAAAAAAAATAGAAGAACCCACTTTTTTTTAAAATTTTGATCATTTAATTGGCCAAAAAAATAATTTTTATCATTTAAAAAAATGAGTTCACAAATCAATAAGAAAAAAAATTTATGAGTCATTTATATCTTTATTTTCAAATTTTTTAATTAAAATATAATAAGTGTATATTTTTTTAATAATACTATAAGTGCATAGTTTTTACTTTTAAATATATGATTTTTATGACCTAATATTATATGATTAAACTTTTTTAAAAAATTGTTTTTATATATATCTAAAATTTATTAAAAAATATCAAATAGAAAAAATAGATGAAACTACACTTAAATGTAGTTCTATCAATAATATCATTCTATTATATTTTTCATCCAAAATTAATGTTGAATTTAACAAATTATCGACTTTGAATAAATAATCTTAGGTGTGAGGCTATCTAATAAATTTAGAATTACTTTTCTTTTTGTTTTTAATAAAAATATAATGAAACCTTAATATTAAAAGCACTTCAACAATTCTATGACTAAATTTGAAGAAATGACTGAAACTGTAAATATACTTATTTGTCAAAATTATATATATATAACCTATTACTAAATGGAATACCAAATGATTGGCTTGCTCGGATCTATTTGGTTGGTGGGCTGGGCTAAGTAGCAAGTGGAATCCATTTTTACAGTATTATTGCAAGTGGTGATCACATTTGGTAGCTAGCGTCGTCTCCAATTGCAGTTGTGGCAAGTTGGCTGCTAAAACTAGAAATAAATTGGGATATTTAAGAAAGAAAAAAATTTTGATATATATATTCTCTTATATACATTCTTTTTTGAGTAATTTGATATTATAATTTAAAAAAATTTGTCAAATACAATTATATTGATAGAAGTATCTATCAAGAAAACTTACCAAGCATAAACTATTTATTTCTTACACTGATTTTCATAAAACTGTATCTAAAATAGAAAATCTTAAATAAACAAAAATCTACAATAATTCAAAACAAACCGCAAAGTATAAAATTTTCCAAACATAAACTATTTATTTCTTACATTGATTTTCATAAAACTGTATCTAAAAATAGATAATCTTAAATAAACAAAAATCTACAATAATTCAAAACAAACTTCAAAGTATAAACTTCAAGAGAGTGAAGTCGTCATCGAAACATCAAGCATCCTTAATGAAGATGTGAATATTGATCTAATAGAGGAAGTAAATGCTAGGCCGTTAGCTGAGTTTATCTTCATCCTAACCAGTCTGTTTTGGTTTGTTTGGAACTCGATCCTAATTCAAGTGACTCTTTTTGAGTTTTGGGCTTCACAACATCATTGGCGAAAATGCCTTTTATGTGCAGTTCTTCATATTTGATGATGATTATGGGCTCAATCTAGGATTTGGACTTTAATGCATTGATTTAGTTAAGTGGATGATTCCTAAAAGAAGAGCTAAATCTCTTTGATTCTATTAATGGCCTGATGAGGAAAGTCAGGGATGACCTAAATTCTTGAGGAGTCATTGAAGGAAAAATGTTCTTGCCTTTTTAAAGATTAATTGAGATTTAACACTTTTATTTGAATTCAAAATGTAAAATATTTTTATTATATTTTAAAATTCATGTATTAATTTTATATTTAAGTTTTAATTCAAGAAAATAAAATATAATTTCTCATGTACATCAAATAGATAATAGTTGTTTACATAACCCAATATTTACCTATGGAGTTGAAATGTTAGGGTATGTTCGATATAATGCAATTTAGGTATATAAAAAAAATGAAATGAAAAAATTGAATAAAATAAGTAAAAAATATGTATTTTTATTTAAAAATAATAATAATAATAATTATTATTATTATTATTATTATTATTATTATTATTATTAAATAATGATTACAAAAGTATTATAAATATTTTAATTAACATTACAATATCTGTTACATTACATCTCATGATAACAAACATATCCTTAGTAACTTATTTAGGGAATCAACTTATCACTGCCAAAACACACTACCTTTTCAAAGTTGGCTTATGGAAGTGACGGTGATGAAATGATGTATATACAATTCGTCGAACATAAACATCATTGTCAAATTAGTCATTACCGTTTCAACTCGGTAGATGTGAAACCATGTAGACAACTTTTTTTCCATTTAGTCAATAAAGTTAATGTTAAGATCTATTTGATATACCTTTCAAACATTAATGCTAATATTATCATGATTAAATTTTTAAAACTAAAAAAGACAGTAGTTTACTCAATTTCAAAACATTAGTCTTAGAAAATTCTCCAAACCCGAGGTCCTTTTTTTAATTTAAGTCAATGATTTCAATATACGCGTTTTTTTTTTTCCCGATTTCCAAATTATGAGAACCATATTAAGGTCGGGGCAACAACATTTAGGCGTTTCTACAGCTAAGCACCGACAAAATTCTTGGCTATGCTAATAATTTGGGATTTGCATACAATTGCTATGGGAACGTCCACACCCTTCCCATAGGACACAAGTTTTTCCCGAGTCATGTGGCAGATGGCAGATGGCTTGTTTCTGTTGTGGCAATCGACTCAATCCATAAGATGCAACATCAATTGAAGTCAAATAGGAAATTTATAACGGTGAAAAGATACTGTAACAGTCTACACATTTCCCAGAGTAATACTTGGTTTTTTCCTCTATCATGAAACTCAAATCAAGAAGTATGAAGTATACCCACGAAAAGAAAAAGCATACAAAAGAAAGCTACAAATAATAATGCCCATTAGCATAAGAGGAACCATTTGCAGTATATACTTTTTTTCGATGGCTAATATTTGGTAACCTAAATCTAACTTGATGATCACCTGTGGCAAGACATACGTCCTTCCATTCTAAACTACCATAATTTATAGGAAAAGCTTGATAGCAACACCATTCATAGACTCATGGCTGAAGCTGTGCTAAATAAGAGAAGTTGATTTACGGCTAGTCTTGAGGGTCAGAATTAAAGTATAGAGAGCAAAATTACCATTTTGTTATGCCCAGCTCTTAAGTGAAATTTAAGTATTTATTATCAGGTTATTTTTTATAATTTAGCATCACGTTAATGACTTTTTAATAAAGATTATTTTATATGTCATAATTCTATTGGAAGACCCAAAACAAACACGCAAGAAATACACCTAAATTTTTTTCCTAATTTATATTCGTCAGAGTACTACAAAGTTTTTCCAAGCCTCTTTCGTGGACTCTGGGAAAGCTGGGAAGTGATTCGGTCAGATATAGCACTCATCTAAACGGCTTTTATGCAACTGAAATGCAGGGTTAACCCAGGCTCCACAGCTGCACTGCATACCTGCCCAGTTGAAGTAACCCAAACGAGCATTGCAGCCCATACAGAGAAGTTTTTCCTCCACATGACCCTCGTGAACTGCCAAGTGAATCAATATCCATAAAGAGTCAGTATGAAGAATAAAGAGGAATCTAATGGCAAGTAAACAATGTATGATTGAAATTTACAAATACCTGCTTGCATCCACTTCAAGGGCTCAACAAATATTGCGGTGCAGTCAACTGGTTGCTTTTCTGTTTCCTCGCTTCTCTTTTTCCATTTGAAACTTGATTCTCCTTGTCCACGCTCATGGGAAACAATATTTTCCTCTGAAGCAACAATTCTTCGGCATTTCTTACACCGGTAAATAACATGAGCCCTTTTTGTGGTTTCTAACCCAGAGCTACCAGGTTCAGCCATTTGGATTCACTGATCAATGATATTAATGCTTAATATACTGCAAGTTTAAAAGCAAATGAGAAGACAACATAGATCCTAATATAATTGTCCAACATTCATTCATCCAGGCATAGTTAAATAAATGAAGTTAAAAAGAAATATGGTGTGAAAGAATATGAAGCGCACAACAACTTAGCAAGTAGAGTCACATACAGAAATTTCACCAGATATAAATATCGTGGTTCCTTCTTGGTTCTTGCATATTAACAATATCGGCTACTTTGCATAGTTACTGATACAAGTTAGAGCAACAACTTCCTGAGTAACCCATAGTTCACAACGTTTTAACTTTATTCTGTCCATGGCAAAGTAGTTTTACTTTAATTAAATAAGATGCAATCTGTATTCGGGAAGATGCAAGTAACAAGAATTAGCACACTCTAACATTGATCACTGTCACTTTTAGACTTTAGAAGCACCTATGAAAACAGAAGTGGATGATGGGTGTATAAAAAGTATTAAGAGCCATTGGATCTTCATGTGAGCAATGAAAGAAAATACTAAATAGTGCAAGGAAATTTATTCAGAGTTCCAAGCATTCCGTATCAAGGAATCAATTGTAACCAGCTATGAAAGCTTTGAGATATATCAGTAGGTATAAACATATACATAGATTACTAGAATACTTCAAAAATCTATCCAATCAGCAAAAGGATTCCTCCTTCAGACTGACACAGGGAGTCCTAGTTAGCTTCCTAAGGTAAACCCCCCCTCCCCCCCAAAAAAAAAAATGATACCTAAAACATGGTGCCGTTTAGGAGCGTATTGGTGTTCCCAAGGCAGAATGTTTATTCAGATTGATACTTGTAGTTCATGTCTCAGAAACACATGTCTGTCTTCTCACTCTCCCACCCCCTTCTCTCTTTAAAGTCTCATGTGTCCAAGCACATAGAAACATATAAGACCACTCTCATTCTTCACATTAAACAAATGTATACTTTAAATTGAACATATATAGAAATAGTTATACTCTCAATATTTTTCTTTTTTTTTTTTTTAAAATCAATCTTGGCGGAATGCTTACAAATATTGTTATGAAGTCAGTATTACTACATAACCAATGACAAACATATTGTAAATAATCTTCCATTAAAATAAAGGCATTTGACAGAAACGAATGGGGCTGGGAGTCCTATGACTCCTAACTCTACTTGGTTTAGATATTGGTATCAAACAAGTAATCCTCTGGAAAGCACAGGTTACATACAGAGTGCTTGTTTAGATAATACATGACCTTTGAAGAGCAGATTCTAAATGAGCCAACGAAAGTTAAGAATGCATATGGTCAATCAGGACTTGCATAGTTGTATTGTTCAATTGTTTGTTGCCCTAACATTGTTTCCTACATCAATCATATTCACAAAACCAGAATAACACAGAAACAACAATGCCACAACATCAATGTCCCCATCGAATTTATTTTCTCTTGTTTGAATGTTTGATTTCATATATTGTAATCAACCTTTAAAATTTTCATAAAAAGAGAAAGATAATTACCTAATTTGATGCCAGAAGTATCTAAACAAAGATAAGCCGTTTAAAAATCAGGTGGGTACGTTAAGTTTCTTTGTTGTGTCAACCCCAAATTCGCACTTCGAAGAAGCTAAAACGCCAATTGGTAATTAAGAGAAAGAGAGTTACCTGTGGCAGAGTGAGAGAGATCCGTCTCTAGTTTTGAATACCAACGACGCCACGCAGAATGCTCTCTCTTCTCCGTCACTTTTAGCAAATCCAAACTCCAACTGGGGCTATAATATGGAATATGAAGTAGTCCAGATTTCCCGTTCACTGTCGTCGTCGTTTTGCGCTAATTCATTTCCACACGTTCGAACAGAGGTGACAATTTGAGTATATATGTCAGATAATTATAATATTTAATTACAATGAGTACTTGATAGTTGATACTTTGATAATAATAGATATCTGGTAGGTTTTTTATATTAATTTTAGACAGATTCCAATTTAACCTTCGATTATTTTATTAAATTATATTTTAGAAAACAAATGAGTATTATGTATTTAAAATTTTTATGTTTCATACTTATTTCCTAAACTTTATAAAATTAATTAAAAAAGTACTTTGCACGTGTCGAGTTTTTGGCCTTTGGTAATAATAAAAGTTAAGGGAGTCCCTCCGACTCTCAGACCAAGATGCTGCATTGGTAAAAAAATATTCATGTTAAATCCTAGTGTTAAAAGGGTATTGCATATAGATATTATAAAATAAACAAACTCAAATTTATAGAATCTGTGTATGTCTATACTTATTATGAATTAATCCAAGTTCATAAAACCCTATGCATCTCGGATTCTATGAATCGGAGATGGAATCCTAAATGCCAACGGCCACTAACAATTCAATTGCTCAATGGCCATTTCATTATTTTTATTTTTTAATCAAAAATTAATTTTTTTGGTTATAAAAAATCAATAAAATTATAAATAAAATAACAAGTATTATCCAATAATAATTTTTATGCAATGTTTTCATTAAATGTAAATTAAAATAAAAAATAAGTAAATTACATGAAATGAAATATGATAATAAATTAAAAAATTATATGATATTTGATAAAATTACACTAGTTATAAAAAAGAAAAAAAAACTATTTATAATAACTCTTAATGTCATGATGAGACTTTCTTTTTATATGTAATGGTTGTTGCTCTAAATGTTCTTATTATTATTGCTCTTAAAGTGGATTGTCAATATTAATAGTTGGATTAGAATCTAAATCTAAGTTCAGGAATTGAACAGAAGGAATTAACTCATGCAACTTCATAAACCCCTATTATGATAATCTCCCAACCTTAAAGTATTGATTTTTGTATGCGGCATTAAATGATGGATCAAAAAATAGGTCAAACAATGATCGAAAGGCACTAAACATCTATTATGGGGTTGATGTAAACAATAAGGCCTCAAGTGATCCCAAATATGACATTAACGAATGCAACATGTAATAAGAGGGTTTGGTTCTTTCAAAGTTGCCAAATTGGCTAAGTTGGCATAAAAAAAATGGATTAATTATACCAAAATCTTCTTGCATTAGTGCTGAGATGTAAAAAGAGAATGCAGCACCTACAACAAGCATATATGAAGTTTCCATATGAGTGTCATGATGTTGGAGCACGTTCGCAACATTGGATTTGTTGGTTTAACATGTAGCCTTGGCATCTTTTCCTAACCTACCTATCAAAATTTAGAGCCTTGGCAAATCAAGTGTTGGTTTAGTAAGGGCACCATGACAAATCATTGTTTATCCCAAAGCAAGCAAGACATTCTTGGAGTCTTCGCCCACAATCTTTCAAAAATCTATAAGTAGAGGTTTTTGCAAGTGTAATATGTATAGTTCCTCTACCAAAGTAGTCTAAACAAAAGAAAGATAAAACGCTAAAGGTCGACACAATATTTACTAAGAAAAGAAAAATAAATAGTAGTGATAACTATTTAAAAGTTTATCATGTAGCTACTAGTAGCACTAGCTAGGTCCATCCACCATTAGGTATGTCTCTAGTACCATTGCATATTTTCATATGTGTGATTAAGAGCCTCTATAGTATAAGGAGTCTCAGTTATAGTGTCTCGCCATGTTCCTTATGTAAGATTGAAATTTGTATGTTCTATTACCCAATTAGTTTAGGTTCTTTCTCAGAGTTCTATGACATGGAGGGCATCCAAATTTATAGGATCTTAAAGGATTAGTTGATACCTGCCAAACTAGCGAAGGATACGATTTGGATGGTGCCACTATATTATATGAAAGCATATGAGAAGCCCTTCAAATATCTAGAGATATTAAGTAATACTTCAAGATTAGTTGGCACACATGCTATAGTTCATATAGGCACCAAATAATCTATAGGAAAAATTATTGAAGTAATAATCAAATAAGGAGATTTAAAGATATGATATGATAAACGTTGATAAATACTTTAGAAAAAGCAACAAATCTCATTGTTTCTCATTGTGTCAAGTAAAACCTTATACTATCCAAGGGCTTGCATACCCAAATGGGCAAGTTGACCAACATTCTTCCATTTGCCAAGATGAGCAAGCATATTAGCTAAATAATGACAAACAAATTAAGACAATATGGATGCAACAAAATCAATGGCAACACATTCATATATGAATCTTAAAAGTGGAAAGAGAGAATAATCCTTTATGTAAGGATTTAGGCCCATTGGTTCTTGAATGCAAGTAAGGGGAATCAATCTTATGCCTATATGTGCATTAGTGTTAAGCATCCACCGATACCACATTTATCTATATATGCAGCATTACATAGCTCTTAATAAAAGTGAGCTAATACTATTAACCCTTACATATGTTAGCTAGCTTGTTCAAAGTCTTTAAATAATGGGAGATACATCAAATATACTTTGTGACTAGACCTATTTGGTAGTAAAGAAACCCTCGATCAATCTTAGGATGTATGTACCCATGGACCAACATATATGCTCATCATCCGCATTATTGGGTGGTTCATTAAAGTTCCTGGTTAGCCAATTAATGTTTAGCCATTGACCTTTAATCTTATCTTCTAGTGGTGTGATCACAAGGAGCCATTCGTACATTTCCTTCCATGTATAGCTAGTCGAATCAATAACGAGGTCTCCCTCACAAGTCGAGTTGCATAACAATATCTTTAAGTGTGATCATACACTCACTCCAAGTGGTATGGAACATGTGTGTTTTAGGACACCATCGCTCCACAAGGGTCAACATAAGCAATGGATCATACTCAAGTTGCCCAAGTCAAACCACATCATAAAAACTAGCTTATTAAAGATACTTAACAATGGCTGAAGGTGGATCATGTAGATGATCCTCATGTTATACACATTGTGTGTAGAGCACACCTCTTATTGGGTACCAACTTCAGACCACCTGGCTATAGCTAACAGTCATACCTTTTGATTAGTTGAAACTCATTGCCATATGCACTGGGCATAGTGTCTAATAAAAAAACCTAATCCACAAACTAAATTAGGTCTAATAAGACATTAGTGCAGGCTATAAGGGCATATTTGCACATGTATTTTTTTCATTTGGAATTCTTTGTAATCATATGTGCACTTAAGCAAGTTTACATAGTAGCATTAGCCAAACTAATAATTTAACTGATTGTATGGCTCATTAACCTTGAATGCTAGTACACATTTGTCAAATGCAACATAATGCATGCAGGGGCATGTAGCACATTTTTCACCATATTCTTCATAAAATGATTGACAAAAAGACTTAACTCATTGTTATCTGTGCATTGACCTAATCGGCATGCTTCACAAAGTATTAATTCACCTAGTAAAAAGTTGTCTTTACTATACCAGATATAGGCAATGACCAAATACCTTTGAAGACACTGTTCCTGTATTCAGCCAAGTTCATTGTCATGTGGCTATATCGATTGCCCTTAATGTCATAAGTTGAAGTCCATTGTTCTTTTAAGATATTTGTGACACATGCAACCGCCTTCTCATGTATCATTGTTAGCTCAGCCAACTTCTCATCTACGACTTAACGCTTGTATTTTATAGCATATGCAACATAATCAAACGAGGAACATGGCAAATAAACACATAAGTAGTCCACCATATTTTGTCATCTAGCAGTAGTCGCCTTTTATTTTTTGCCCACCCTCATCCTTGATCCAAAATTAGTGCCATAATTAATACATCAATATTCTTTATGTTATGCATATGAATAGTACAGCTTAAATATGTGGTGTACTCTCATAGAGTATTACTTCACAACATGCCAGAGAACTTTGATATTCAAATGCTACAAGCTGATATATCACTTTTGGCTGTTGTTCAAATTTAGTTGATTGACCACTTCGAGAAAATTATTACCCTTAGCTACTGCCATATTAACTTCTAAGAAGAAAGTAGTAGTTGGGTCTACATATTAGGCCATTGGCACAACTATAATGGCATTTTTAAGATCCTTTCCACCCTCTTCATCACCCTCATCATCAAACTTCTCGTCTTCATCATCATCACTATCATCATCTTCATCATTATCATAATTGGCATTAGGTGTAGCATCATATTTATCTTCGTTTTCAAAATCATCTATTATATCTTTACTTGGTCCTAGTGGTGGGTAAGATGAATTTGGCTATGAATTGGGACTTATTGTATGGCATGATATTGCTAGGCATAAGATGGTGGTAAGTGAAAAAGGTTAACAACTACGAGATATAAAGAGATCAAAGAAGCTTCTTGGTTGGTGCCATGCATGTGGCTAGTTAACAGAATTGATGTTGGAATACCAATGGTTAATATGTTTGCATATAACTCTGCCCTCATTCAACTAGGATGGAAAATATGAGTGTGCTTGTCACATTCTTTGAATATTAAGATCATCTTTCAAGATAATTGTTTCATATAACATTGGATTTGCCGATTCTGGGTATCTATATATCAACTCATATATGAAGTGATTAGGGTTAAGCCATAACTTTTGACTTACCGTTTCTTTCAACTCTCCTAAAGTGATATTTCTGCCAATTGTGATTATTTTGAATATAATGCATTGAAAAATCGTATTTTGAATACTTTCATAAATTCTTCTATTTGTTTATATGTAAACAAACTCATTTTTCCTATCCATTTTCTTAGTAGTCTTCTATCTTAAAATTTTATGGGATTTTTGACACAATAATTTGTTAATAACAACCACAATAAAAACATAAATAAAAACTTGCAAAAAAAAAAAATTAATTTATCTTGTGAAAATAAAAATAATTAAAACTAAATACAATTTTTTTATGGCATTATATATGATCAATTTATGATACTTTTTTTAGCAATTAATTCTTTATTTTTTGTTATGAATTATAATATATTTAAATAATATATTTTTATAAATATCCTAAACTTCATTTCTATGACAGTATATATAATAAATTTAGAATGATATTATTTTTCTAAATTTTTTTTTTGGGTTATGAATAGAGAATGAAAAATTATAGAATAAAAAATTACAAAATAAATATAGAATTAAAAATTTACATAATAAATAAAGTCAACATAAAAACATACAAAATAAAAAAATAAATGCACAATAAAAAAAAGAATAAAGAGAGATGCATACAGATTTAAAAAAATACAAAATAAAAAAACTTCCAGACTAAAAATAGAAACATACTTACATGATAAAAAAATATAGAATAAATATAAAATAAAAAGTACAAAATAAAACATTCAGCACAAATACAGAATTAAGAAAAATACCAAATAGATACAAAATAGATATAGAACACGTACATGATAAAAAAATACAGAATAAATATAGCAAAAAATTATGATAAATATAGAAAGAAAACATACAAAATAAATTACTAATATATAGAAAAAATAAAAACAGGAAAAAGAAATACAGAATAAAAAAATAAAACAGCCAAATAAAAGAAATATCCAATAAAATGCATAATAAAAAACTAAAAAAAAAAAATTACTAATTATATTTTAATAGTCTTCTATTTTCAAACTTTTGTACTAATATACCAGCTAAAATAAAAAAGCATATCAAATAAAAAATAGAAAGCAGAAAAAAAATAGAAACATGCAGAATAAAACATGAAAAAAATAAAAACGCATAAAAAACACTTGTTGCCTTAATTAAAAAAAAATGACACTTACCTTTAATGTAAAGAATGTGAGACACCCGTGCCTGCAAACAATAACTAGAACTTCTTGTAGGTGGCTGGAAAATTTTAAGGAGCAAAACAAGCAAATACGAACGCCCCTTTTGTGCTCTCTTTCAGCCAAGGAGAGAGCTTATACGCAGCCAAACATTCGGGGCATAATGGTAATTTTAAACCGTTAATCTTTTTTTAACATTATCTCAACTGCTCATTGAGTGCATACCACGTGGCGGAGCATTCCTATCTTCCAACCAGCACGAGCCACGTGGATTCAATCTTCCATGCCACGTCAAAAGTGATTGCGTGATCGGTCAATCAATGCAAGAAATTAAATAGCATCTCAGGTTGAGTAATTTAATTGCATCTTAGATTGAACAATTGAGATGTGGGTAAGCTAGGGGTGTTCATGGGCAAGATCGGGTTGGACATCTAGTATGTCTGATGTCTGGCCTGATTAAGATATCGGGCTTGTTTTTATGCTCGTAACCCAGCCTGACCTGAACAAGCCCGATTTTAGGGCTGTTTAGAGTGGCTTGAAATTTTTTTTTTATGAATTGATACTTAATATAAAAATATTTTTTTTAGACTCATAGACATATATTTCAAAACAATAAGCTTTTGGAACCTTGAACTAGTCTCGTGTGACATGCAGCCTTCATCCAATGCTTCCATGTACTTCTCACACATCAACTTTCCTTGCTTCTTAAAACCCATAGCTCCCTCTGCTTTTGCACCTAAGAGTCTTTCTCCTACCTGATCACATGCTTCCTAGACCTGACCCATGCCTCTCTTATTTGTTATATATTTCTTGTAAAGTCCCACATTGAATAGGAGAATCCTGGGCTAGGTCTATACAAGTGGGAGTGGTATTCTCCCTTTTGGCGAGGCCTTTAGGGTTATGACCGATTGAAGTGATCTAAGAACAAAACTCCACTAGGGCAATGCACCGGGTGCCATAATGGGAACAATATCGTCGAGAGCTCTATATAGAAGGAATTCCCCACAAAGCCCTCGACGGTATTATTCTCGATTAAATGCCTTGCCTCAGCCGATGATCTAGGTCTGAGGTTTTGTTCCACATAAGTGCACTGTCGAGAGGGAGAGTACCACTCCCTCTTATAAGATTTTAGCCCAGGGTCTTTCTATTCAATGTGAGACTGACATTTCCACCCCCTTTAGGGCCAACCCGTCCTTAGGTTACACACGCGGTTAGGCCGACTCTGATACCAATTCCCCGTAAAATCTTTGACGATATTATCCCTAGTTAGATACTTCGCCTCAACTGATGATCTAGGTCTAAGGTTTTGTCTTACATTAGTGTGTCGTTGAGAAAGAGAGTACCCTTCCCACTTATAAGACCCTAGGCCAAGCTCTTTCTACCCAATGTGGGACTTACATTTTCACCCCCCATTGGATCCAACTCCTTCTCAAAAAAGCCTCACTGAAAGGGATAGTACCACTCCTACTTATATGGACCTAGCCCAGGATCCTTTTATCAAATGTAAGACTTTACATTTCCACCCTCTTGGGGCCAACTCGTCCTCGAGTTGTACATACGGCTAGGTCAACTTTGATACCACTTCCATATAGAATTCTCAGTGATATATTGTTCTCGTTATGGCACTTGGTGCATTAGCTTGGTGGGGTTTTGTTCCTAGGTTACCTTAATTGGTCACAACCTAAAAGGTCTCATCGAAAAGGGCTCTGATATTATTTGCATATAGAGCTCCGGGTGACATTGTCCCTGTTCTAGCACCCAGCGCATTGGCTTGGTGGGGTTTTGTTCTTAGGTCACCTCAATTGGTCACAACCCAAAAGGCCTTATCGAAAGGGAGAGTACTACTTCCACTTATATAGATCTAACACAGGATCCTCTTATCTGATGTGGGACTTTACATTTCCACCCCTCTTGCGGTCAACTCATTCTTGAGTTGCACATACAGCTAGGTCGACTTTGATACCACTTCCATACAAAGCTTCTAACGATATTGTCCTTGTTATGGCACTAAGCATATTGACCAGGTGAAGTTTTGCTCTTGGGTCACCTCAATCAGTCAAAACCCTTAAGGCCGCACAGAAAGGGGCTCTGATATCACTTCTATACATAGCTCCCAGCAATATTGTCCCCGTTATGGTACCCAATGCATTGGCCTGGTGGGGTTTTGTTTATGGATCTTCTTAATTGGTCACAACCCAAAACGCTATGCCAAAAGGGAGAGTACTACTCCCACTTATATGGGCCTAGCCTAAGGTCTTCTTACTTGATGTAGGACTTATATTTCCACCCCCTTGAGGGTAACTCATCGTCAAGTTACATATACGGGTAGGTCAACTTTGATACCAATATTTCCCACAGAACCGTTGATGGTATTGTCTCCGATTAAACACCTTACCTTAGTTGATGATCTAGGTTTGAGGTTTTATCCCATATAAGTATGCCGTTGAGAGGGAGAGTACCTCTCCCTCTTATAAGGCCTTAGCCTAGAGTTTTTCTACTTGATGTATGACTTACATTTCCACCCCCCATTGGGTCCAACTAGTTTTTGAAAAGGCCTTGCTGAAAGAGAGAGTACCATTTTGACTTATATGGACTTAGTCCAAAATCCTCTTATCCAATATGGGACTATACATTTTCAATCCCTGGGGCTAACTTGTCCTCGAGTTACACATATGGCTAGGTCGGCTCTGATACCACTTCCATATAGAGTTCTCATCGATATTGTCCCTATTATGGCACCTGGTGTATTGGCCTAGTGGGATTTTGTTCTTAGGTTACTTTAATTGGTCAGGAGTACCCCTCTCTCTTATATGGCCCTAGCCCAAGGTCTTTCTACCTGATGTGGGACTTACATTCCCATCCCCCATTAGGTCCAACCCGTCCTCGAAAAAGGCCTCGCTAAAAAGGAGAGTACCACTCCAACTTATATGGACCTAGTCCCGAATCTTCCTATCCAATATAGGACTTTACATTTCCACCTCTCTTGGGGCCAACTCGTCCTCGAGTTGCATGTATGACTACGTCAGCTCTAATACTACTTCCATATAGAGTTCTTGGCAATATTGTCCCTATTAAGGCACCTAGCGCATTATTCTAATGGGGTTTTGTTCCTAGGTTACCTCAATCGGTCACAACCCAAAAGGCCTCACTGAAAGGGGCTCTGATACCACTTCCATACATAGCTCTTGGCGATATTATCTTTATTATGGCACCCGGTGCATTAGCTTGGTGGGGTTTTGTTCTTGGGTCACCTCAATCGGCCACAACCCAAAAAGCCTCATCGAAAGGGAAAGTACCACTCCCACTTATATGGACCTAGCCCAGGATCCTCTTATTTGATGTGGGACTTTATATTTCCACCCTCCTTAGGATCAACTCATCCTCGAGTTACATATACGATTAGGTTGGCTCTAATGCCACTTCAATACAAAGCTCCAGGTGGTATTGTCCCCATTACAGCACTCAACATATTGGCCTAGTGGATTTTTGTTCTTGGGTCACCTCAATTGGTCACAACGTAAAAGGCCTTGCTGAAAGGGGCTCTGATACCACTTCCCTACAGAGCTCCTAGCGATGTTGTCCCTATTACAGCACCTGGTGTATTGGCCTAGTAGGGTTTTGTTCATGGGTAACCTCAATTGGTCACAACCCAAAAGTCCCTACCAAAAGAGAGAGTGCCACTCTCATTTATATGGGCCTAGCTCAGGGTTTTCCTACTTGATGTAGGACTTACATTCATACCCCTTTGGGGCCAACTCATCGTTGAATTGCACATATGAGTAGGTCGACTTTGATCCCAATATTCCCCACAGAGCCCTCAATAGTATTGTCCTCGGTTAGAGACCTTACCTTAGATAGTAATGTAGGTCCAAGGTATTGTCCCATATAAACACATCGTTGAGAGGGAGAGTACCCCTCCCTCTTATAAGGCCTTAGCTCAGAATCTTTCTACTCGATGTAAGACTTATATTTCCACCCCCCATTGGGTCCAACCCATCCTCAAAAAGGCCTCGCTGAAAGAGAGAGTACCACTTCGACTTATATGGATCTAGCCTAGGATCCCCTATCTAATGTGGGACTTTACATTTCCATCCCCCTTGGGGCTAACTTATCTTCGAGTTGTACATATGGCTAGGTTGGCTCTGATACTACTTTTGCATATAGTTCTTGGTGATGTTGTCCTCGTTATGGCACTCGACGCATTGGCCCAGTAGGGTTTTGTTCTTGGATTACTTTAATTGCTCACAACTTAAAAGGCCTCGCAGAAAAGGGGCCCTGATACCACTTTCATACAGAGCTTCTGGCGATATTGTCCCTATTATGGCACCCAGCACATTGGCCTGGTAGGGTTTTGCTCCTGGGTGACCTCAACCGATCACAACCTAAAAGGCCTCGCTAAAAAAGAGAGTACCACTCCCACTTATATAGACCTAACTCAAGATTCTCCTATCCGATATGGGACTTTACATTTCCCCCTTAGAGTCAACTTGTCTTCGAGTTGAACATATGCCTAGGTCGGCTCTGATACTAATTCCATATAAAGCTCCTGGTGATATTGTCCCTATTACAATACTCGGTACTTTGGCCTAGTGGGGTTTTGTTTTTGGGTCACCTCAATCGGTCACAACCCAAAAGACCTCACTGAAAGGGTCTCTGATACTACTTCCATATAGAGCTCTTAGTGATACTGTCCCTATTAAGGCATCCAGTGCATTAGCCTGGTAGGTTTTGTTCTTGAGTAACCTCAATTAGTCACAACCTAAAAGACTTCGCCGAAAGGGAGAGTACCACTCCCATTTATATGGACCTAGTGCAGGATCTTTTTTATCTAATATGAGACTTTACATTCTACTCTCCTTAAGGCTAACTTATCCTCGAGTTACAAATACGACTTGGTTAGCTCTAATACCACTTCCATACAAAGCTCTTGGCGATATTGTCCTTGTTACGGCACCCAATGCACTGGCCTGGTGGGGTTTTGTTCCTGGGTCACCTCAATTGGTCACAACCTAAAAGGTCTCGCCAAATGGGAGAATACCACTCCCCCTTATATGGACCTAGCCCAGGATTCTTATATTCAATGTGGGACTTTACATTTCCACCCTCCTTTGGGGCCAACCCGTTCTCAGATTGCACACACGGCTAGGCCGACTTTGATATCAATTCCCCACAAAGCCCTTAACAGTATTGTCTCCGGTTAGATACCTTGCCTCAGTCGATGATCTAAGTCCTAGGTTTTGTCCCACAAAAGCATGCTGTTGATAGGGAGAGTACCACTCCCTCTTATAAGGCCTTAGCCTAGGGTCTTCCTACTCAATGTGGGACTTACATTTCTATCACCCTTTGGTGCCAACTTATCCTCGGGTTATACATGTGGCTAGGCCGGCTTTGATGCCGATTCCATATAGAGCCATTGATAATATTATCCCTGTTACGGCACCCAATGCATTAGCTTGGTAGGGTTTTATTCTTGGGTTACCTTAATTGGTCACAACCTAAAAGGCCTTGCTAAAAGGGAAAATACCACTCTTGCTTATATGGACCTAGTCTAAGATTCTCCTATCCAATGTGGGACTTTACATTTCCACCCCTTTAGGGCCAACTCGTCCTTGAGTTGCACATATGACTAGGTTAGCTCTGATACCACTTCCATACAGAGCTCCCAGCGATATTGTCCCTGTTATTGAACCCAGCTCTTTGGCCTAGTGAGGTTTTGTTCTTGGATCACCTCAATCGATCACAACCTAAAAGGCCTCACCGAAAGGGAGAGTATCATTCCTACTTATATGGACCTAGCCTAGTATCCTCCTTTCTGATGTGGGACTTTACACCAAGATTATGAAATTCAAAAGTTGCTTCATTGTTTCTTAAATGGATTCATAATGAGGTTATGTGAGAAAGTAGCATAGTATAGAGCTTGTGAGAAGTTAAAGCTTGTTCTAATGATTTAAACATGCCTTATTTAATGTGTATAGGCTAAGAGAATTAAGTGCAACCTAATTCTATGAGCTTGGCCAAAAAGGAGAAGACAAATTCAAGGAAAAAGTGTGTGGCATTAGCTCCAAGGCAGCTCTTTAATCTTTCTCTCATACATTACTTAGATATTTTCTTATCCTTCAATGCTTGTATGTATGTTTATATCGTGAGAAATGTTTCTAGCTATTGCTTACATGCCATGGTACCATGATGTTCTTGAAATATATTTTATGAATGTGCTTTGACTTGAATGGGTATGGTAATGCCAAAAATCCTTTAGTAAGGGTAAGGATGAGCCAAGAGTCCTAAGGATTGGGTGAGACAAAGCTGAAAGTTTCTAGAAAAGTGAGGCTAAGTTAAAATTCCCTTGAAAATAGGTGAGGCAAGTCTAAAAGTCTTAAAAAAAAAGAAAAGAAAAGGGTGAAGCTAAACCAATGTCCTTGAAAGCTATGTATGATATGTATAAGCTTCTTGATCATGAAAAATACTTTATGTATATCTACTAGTAGTTAAATTTCTATAATACCATAATGTGTTAACTTTAACTAATTTTCATGTAAGCTTAATTTCATATGATTCCCAAAGAAAAAAAGTAAAATCGTGGTATTTTATTACGCTATACTGGGTTTTAAACGCTCATATTTCACCCCGTGGGTCCTGTGAACCCATCAATCATATTCTCATATTCTCTACTCAAAATTCATTCATACAAATCAAATATAGCATAAAACAATCCATGAACCACAGATATGAGGCCAAAAACTAGAAAAATGCAAATTCTCTCACGGGTCCAAAAGTTAATTTTTTGGCTCTAAATTTAAAAAATCATAACTAATTCTAGAAAAATGAGAATTAAGCAAACCTAGCTTTCTAGAAAGCTCTAGATACCAAATTTATGCTAAAAATACTTTCAAGCCACAATAACATTGTTTGGACCATATTTGACAACAAAAAAAAAAGGTCGAGCTGCCCAAAAATTTGATACAGCTTTCTGATATGAATTTTGGAAATTCACATTTAATTCCAAAAAAATCCAATCTGGGAAAACTATACCAATTTTGAAAGCTACAAGTGTTAACTAGAGGGAAAAATAATTCCAAACCAATCCAGGTTCATCTAGACTCAGAAAATCAATCGAATAGTACCACAGGTCTGGAGGTGCGGTTGGAATAGAATAGCAACTTCAAAAATTCATATATCTCTCTTTAGACATTTAAATAGGATGATTCCAATTGGCACAAGTCACTAGGTTTAGTTTCTGCCCATAAAATTTCATAGCAATTGGACTTCGTTTGGCCTATGAATGACACAATCTCATTTCGGACTAGAATGAATAGTAGCAGTGACCAAACCAAAAAAATTTCCAACTTTAAAAATCTGTTAAATATTCCATAGACCTCCAAATATCCTACACTTTAACTTCCCAAAAAGCTCTTAACAAGCTCTAGATGCATGCCAAATTTCAGATTAAGAAGAGCTCATTTGGACAAAAAGTTACACAACCCACCAATTTATGACATTTTTGCTTCTCATAATGGAACTCTTTAGTCCAAATGGCCCCTTTTTGTGTTTGGCACCTCTTAGACAAGTTTAAAAGCACTAATACATTACATATGCATTGCCCAATTAGTCTAAACCATCATGCATCTCAAACTCACTATGCTACATATAAGAATACACATCTAGGAATGGGCTACTAAATACCTAAAACTTGCATTCTCATTGCTTTGGTTCCACAATTGGTTTATACATCACATATACATAATTTTGCACTTGTTCATATGTTTACATGTCAAAAACAATATAGACATATACATTTTGGCATTTCTATACATCAAAAGAACCAAAACAAGCTATACATTTAACCAAGTATGCTCAATTAGGCTCCTTGACTTGCACTTGGATCTCCTTAATCTCCACCTAACATGTTAAGATGGGAGAGGGAAGGGGGTGAGATTCAAAGAATCTCAATAACTTATACACTCATTCAAAGAAGTAATCAAGCCATATAAACATGTTAAAGCATGTAAGTAAGCATCCAACTATTAAAATCATACAATACATGATTTAAATGCCATGAAAATCATATCAATGCCAAGAATAAGCTTTAGGGACTTTTGGTCTAGCCTCACCCTATTTTTGAGACTTTTGGATTGGCCTCACTTTTGGTTTAGGGACTTTTGAATTGGCCTCACTTATCCATGAGACTTTTGGCCTTGTTTCACTCATTCCTAGGGACTTTTGACTCCACCTTGCCCATCACATGGGACTTTTGGCACCATCTCACCCTTTAAGAACAATTTTTACAACCTAAAATATAAGTATATTAGTACCAATGCATCAAGGCAACATCAAATGGCATGTTTCATAATACAAGTACACACACATGCATACAATAACCATCATATATCTAAGAATGCAACAAGAAAGAGTAAAGAGCTACCTTGCAAGCCAACACAAGCCTTTCCTTTTGATTTCTCTTTTCCTTTCTCGGTCTCACAACCACAACTAGATGGAGCTTAAGTTCTTTGGCCTAGACATAACAAAGAGCACTCAATTACTCTCTTGGGATAAGCCACGACATTATACTCACACTTAAGAAGCATACTTAGTCTATGATTCCTTTTTTATTCAATGAAAGGTCTAATGAAGCTTCTAAATCTTCCTTAAATGGAAAGGCACTTGGGAACTTAAACAAATACTTACATATGTTAGGGGATTCATACATCAAGACAAACTTTATAAAGTATTTAAGAATCCCTAGTTGCTCCCTCTTGAATGTCACTAGCTCTTCTTCTAATTCCTTTGCATTTCCTAGCTTTCCACACTTTAATTTAAGGGTTTTATACTTGTTCTAGGTTAGAACTTCCTTTCCTTTACTAGCTCTCAAGTTGGTAGGACCAATATACACAAGAAGCAAAGGAGAAGAAGCAAGGATACATAGGTAGCTACCTTAAATTCTAGTCTTTTTTAAGAGTGGTTCCCTTGCCTTCACCTTCCCTTTAATTCTCCACTCTCCCTGTTCTGGACTAAACTTAAAACAAAGGTAATTCAACAATCAAAACCATAGAAAGAGAGAGCAAAAAAAGAAGAGCAAGATTTCAAGAAGGAAAGCTATGAAATTCTCAAGTTTCTTTCACCTTTTTCTTGATGTTTCTCCCTTCTTTCTTGGCTTCTCTTGGTCTTTCTCTCTCTCTCTAGCCTTTCCCTTTGTTTTGAACGAAGCATATGTCAGTTGGAAGAAAAGAAGGCTTTTAAGGTCTTTAAGAAACAAAGATCTACTTTTTCATGCTTCTTCCAGATTAAACCTCACTATAGCAAAAAATATCCCTTGCTACAGCAAGCACGTATCAGTCCTAGGCTCTGATTCTCGCTATGGCACTATTGCGAGAAACCCCTTAGATTTTGTATAGGACTCCCAAACTCACTATAGCTAACTGCATTCTCACTATAGTAGCCCACTGTAGCAAACTGGTACACTCACTATAGCTAACAAGGGTCCTGGCTATATCCAGCAAATGTAGAAAAAATTTAGAAATCTTAGATGTTACAATTGCCATGCATGCATTTTTTGCTTGTAAATGCATCTATTATGTATGTATGAAAGGGTTAAGAGATATTAAGATTCCTTAAATCTTACTTTTCCCCCTCCATATGCTTATTCAATTCTAGGTGAGCTAACAACTCCAAGGAAAGGAGACTGAATGCCTTGGAGCATGATACTTTAACAAGGAAGCAGCTAACTAGTTGTTTTAAAGACATATTGATGTCAAAAAATGTATTCATATGGTGTATATGAGATGCAACCATTTGAACAAGTTCGAATGTATACGTATATGATGTATGTATGAATCTTGGAGCTATATGTATAGAAATGTAAGATTTTGCCACCCATATACCAGTATGTAAATGTGTATGGATGCAAGTGACATGGTGAGTTTGAACTCCATGATATTTGGAACCATTTGAGATGCTTTCCTAAGTTGTGTTTGTGCTGTGGGACGTGTCAAGTGGCTATGGTAGATTAAAAAGACCATTTGGTGCCTCTTTGACCTAATTGTAGTGCTAAAAGTGACCAAATCTTGAGTTAAACCATAAACTAGCCAAATGAATGAGTTTTTTTCATGAAATTTGGCTAGCAAGTAGGTATCATCTAGATCTTTTCATAGAGTTAAAGAGTACCCAATTTTGAGCTCTAGAGAATTTATTATAATTTTTCAAAGTTGAAAAAATTCTATTGATATGGTAATAGCACTATTCATATAGTTAGTTTATATTTCTATGTCACAAGGAGGCCAAATGTAGTCCAATGCTTATGAAAGTTTACAAACATAAACTAGATATCATAAGCTTTCCATAGCCACTAAGATCACCACATTTGGAGCTCGGTAAAGAGAGAACCAAAATTTTGAAATTGCATGATAGTACTAGTAATGCAGCTCAACCTCTGGTCCTATTTTATCAATTTCTATAAGTTTAAGTCCATTACATTGGTGTAGAATTATTTTTACTCATTAGTTAACATCCATATTTTTCTAGAATGGTATAGTTTGCTTGATTTTGATTTTTTTAGAATTATTTATGAATTTTAAAAGTTCATATAAAAAATTTGACTTGCTAACTCAAGACCAAATGTTGGTTTTTGGAAGGTATGGCTCCAAAGCCATGATGCATAAGTTAAATAATGGTATTTATGACTTGAATGAATATGTTATGGATAGAAAATGATATGAATGAGTTCATATGATCCTTAAAACTATGAATGACATATATAACCTCCCAAATACTCAATTATCCATGTATAAAAACACATGTTTTCTCACAAATGTTGTCCTATATGCTTGAGATGGATTAGGATATGTTATTTCTGATATGTATGAGCATGTCATGGATGAAAATGAGTTGAGGCAAATTTAAATGACTCACACAGGTAAAATTGAACAATTTCGGTATCCATACGCTAAATTTCGAATACTTAAATATGCAAACCCCTCTTAAATGAGTATGTAATGTTTGAATAGTATAGTATGGCATATATGAACTAAAGGTATTACACATTGGGCCTTTCCCCTTTATTTATTTCTTTATTTATTAGGCTATGAGGGCTTTTTCCATTTTGTCCTTGTTTTTGCTTTTTCCCTTATTTTTGTTATTTGCTTGTTTGTTGTTGCTTATATTTTTTCATTTTTCATTATATATTTTCATTTCCATATTTTTATTTTATATCATTTTGTTATTTTTTTTAATATATTTGGAACTTTTTTATATAGGTTCAACAACGTAGATATTCTTGCAAATATTCGACTACGGAGGAGACTTCTCAGTATTTTCCTAGAAGTAACGATGGCAATGTCTCTCAAAAATATTAGACCGGGTGTAGATAATCAAAATTAATATTTGATGAAGTAATTCTAATTTAATCTTCATCTATATGATATTTCCCCCAATGAACGGATAGAATATCTTATACCCAATATTTAATATTCCTATATTATATATGATAATTAAACTCTATCTAATTATACATAAAAAATTATATTAATATATTACAAATTTCATTTACTATTTATCTATTTGTCAGATTAACATTTTTATATATTTTTTAAAGTAACAATGATTACACAAATTTAAAATCTCAAAAAATACATTTCAAATTATAATTTTAAAATAAATATAATAATTGGCTGTTTGCAATATTCTTTATCAGATATTCAATATTATTTAAATTAAGATTTTTCTTTGGAATACTTTGGGTACCCAATGAATTTCAAATATAAGATATTTCAAGTACGTGTATTGAAAATATAAAATTTTGTCAAATTTGAATATTAGATATATACTTTATATTCAAATATCTGAAATTTATCTAAGTATCCACCGTTACCATTCTTACTTTGAATGAACTTTTTTTTTTTGGTTTAGAAAAGAATAAAATAAGATAAGAAAACGTTATATACAATTTTTTATACTTTTATTATCAAATTCCTCAATTTATATAATTATAAAAATTTTCTGTTTCATTTATTTGTTGTTAAAAAATTTACTTTTTGTGCAAATGATTTTATTTTAAATATAAGAGTATAAATAATTAAGTTGATATTTAGTTCTAAAATGAGATTGTATTTTTATCCCTAATATGACAGTTAAAATAATTATGTAATTTTATTTTTAAATTGAAGTTATGCTTTGTATAAAGTTAATTTCATTAAAAAATATATTAAAAAATTAAAATATATTAAAAAAATTAAGTATAATTTTATTATAAAAATATTAAATATAATTTAATCAAAATAAATATAAAAACTTAAATATCATTTAATCAAAATAAAAAATTACATATTTTAATTTTTTAAGTATAACGTAAAGTAAAGGACCTTCTATTTTTCAAATGGAGAAAAGGGATTGTTCTTACCTTTTTCTGAAAAATAAACAAGGATTATTTTCTTAGTTTTAGTTGAGTATGAAAAGATAAATATTTTGAAATTAATTATATAATATTTTCTTAATAAATAATAATAATTTTTTCAAATAAAAGAACTATGATAAATAATAGTAATGAATAATATTCTATAAATATAGCATTATTGTGCTAAAAAAAACAAGATGGATCTTCTTCAATTGTATAGGTAGTTTAAAAAATGTATTATTTCCTTTTTCTTATGCCTTAAATTGTAAGTTTAAAGGTAAAAGTCAAACATTTTTTTTATATTTTTTCCATGAAAAGAATATTTTATGAGGGATAGGTTAATATTAACCCTTTAACCTTGAAAAAGAAAAACAAAAAGAAACTACATATTATCACAAAGTCAAATGTAAGTCGTTTCTTTTATGAACAAAATTTAAATATAAAATTAAGTTATTTATCTAATATTAAAACTTGAAAGTAATTGATGATTAATTCATGGATTTGAATATAATATTAATAATACATATATATATATAAATGAATAAAATGTAATTAAAATATTACTACATACAATGTGAGTGTAAAATAAATCAAAAATATCTTCACAAAACAAAAATGTAAATTAAATTAAATTTAAAACAAAATATGTAAAAAAAAAAAAGTCAAACAAAATTAGGTTCTAGATGATGTCTCTTTCTATTTGAAACTAATTAAAATATAATAAAAAATATTAAAGGTAGACTTTTTCTCAACTAAAGCATTGTAGAGATTAATCCGCAAAAGCATAATGATATGATGATATATGTAGAGTCATAGGCTCGCTTTTTGAGAAAGGCAAGGCCATTTATAGAGCAAATGATAAAAAGCCTAAAAATTTAAGACTAATAGGACCAAAATATGTTTGGGTTATTGTCTTGCAACAAGTACTAGATAAACTCCACTTTTTAAAAAATGATGCTAATAGCATTTTCTTTCAATACCTTGTAGGCAACAAAAAATGGTTTTGTTCTACACTTTAGGATTTCGATACTCTTCCATGTTCTTTTTATTCTTAATTTTGAATTGTTTAAATAAATTTGGATAATTTAAATTTATTTTCTTCAAGATTTAAGAAAAAATTATTTTTAAAAGAAGCATAATGTTAAATAAAAATAATTTTTTAACTTTAAACTTAAAAAATAATATTTATCCTTCAAAATATTGAAAAAAATAAAATCTAAACTATTTAGGTTTTAATGGAAACCATTCAAATTTTATGAAAGAGAATAATAAAGAGACTATAAGGGAGAAGATTTAAAGGATAAAGTTTACCAACTAACAAGCTTATCACCACTATTATATATATTTGGGCCAAAAAAAAACTATTATATATGTATAAATAATTTTTTGAATTAGTAATAATGTTTTTGGTCAATTATTAACTTATTCTTTCATTGCATTCTATAAAAGAATCATTTTAATGCTCTTTCAATTTTTTCTAAAAATAAAAAAATTTAATAAAAAAGATAAAAATTATACTTATTACAGTAAAAATTTGAATAATGAAAGAAAACCTTTTGTAGAGAAATATAGATAATTATTTTTTTTTGGGGGGAGAACTAGGGGATGTTTTCCATAAAAAAGAAAGGGTTAAACCAATAATAGCGGATGAAAATCTAAAAATGTAGTCCAGAGCCAACATTTAGAAAATTATTTAAATTATAATTTTTCATTATTTACATTCTTAAGTTTAATTTGTTAATCACATCTTTATCTAAAATGTCACTATAAATTTGAAAATATTTTTGAATTATGACAAAAAAGCTATAGTTAAAATTTAAAAAGAATAATTGCATTTCTAATCACAATATGATAATCATGAAATATAATTTAGCTAAAATTTATATTATAAAATCTAAATCAATATACTTGTGTTAAAAATCTTTTATCTAATATATATTTTTTATTGATTTTAAATCTAGAATGAACTTTCAAAATATCGATTTTTCAAAACTTTTTAACAATCTTAAATTTTGAAAGAAGTATTTGCAATTAGGGGTGTTCATGGGTAGGGTCGGACCGGACATCTAGTATGCCCGATGCCCGATCCGATTAAGACATTGGGCTTGTTTTTATACCCGTGGCTCGGCCCAATCTGAACAAGCCTACTTTTAGGGCAGGTTAGGGTAGTTTAGGGTTATCTGAATTTTTTTTTTATGAATTGATACTTAATATAAAAATATTTTTTTGTAGACTTATAGGCATATACTTCAAAATAATAGGCTTTTGAAACCTTCATATTTTTATTAATAATAAAAAAATAGTTTAGCATTATCAAGTAAAATATAAGTTATACTAATAGAATTAACTTTAGGTAAATACGTGTATTTTTATTATTCAATAAAAGAAATGTTAGTAAACATGCACATCAATAATGAAAACAATTAAAAAATAAAGAGAATTTAAGTAGATAATAAAAGTTGCAGTATGTAAAGAGAATAAGATAAAATAAACATAAATATATATATATATATATATAAGATGACAAGATTATCTAAAAAAAATTATTAGGGCAAGTTGGACTGAATGTTTTTGCCTGTGGCCCGGCCCGGCCAGATATAGTTTTGTTTAAAGTTCTGCCCATTTATATTTTTAGCCCGGCCCGACCCGGCTCGATTAGGCCGGTTAGGGTGGGCCCCTAGGGCCAACCGGGCCAATGAACACCCCTATTTGTAATCATGACTCAAAATTAAAATGTGTTAATAAGTGCAAGTTCTTATTAATTTACTTTCATTCAGATTTTTAAAAGGTTTTTTATATGAAAATTTTCTAAATTTGAATTGGCAGTACATTATACTTGGTTTTAAACTTAATGCTAATAAGGAGATTTAAAAAAAAAGGTTTTTAGAGTATTGGTTGGATACTCTTAAATGTATTGGTTTAGATTTGTCTATAAAGTAAATTGTGACTTTTTATTTTTATTTTATTTAATTTCAACCTTTTAAAAAAGAATATTTTTTTATTATTTAATTTCAACCTGTTATTGTTAGTTGGTACATGAGAACAAAAGCATAATTATGATTTGATTGTAATCAAATTATGGTCAAACTAGCTATAGTTAAATATAAATTTTTATATATACTTAATACAATTTTATAAGTATATTTATATATAATTTTATTACCAATTACTAAACGAAACAATTTGCTTATACAAAACTTGTCTAATATATGTCAAATAGCATTAACAACCATGTGCCCTTGAACATGAAGGGCCTTTAGTTCAAATCCATTTATGCCATTTTTGCCAAAATTAAGTAGAAATATAGTCATTAGTGGTGACCAAATTTAGCCATTAAAAGTATCTTTAGTAATGACAAAAAATTTAGTCATTAAAAGGCTTCCCACCAAAATTTTCATGAAAAAATTCAAATGTCTTTTGCAGCGACAAAGGGCATGTGGTCACAAATGACATTATTAGCAGCAAAGAAAGTTAGCTATTAAAATTATTTTTAACGGCAACAAAAGTATATAGTTGCTAAAAAATTTTTCACCAAAATTTTTTAATTTGTCAAAATTATAAAAATTTCTTTTGCATTGGTAATTGGTATGTTGTCACAAATGAAATTATTAGTGGCAACAACAGTAAGTAGAAACTAAAAATTTTTCCATCAACTTTTTTTTGGATAAGTTAAAATAGTTTAAAGTGCTTTTGTGGTGACATTTGGTATGTAGTTGCAAATGACATCATTATGGATGACAAGTGGTGGCCACTAAAAATATCTTTATTGGCGAACGAAATATATAGTCACTAAAAAGTTTCCCACAATATATTTTTTTTTGCCAAAAAATTTAAAGCCTTTTTGTGGCAACTATTTCTATGTGGTTGCAAATAAAGTTATTAGTGTAACCTAATGTGGTCATTGTCACACCCGAAAATGCGACAGCGTGGCGCCAAACTGAAATCAAAGAATTAAAAGTAAACAATTAGTTCAAATAAATAGGGTTCAAGGAGTTGTCACCAAAATTTTGTTTTGAAAAGACAAAACTTTATAAAAGTCTTTTTAATTTGAAAAGTAGTCTGTGAACCAGAAAATAAATTCGGGAGTCGATTGTGAGTGGGGAAGGTGTTAGGTACCCTACTACACCCATTTCGAAGAACGGTTATCCTAAATTAGTTGTGCAAAATCAATATGGCCACTATTCTATTTTAATTCTCCCTAACCAATCACATGCAAATAACAGAAGGAAAAATTTAAGGAAATAAAATTAAAGAGAAAAAAAGAAGCAAAACAAAAAGAAATTCAAAGAATAAATAAAGAATAGGGAATAAAATAAAAATAAAAAATAAAATTAAAGGAAATAAAAATTAAGAGAAAATATTTATTTACAAGGGCGGACTTGATCTAAGATGAATGCCTAGGGCCTACGTACCCTTCGAAAAGGATCAAAGTTCACATAGTTCGGTTGGAAATTGCGTTAGGGTTGATTTTTGTTTTTGTTTTTGTTTTTTTAATAAATATATTTTTTTTATCTTATATTTTGTTTTTGTCTTTTCCTTGTTTTTTTTTTGTTTTTTTGTCTTTTCCTCTTTTTTCCTTTTTTTTTATTTTTTATTTTTTTGTTTGAGTGTTGTTGTTTTTTTTTTGAAAGGATGAAGAAGATAAATTACTTTTTCCTTTAATAAATAAAATAAATTTTGAAATTAGTTTATGCGTTTTAATTTACTAAAGGAAAATTTAATTTTACTTTTTTTGCATTCTTTAGTTTTTCTTTCTTTTTTTTTCCCTATCACTTTTTTTTTATTTCATTTTTTCCTTTTTATATTTTTTTGTTTGTTCACTTTTTTATATTATATATATATATATTTGTTCTTTTTAATTTATTGTTATTGTTTTGTTATTGTTTTTTTCTTTTTTTGGGGCATATTTTGTTTTTTTTTTCTTTTTAGTTCTATTTGTATTTTGTTTTGTTTTGTTTTTTTTGTTGTGGTGTTTTTTTTGTATATATATTTTTATTATTTTTTATTATTTTGTTTGGTTTGGTTCTTTATTTATTTATATTTATTTGTGTGTTGTTGGTTTTTTCTTGTTTTGGTTCTGTTTTTGTTATGTCACATTCTTTTGTTGTTGTTGTTTTTTTTTTTGGTTTTATTTATTTATTATTATTTTTAATCTTTGATTTTTTCTGTTGGGTTGGAATCGAATCTTATTTTTTGGTATTGAGCTTTTGCTTAAAAAAAAGAAACCAACTTTAGACTTTTTTTTTCTTTTGTTTGTCTTTTCATTTTGGTATTGCATTATTTATTATTATTTATTATATTATTTTTTTATTTGTGTTATTTTTATTTGTGTTGTTGAAATTGTACTTGTTTGTTATTATTATTATTATTATTATTATTATTATTATTATTTAAGCCTTTGTTGCCTTTCTTCTTTTTATTTTTTTTATATTTTATATTTTTATTTTTTTTAAAAAAGAAAGAGAGAAGAATAAAAAAAAATGCTTTTAGATTTTTGCAAAGCCACTTCTTTAATTTTCTAAAAGACCCTTTTCAAGAAAGAACAAATCCTTAAGACTCCGAATAATAATAATTTTTTTTAAAAGTAATTCATCCTTTTCTATTTTCTTTTTTTTATTTTTTGAATTTTCATAAAAAGACTTTCGAATGGGGCCATTGGAGCCCAAAATATTAAATTGTAACTTCAACCTAAAGGTGCCAAGGAGGCTATATTGCCACACATGACCCTTTGATCCATTCCTATGTGCCTGAGGGGTTATGAAATCCCACATGGCTAACCTAACACGAAAATTAATAAAATAAAATAAAGAAAAATAAAGTATTAACTTGCAAGTGTGTGCTAAGTGTTCTAGCCATGATTCAATACATCATTTTCAAGCATATTTACAAGATCATAAAACAAATGCAGATAATGATTACATTACAAAATCTTTCCCTGTTTCCAAGTGAATCAGAAAAGCTATCTTTGTGCATTATGGACCCAGGCTCCAATATCTACTCCATCAGCCCACTCGCATCACCCAAAATGAGCAACATATTCCACAGAAACATGATGAAAACCAACAGGACAAAAAACATTCGGAAGAACAGAAAATTATGTAGAGTTTCATCACATCAATAATAACTAATGATCTAAATGATATGAACAACCAACAATCCATATGAAGATTCCTAAAAGCATATCTTATATGCATAAGAAAGAAAAACAGAAATGAAGAAATCGTTGCATCACTTTCCATCGAAATCCTACAAACAAGGACTCAATCAACTAGTGCCTCACTCAAGCATTTCATCAAACAGGTACTAGGCATTTTTCGAGGACTGTATGGGACGCTACATCTTACAGTAAGCCACCAACCGGGATTAAACACTCACAACTATAACGTTAAGCATCAGACCCTATTAGAATCACAGCTATAACGTTAAGCATCAGACCTTATTAGAATCACAACTAACAACCTGACTAAAAAAAAAACTTTCAAAACCAACACGAATCAACAGTGACTTTTGAGCATCGATTCACTTTTAGGAACTAGCATGAATCAAGAACAATATTCAAGCATCAATTAACGATCTAGAATTCAATCCCCAGAGCCACCATTCTCAGCAAAGAAAAAAAAAAAGCAGACAGCACAGGATAAACCAATAAACAACGCACCTTCGATGCTTGCTTACTTAGGCCAATGACTGGAACCGTTGATTAATTCTGGGCCACTAGGAGTTGTTGTTCTTCTCGCAGGACTCAGCGATCAGTAAACCTCGTCCAGGACTCCTCTTCCCCAGCACCAGATATCTAAAGAAATCCCCCTCCAAAATATTGTTCGCAGAACCTTCCAACCCGAAAATTTCTTGGCACCTTCTCGGGAGAATCTCCTTTTATCTTTTTAATCCCTCGATGAGTTTCTCTCAGTCTCTGCCACTCGAAATCGATTTCCTTGACAGAATCCTTTCTCCCCCAATTTCTTTCACCTCCTCTCTAGTCGGAAATTATCCCTCCAGAAACCTAGAGAGACTCTTTTCCTCCCTCTGGTTCTCGGACTTCTCTCTAGCCACCAGAGAAAGAAATGAAACCTCCCAATCGTCGCTGCACTCCCTCAGCCTCTCGAATCCCTTCATCACCCCCCCGAAAAAAAATCCCCTTCTCCCTCAACTCTCCTCTCTATTTATAGCGAACCTGAGAGTGGTCTCCACTCTTGCTTCCACGACTTGCCCTTCTGCCCCTCGTATGGGCTCGTCGTGCTTCCTTGCTTCCCTGATTTATGGTGCCAGCACTCCTCCCGTACCATTTCATCCCTTCGCCCTTGAAAACGTTTGCAGGAGAGAGTAAGAGTAGAGGAGAGGGGGGGACCAGCCGTTTAGGGGTTTTCCTTTTGTCCGAATTGTTTTGTTTCCTTCGGGTTTCCTTTCGGGTTAGCAAAGCAGGGAGGAGGAATTCAGAATTCATGGGCTGAAACGAAAATGGGCCTCCATCTTTTGGGCTTTCTTTTTTGTTATTTCCAGCCCAATTCTAAGTTAGCTTTGGGTTGGATTTTTTTGGGTTTTACTTACTTTTTTTTCATTTTCCCTTTTTTTTTCTGGCCCTTTTTATTTCTATTATTCCCTCTCTGATGTTCTTTTTGTTCCAATATTAGGATTAATGGGCCTTTAACTTGATTTATCTTTATTTTTCACTTTTATTGTTTTATTTTTAATTTATTTTGGATTCTTTTCCTTTGATGTTTTCTTTGAGTTTGTTAGGTTAAAAAGATCTATTTGATTTTTGTCTCTTTTTTTAATATTTTTTTATTAGTTTTCTAATTTTTTTTTTATTTTTATCATGATTTTTGGAGCATGCCCGGACAAAATACAGTGTTCACAGTTGCCCCTCTTTACTTGTTTCTTGGGCATGGAAATTAAAAATGTAATTTTTGATATTTTTACTTAAGAAACAAGTAAAGATAAGAACACGTATTTTGTTCAAGCTGATTTGATTATCTCTTATCAATTAAACAATAAAGAAAAGATAAGAGTGACCCAAATGAAATATAACTGTTTACAGGTTGCCCCTCTTTACTTATTCTTTAAGTAAAGAAATCGAAAATGCAATTTTTGATATCTTTAGCTTAAGAATAAGTAAAGATGAAAACGCATATTTTGTTTGGGGAGCTAATGGACCAAAAGGAACTACCTTACCTGGAAGTGCAATTATGCTCTGGTACAGGACTTCGGGTTGCCTATTCTGGTAAGACTTTGAGTGTCTATTCTGCATAGGACTTTTATTATGCCTGTTCTGTGCAGGACTTTAGGTGCCTATTCTTCATAGGACTCTTATTTGTACCTATTCTGTGTAGGACTTTGGGTGCCTAATTTGCGTAGGACTTTGGGTGTCTATTCTTCGTAGGACTTTGGATGCCTATTCTTCATAGGACTTTGGATGCCTATTTTTTGTAGGACTTTGGTGCCTATTCTGCATAGGACTTTTATTTGTTCTTATTCTGTGCAGGACTTTGGGTGCCTATTCTTCGTAGGACTTTGGGTGCCTATTCTTCGTAGGACTTTGGGAGCCTATTCTTCGTAGGACTTAAAGGTGTCTGTTCTGTGCAGGACTTTGGGTGCATATTCTTCGTAAGACTTTGGATGCCTATTCTTTGTAGGACTTAAAGGTGCTTATTTTGCGTAGGACTTTAGTGCCTATTCTTCATAGGACTTTGGATGCCTATTCTTCGTAGGACTTTGGGTGCCTATTCTTTGTAGAACTTAAAGGTGCTTATTCTGTGCAGGACTTTGGGTGCCTATTCTTCGTAGGATTTAAAGGTGCTTATTCTGCATAGGACTTTGGTGCCTATTCTTTGTAGAACTTTGGTGCCTATTCTTTGTAGGACTTTGGATGCCTATTCTTCGTAGGACTTTGGGTGCCTATTCTTCGTAAGACTTTGGGTGCCTATTCTTCGTAAGACTTTTGGTGCTTGTTCTTTGTAGGACTTAAAGGTGCCAGTTTTGGGCAGGACTTTGGGTGTCTATTCTTCGTTGCCTATTCTTCATAGGACTTAAAGGTGCCTATTCTGCGTAGAACTTTGGTGCCTATTCTTCGTAGGACTTTGGATACCTATTCTTCGTAGGACTTTGGATGCCTATTCTTCGTAGGACTTTGGATGCCTATTCTTCGTAGGACTTTGGATGCCTATTCTTTGTAGGACTTTGGATGCCTACTCTTCGTAGGACTTTGGGTGCCTATTCTTCATAAGACTTTAGGAGCCTATTCTTCGTAGGACTTAAAGGTGCCTGTTCTGTGTAGGACTTTGGGTGCCTATTCTTCGTAAGACTTTGGGTGCCTATTCTTTATAGGACTTAAAAGGTGCTTATTCTGCGTAGGACTTTAGTGCCTATTCTTCATAGGACTTTGGATGCCTATTCTTCGTAGGACTTTGGGTGCCTATTCTTTGTAGGACTTTGGATACCTATTCTTCGTAGGATTTTAGGTGCCTAATCTTCGTAAGACTTAAAGGTGCCTATTCTGTGCAGGACTTTCGGTGCCTATTCTTCGTAGGACTTTAAATACCTATTCTTCGTAGGACTTAAAGGTGCCTATTCTGCATAGGACTTTGGTACCTATTCTTTGTAGGACTTTGGATGCCTATTCTTCGTAGGACTTTTGGTGCCTATTCTTCGTAGGACTTTGGATGCCTATTCTTCGTTGGACTTTGGATGCCTATTCTTCGTAAGACTTTGGGTGCCTGTTCTTTGTAGGACTTAAAGGTGCCTGTTCTTTGTAGGACTTAAAGGTGCCTGTTTTGTGTAGGACTTTGGGTGTCTATTCTTCGTAGGACTTTGGATGCCTATTCTTCATAGGACTTAAAGGTGCCTATTCTGCGTAGGACTTTGGTGCCTATTCTGCGTAGGACTTTTATTTGTACTTGTTCTATGTAGGACTTTAGGTGCCTATTCTTCGTAGGACTCTTATTTGTGCCTATTCTATCTAGGATTTTTAGACCCAATGTTTGAGTAATGCATATGTATATGTAGGATGCATGATATATGAAGGAAGTCTCATGGAGAATGTAACCAATGGATCTGGTGGATGCATGTAATCTTGCAAGCCAGAAACATGAGACATACGGGTGCTGCCCCTAATATGAGTTCAACTTGAAGAACATGTGGGATGCTTTATTTGATATTTACTTGCCCCAATATGAAAGCATGCATGACAATTATGAATTATTATTTGTTGTATTTTTTTCCTTCCTTTTTTTTGTGTGTTTTGATTTTAATTTATTATTTTTCCTTTAATTTGTTTTTTTTTAATGTAAAAAGAAATGCCAGTTTAGAGGCACTATCAAGTGTTGAACTTTTAATTGACCAGACTAGACATTTTGTCCTTTCGAAGCGCAACCCATTTAACCAGATTGTCAGTACTACGGCTTTCATCTAATTGAGAATTCTCGATGCTCCCCCAACCGAGATCTTTGTGTGTTGTCTTGGAAACCACAATTGTCCCTTTCATTTGCTCTCTTGGGAAGGAAAGCCCCCACATATGTCACTCATAAATGTCTAGATGGTTTAATTAAGAGGAAATGGCATTTTAATAGATGACGTTTAATATTTTGGTCCCGATCTATCCTTCCAGCAATGATTAAGCTAATTGGTCCAAAGAGGATATTAACATTGGTGTGCCAGGTATTTACTTTAACGAATGTCATTCCTCAGTTATTAATTTAGTCATATAAAGCATGAATGCAAGTGGTCGCGATATGAATGAATTGTAACTAAAATAGATGAGAAATTATTAGAAGAATAATCTCTAACAAAAAGTTTTATAAAGCTCATAAGAGTTAAGACAATAAGTAATTTGGAATACAGGAGAGATGAAAGAACTAGAACCAAGAAGTTCTTCCAAAGAATATCCTCTACAATTGTCCTTGCCCGCCTCCACAAGGCGGTCCTTTGCGTTAAACGAGATATGCATTTTATGGAATCTGATTCAACACCTGCTGCTCCCATACTTTTACCCAACTTTGAACTTTCGATTTTGCCCTAACTTTTGCTTAGGCATTTCCTCATATTACCTAGTGGGCTTTTCTTTTCCCTTCTCCCCTTCTTTTCTTTTCTTTTCTTTTCTTTCTCACTCTTTTTTTCATTTTATTATTATTATTATTATTATTATTATTATTATTATTGTTGCTCTAATTTTTGCCTAGGCTGCCCTTTCGGGTTTTCAACTTAGCGAGCTTCCATTGTGCTCTAACTTTTGCCTAGGTCACCCATTTGGGTTTAACCTAGCGAGCTTTTCCTTTTTATGCAAAATATTTCTTAACTGCATCTGAATTGAAGGGTTTAGTGAATTCATAACCGTCCATGTCCATCAAAACTAATGCCCCTCATGAGAAGGCGTGCTTTACAACATAAGGCCCTTCGTATGTAAGAGCCCATTTGCCTCGAGCATCATCCTGATTTGGTAAGATTCTTTTAAGAACTAGTTCACTAGTTTTGAATTCTCTATGACGAAGCTTTTTGTTGAAAGCTCTTGCCACCCTCTTTTGATACAACTGCCCATGGCATATGGCGGTGAGTCTTCGCCCCTCAATCATATTTAACTGCTCATACCGAGCTCTCATCCAATCACTTTCATCTAAATTGGATTCAATTAATACTCGTAAGGACGGGATTTCAACCTCAATTAGTGTAATAGCTTCCATTTCATAAACCAGAGAGTACAAAGTTGCCCTAGTTAATGTACGCACAGTCGTGCGATGCATATGGAAGCATATCGTGCCAATCTTTGTAAATGATCGTCATTTTAGCAATGATCTTTTTTATGTTCTTATTTTTCGCCTTTATAGCTCCATTCATCTGTGGTCGATACGGCGCTGAATTATGATGCTTGATCTTAAACTGTTCACAGAGTTTAGAGATTTATGTTCCATTTAGGTTGGCAGCGTTATCTGTAATGATCTTTTCAGGTATCCCATAACGACAAATGATATTCATCTTGAGGAACTTGCAGAAGGCTTTTTGAGTGACACTGGCAGAGGAATTGGCCTCTATCCACTTGGTGAAATAATCGATAGCAACCAGAATGAAACGATGTCTATTTGAAGCCTTTGGATTGATCGGGCCAATTACATCAATGCCCCACATGGAGAATGGCCAAGGTGCCACCAAATTGTGTAACGAAACTGGTGGTGCATTGATTTTGTTTAAGTATATTTGGCATTTGTGACACTTTTAAACATGATCGATGCAATCCTTCTCCATTGTTAATAAAAAATATCCATATCTCTGGATCTGTTTAGCCAACATGAGACTATTTGTATGTGTACCACATATTTCCTCATGCACTTCTGGGCCTCCCTCGCGTCTACACACCGTAACAGTGTACCATCATGACTTCTCTTGTACAAGATCCCATTATTGATGAAGAAGTTCATGGCTAGGCATGGGATAACCTTTTTATCACTTTCTGTGGCTTCAATTGGGTATTCCCTGCTTGTCATATAAGTTTTAATGTCATAATACCAAGGTTGCCCATCATGCTCTTCTTCTATGTTTAGGCAATGTGTAGGTAAATCTCTGGCTTCCAGTCGGAGTAGCTAGACTTGGACTCCATAGTTGAGCTAGATCATCACTGCTAAGGTGGCTAAAACATCTGCAAATTAGTTCTTGTCTCGGGTGATATGATGAAAATTGATTTCTTCAAATTGTTCGATTAATTGAGCCAGAAATTTCTGATATGGAATCAATTTTGAATCTTTAGTTTGCCATTCCTTGGTCACTTGATGAATTATAAGAGCTGAGTCACCGAAAACCTCGAGACTTTGTATACCAAGAGTTACTGCAGCATTTAGCCCATTGATGCAAGCTTTGTATTTAGCTACGTTGTTGGTGCACTTAAACTTCAATTTAATGGCTACTGGGAACTGCTTTCCTTCGGGGGATATAATTACTACTCTAATATCATAGCCGCGCATGTTTATGGCTCCATCAAAATACATCTTCCACCGTGCATCATTATCGTCTCCCTCATCTTCATCCCCCTCTATAGCCAGTATGTCCTCATCAGGGAAATGGAAATCCAATGGTTGGTACTCATCCAAAGGATTTTTAGCCAAGTGATCCGCTATGACAGTACCTTTTAAGGACTTTTGTGTCATATACTTGATATCATATTCGGATAGAATCACCTGCCACTTCGAGACTCTCCCAGAAACATGTAGGCTTTCAAAGATATATTTGATAGGATCCATTCGAGAGATTAACCAAGTGGTAAAATAAAGCATGTACTAGCGCAAACGTCTAGTGGTCCACGCTAACCCACAGCAAGTTTTCTCAATCAAAGGGTAGCAGGCTTCACATTCATTAAATTTCTTACTCAAGTAATAAATTGCTTGCTCCTTCTTTCCAGAGGCATCATGTTGCCCTAATACCGCCCCCATTGATCTCGGTAGGATGGTCAAATAAAGGATCAAAGGTCGTCCTTGTATAGGTGGAACCAGAATTGGGGGGTTCAATAGATAATCTTTAATCTTGTCAAAAGCTTGCTGACAGTTACTATTCCATCCTCCAATGTAGTTCTTTTTTAGCAATCTAAAAATTGGCTCACAGGTTACAGTTAAGTTGGCAATGAATCTCGCTATGTAATTTAGTCGACTCAGAAAACTCTACACTTCTTTTTCTATTTGGGGAGATGGCATTTCCTGAATGGTTTTTACTTTGTCAGGATCCACCTCTATTCCTTTTTGGCTCACCATGAAGCCCAATAACTTTCCAGTTAAAGCCCCAAAGATACACTTGTTAGGGTTTAAGTGAAGTTTGTATTCACGCAACCTTTCAAACAATTTTCTTAAAACTGCCACATGGCTCTCCCCTTCTTCAGATTTAGCCACCATATCATCGACATACACTTCAACCTCTTTATGCATCATATCATGAAAGAGTGCCATCATGGCTCGTCGATAAGTCGCTCCTGGATTCTTTAACCCGAATGGCATCACTTTGTAACAATAGGTTCCCTATGGCATAATGAATGTAGTTTTCTCTTTATGGTCCTTATGCATAGGGATTTGATTGTACCTCGAGTAACCATCCATGAAGGAATACCGATGAGCTTGGGCTGTATTATCAACTAACATATCAATATGAGGCAGGGGAAAATCATCCTTAGGGCTTGCCTTGTTTAAATCCTTACAATCAACATACATGCGAACCCTTCCATCTTTTTTAAGGACTGGTATAATGTTTGCTACCCATTGAGGGCATGTGGATACTTGGAGGAACCCTACTTCTAATTTTTTAATGACCTCCTTTTTTATTTTTAAAGACATGTCGGGGCTCATTCTTCTCAACTTTTACTTCTTTGGCTCGACATTTGGGAATAAAGGAATCTCATGAGAAGCAATCTCAAGATCGAGTCTAGGCATGTCTTGATAAGTCCATGCAAAGATGTCCATGTATTCCCCAAAGAGTTGAATCATTTCCTATTTTTCTAGATTATCTACCATTTTAATCTCCCTTTTATCTTCCTCTGTCCCTAAATTAATGTTTTCAACTATTTCTTCATGTGGGCATATTCCTTTATCTTCAGAATCAAGCATTTTCTCAAAGATTTAGGTTAATTCTTCATTATCAGATTTGGAACCATGCATATCTATAGTAACGAATAAATTACTCAATGGGGGCTCAAGGACTTCTGCGTTGGACAGGAGTCCCGAGGAAAACGATTTCCTAGAAGAAGAAATAAAAGGAAAATGAACGAGTAGGAATATAGAAAGAGCAGGCCTGATACCCCAGGATTTTAATCTCATTCATAAAATACCACTATCATTCATACAGTGCTGACTGAAATTGTAAAAATGTCTTAGACAGATTAAAACAAAGGAACAACACGATCATAACAATTACTCTAAAGTCACGACATCAGTGATATCCTTGATTTCCTAGTTATCCAATCTTTCTCCAGAATCATCGACCCTGATCCATGCTTTAACTCTTCGCATGAATTCATCATCAACTATTAAAATGCTTAACCGATTCATAATCTCTGAAGGAGTTGGAAAAGTTTCCCTGATGTGGGGGATTTTCTACTTCTCCTTCTCTTTACTTCCTTTTGCGCTTGGTTGTGCCCTAAGTCGATTTGACAACTAAGGTTCATACCCTAATCCTTGATGCTTGGGATTTTCTGGGAGACTAATAGGCCGTTCAATTCCTTAAAGCTATATCCCAGTCCTTTTTTAGATTTGAACCCATTTCTTTCTAACATTTTCTAGTTAACATTTCCGACGACATGCTTAGGTCCCTCCAATTCTAAACTTTGAAGCGGCGTTTCCATCTCTTTTTCAGCGGCTTCGATATATGGCAAGGAGCTGGGCTTGCTCAACATTATCTCCTCTTCTCCTTTAATAGTGATTATCCTCCCCTTGTCAATAAACTTAACCCTTTGATGAAAAGTGGAAGGCACGACACTGGCGGAATGAATCCAAGGTCTTCCCAATAGCATTGTATAGGACAGATCAATATCCATAAGTTGAAAGTCCACCACGAATGTTTTTGGCCCAATCTCCAAAGACAAGCGAGTATTGCCAATTACTGCTCTTTTAGAGCCATCAAATGCCCTAACCACCATGTCACTTTTCTTAATGTGTGATGCCTCCATTGCCAATTGTTCAAATGTGGCCAGTGGTAACACATTTAGTGCCAACCCTCCATCGATCAGAACCTTTGCAATTATGAACCCATTGCATTTCAGTGTAATGTGTAGGGCCTTTGGTTGATTAGAGGATGTCCCTACAACTTTTTCTTCAGAAAAGGAGATGGTGGATGTAGACTTGATGATATTCATCACACTAGCTACTTTTTTCGGGGTGACATCAAGTTGCACATATGCTTATTCCAATACCTTTTGTAGAGCCCGACAGTGCACCTCCGAGCTCATGACTAACGACCACATTGAAATTCGAGCTGGGGTTTTCTTCAGTTGTTCTACCATATCATATTCACTCTACTTCATAATTTGTAAGAATTCATCGTCAGCACTACCTTCTTTTGCCTCCTTTTGACCGCTAGTATCAATGCCTTTTCCCTTTGGTTGTTTGTTAGCATTTGTAGGAGAGTGGACCCTGCCACTTTGGGTGACCCTCCTAGCCTCAATTATATTAGTGACAAGTTCTCCTTCCGTCTTAGCAACTACTGTCTGATGCGAGGGAAATTCAATAATCTCTTTATATCTCCAAAGTACAGTATGATCACTTTCATATGAGAAAGGAGCTGGCATATTAATAATCATTGGGGATGGTTTCGGGGTAAAAGGGACGTCATCGACATAGGATCATTGATAGTTAGAGTGACTGTTCTCAACGGTCTAGTAGGGATGACGATATCAACATATTTCTCATCTATTACGCAAATTTCCTCTTTCGACCTCCCTACAATCACAACCCCCAATGTCATTAATTTTTTCAATGCCTTTTGGAATTGTACACAATTCTCAACATCATAATCTATATATTGTTGATGGTAGTCACAAAACACAGCTTGTAGCCCAGTGACGGTTTTGACAGACTCTTCTGGTGATAATTCCAACATGTACCCAGCTAATTTAAGATTAACTATCAAAATCTTTAAGGGCAACCCAATAGTATCGGGGTTCTTAGAAAATCCCAACTCATTTTCAATGGCATTCACCTATCGCTCATGACTAGGTAGGGGATTAGTGGCAATTGTTAAATCTTCCCCAGACTTAAGCTAGATATGGTTGGACTCGATCAAATCTAGCACATTCCTCTTGAAAGTAGTACAATTCTCAATTGAGTGCCCTGGAACTCCCATATGATATTCACAAGAGACATTCGGGTTATACCAGGCTGGTTATGGTAGTTGCAGCTCCTTCACATATCGTGGTCCTATGAGTTTTGCCTCCAACAGTTTCTAGTATAACTCCGCATTGGTTGAACTGAAATTTGGCCATGGACAGTTGTCTTTTGGCGTACATTAACACCCCTCTCCTATTGTCTTCGCCCATTCACTGCTGGTCTATACTGATTTTGGCCTTCACTTCCCTACCAATCTGATAAGAGACCAGTTGAGGCAGGACTGGTCTTGAAGGTTGAACATAACTTATCTCCCCTTCTTTCTTCTTCATACCCTGTCCCCTTCTAAATCCGCCCTTTGTCAAAGGAGATGCAAGCTTTTTGTCTCGAATGTCTACATCAATTCTCTTTCCCACCTCAATTAAATCAGCAAAGTCAGTAACATGAGTTCCCAACATGATTTTGTAGAACGGATAAGATAAGGTCCGAATAAAGTAAGAGCAAAATTCAGATTCGATCATCGAAGGCTGAACTTGGGAAGCTATTAATCTCCACCTTTGGGCATACTCTTTAAACGACTCGATTAGTTTCTTACTCATTCTCTTCAATTGTTCCCTAGTCGGGGCAGTATCGTGATTGAATTTGTATTGTTTCATGAAAGCATTTGTAAGATCTCTCCACTTGAGGATTTTAGAATGGTCTAATTGCATAAACCACAATAAGGCAAACCTGGTTAGACTCTCTGGGAAGAAATTTACCAGAAATTTTTCATCCCTTGAACAAACAGTCATCTTTGTGCAATACAACTTGAGATGGCAAATTGGATTACTAGAACCATTGTACTTGTCGAAATTTGGAACTTTAAACTTTTTCGGAATTGATATTTTGGGAGTTAAGCATAACTCCTCTATATCCAGTGACCCCCATGTGGTTGGCCCTTGTAAATCACGCAGTTGGTCTCTAACCTCCCCTAACTCTCTTTCCCAGTCCTCCTTGGCATCATTACTCTTCCCTCTGCTATCCGTAGTTGGGATCTGGAATGTATAGGTTGCATCATATCTGGGGAAATCTTGTATATCTTTTGCTTCATCACGGGGAACCAGCTTATTAGCCACCATCACAAGAGGATCTTGTGCATTCTTTTATTGTTGCACAGGTCAGGTACTCGACTAGAATGTTCTTCAGTTATAACCACTCCAGGTAAGCTTCTTCCCATATGTGCAGTGATGGGTGGATGACTGGATACACTGGGTGAGTTATTAATGCCTTTTTCCTTTGACAGCTTCCAACAACATCTTCATCATGTCGCTCATTTGAGCCATCTGATTTTCCATGGTCATGATGTGATTATTCAGTGCGACTGTGTCTTCCTCAATTCTCTGACTTCCTTCCCCTTGAAGTTCCTCCACGAGTCTAGCTCTTGAACGTGTGTCGTATATCCTAGTGGGACGTATCTAGTTAGATGGGACGTGTTTCGGAGGCGCAATATTGTCTTTCTTTTATTTGACTCTTTTTATTCTTTTCTCTGTAAATAGAAAGCAAATTTAGTGATATTGAAAAAAATACCTCTCTTATTTTATTATTATCATTATTATTATTATGTGAACATTCTTTAATTTAAGTTAACTATTTTGGCATAATGGAAAAGGAACATTGGGACCTCTGATTCTGAAAGGATTTCATTAACCCATGTAAGAATATCAAAGTTAACACTTGACATAAGAGGGAATTAAAAACCCCTACATGATCAGGTCTTTGTATTCATCTGAGCTATTTCCCTTTCATCAAGTATAAGGAGCATACAACTTTTGTTTCTTCATTACATCGGAATTCTTTGGAACTTAATAACTATTAACATATTTCAACTCATTTACAATGTCATTACACAACATAAAAAACTCTGTCATTTACTTTGGCGTATTCCATGGGTTAGCCAAACCTTCAGTTGCTTTCAATGTGCTGGTGAAACTAGGGAGAATCTCATCAACTAAGAGTAACAATTTCCTAAACCAGGACATGAACCTTTCCTTTTTTGTGGCTTACTTTGCATGAAGTACTTTCCATGTCTCAATCGTCTCAGCTTGCTGATTAAGCTATTCCACTAAGTTTTGTACTATCACAGCATTATCACTTTTGATGACGGATATTTCATGCATTTTTTGCTCCAATTCCCTCGCCAGCATATCAATTTCGTGTTGAATCCCACTAGATTCAAGCTTCTGCACTTGTCTTTCTAGTTCATCTTTTTGCTTAAGGACCTTTATCAACCAAGTTCTACTAATACGCATCCTCTTTTCATTTTCGGTTACCTATTGTTGAGCTTTCTCTATTGTATCCTTAAATCTTACATTTTCTTCCTTCATCCTTTTCAACTCAACATTCCCCACACTTCCTTTATATCTCTTTGCCTTATCTACTTCTGCTCGCAACACTGCATACTCACTCCTTATTTGGTTTAAACTCCTCAAGCGTTCTTGTCTTTTTTCTTCTAAACCTTTCAATTCTTCTTTTTTCTCTTCCACTCGCCTTGCTAATTGTTTGTCAATTACTTGCATATCATTGCCAAGCATGGGGTCAATTGATCCGAAAGAAGGGTTAGCCCCTTTTGTCCTTTCCTTTAGCCATTCTTGATATTCCTTCGTTGTGGCTACGATTCGCTTGCCTAGTTCTCATTTCCCTTTGCATATCACTTGGCTCCATGCGCCTTTTATTTTTTGGCAAAGCGTCTTGGCTTCTGGATCGCTATGATAAAAGTGAACCAATTGTATTGTTTCCTCTGATGGAATATCTTGTTTATATGTAAACTATTGATGAACAATCGATGGGTTGTAATTAATGTAGCCTCGAGGACTCATTAGAGGTACATTCAAGAATTCCCTGCAATAGTATACTATTTCTTCACTTTCCTACCAAGCTAACTTCCACCATACCGTGTTCTCGTCCAATTGACTGAGGATTTGAGCCCAATCATCACGAGTTTTCCTTGCATATAACAGAATAGCACCTTCACGATTAAGGAAGTCCTTAATAGGGTGATGTATAGTGTCAAGTCATCGACCCAATTGATATTGCCTTCCATAAATATGATTGAATATCTAAACTGTGAGGAGTTGTAGGCAACACTTCAATTTTCCTCCATTTTCTTGTTGACAAAAGCTTAAGGTCAAGAATGTTTTTGCCAAAACCGCGAGCATGGGATTTATGTGATGATTTTCTACCATCCATAGAATGCTCACAGCTGCCAAATCAATTATCCCTACTGCTTAGGGGAACAACACTAACCCATATATGGCTAGAGCAAGGACCCTTTTAAAAGTCACCCAATCTCCTTTTTCAGCTAAGATCCCTAAACGCCTTTCTACGTACTTCCTTAAAAGGCCTTCAGTCTGTCCTTTTTGATGCAACTGAATTCTACTAAGATCCTCCCCTAAAATTTATGCCACTATATGTTTTGATGGCAAATGTCCAGAATAGTAGTAAACAGAAGCATCCTTTCCCACAAGTGTATTCATGAAACTCCCATATTCCTCTAGAGTAGGTGTAATCTGGAATGTAGAGAATGTAAAACACCTTAGTGAATTATCCCAATGCTGGGCCAAGGCTGAAAGTGCTTTTGGCTGGACCGGTATTCGCAATAAGTCTAGAATATCCCCATAATCCCTTTGAAAATCTCAGATATGCCTTCCATTCAACTTCTCACTTAAGACAATCAAACTCTCGACCGATTTGGCTTTTGCCTTGATTTTAAGCTTCATTCCCGTCGCAACTAGGCCAGTTTGTCTTGAGCTCAAATATCGTCCATTGCCCAAAGGTTCCATTACCACCATCGTGCCAATTAACCTAAATGACTATTCACTATTTCAAAAGATCAAAACTTATTAGTTAGTGTATCATTATCATTAGCTTGATAATTCTGCCCAATTCTCAAGGAATTTATTATTCCATAAAGAATAAGGGTATAAGGATCAATTTAAGAAAGAATAGCTCCCTACATAATTGATACTGATATGTTCAGCAAGCTAGCATAACAATGCACTGACATTCATGCTATGATGTTAGATATAATGCCTCGGCATGAGAAATGATAAAAAAAACTTTGCAACCCTCCTTGAGGGGCCTATTGCTCCATGGGAGAAAAGAGTCGACAATTAAATCGAGAGAAATAAGTTTTTCTACACGATTCAACATCCTAAAAAGATTTAATTCTCTAACCGAGACATCACTGTTCATTAATGATATAAAACTATCGGATGTTATAATTTCCAAGATTTTGGGAAACATTCATTTTCTATTAGAAATTCATTGTTTTATGGGGTAGAGTATATTATATGGCATTTATTATTTTATTCATATCTATTTCTTTATTACTTTACTTTATGCATGATTGTATGCTAAAAAATTCCCCTTTCGAGGAACCATAAGGAATGCGATTATGGCCTTTTTGGGGTTAAAAACCCACTAGGCAAGGGTTAGTTTAACTAATGTGTACTTTCATAATAGTTAACGTTATGTCTAGTTGGTGTCATAATAACCCGTCAACTACTCCAGTAATCAGTGACGATGTGTCACTTTTCCTATGGATATCTTTGGATGTAAGGCATGAACAATTAAAAGTGCTCTCCTTTGTCCTAATATGGATAGATCCTAGGTTGTGATCATTGGTCTATAGAAGTATGGCTCTACCAATTTAGGAGGTATCTATAGCTTAACTATCAGTGCAAATTTTCATGGCAGATCTATGACTCCTAATTATTGGTCCCTAAATTGTCCCCATCATGAGATGAGGATCTCATTATATGAATTCGACCTTGAGAGGAAAAAGATCCTACACAGGTCCAGTCCATATAACAAGGTACAATTTAGGCGAGGTCTTCATGATAGCCTCAGGAAGCACAAGGTTTCACAGGGAAATCAATATAAACCTCTACTAACCTAAGGAACACTCAGACCAAGGTATAGGGCCCATAACGTGTGTGATATGTTTGTGTATCAGTGATGTGTGTGAGGAGAGCATTTACCTTTTTCACCTTATGGACTACCCAACCCTCATCTGCTAGACAGATTGATAGAATAAAAGGCAGGGAGATATATACAGATATAAATAGGAAGTAACATATACAAGTATAGTCGTCTACCCTAAGGTTTTATTCCATATGTTATCTATTCTATCATATATTATATGCACAATCTATGAAACGAAGCAAATAAAGAAAGCATGTGAATGGCATATTATCTACCTCTAGTCATGTGAGACAAACAACAGACAAAAGGAGAATCGAAATAAATGAAGGCCATAGTATTTTGCACAACTAACTTAACTCGGGCTTGACTCTCTTTAGACATCCCCAGTGGAGTTGCCAAACTGTCATACCCGAAAATGCGACGGCGTGGTGCCAAACCGAAATCAAAGAATTAAAAGTAAACAACTAGTTCAAATAAATAGGGTTCAAGGAGTCGCCACCAAAATTTTGTTTTGAAAAAGTAAAACTTTGGAAAAGCCTTTTTAATTTAAAAAATAGTCTGTGAACTAGAAAATGGATTCGAGAGTCGATTGTGAGTGGAGAAGGTGTTAGGCACCTCACTACACCCATTCCGAAGAACGGTTACCCTAAGTTAGTTGTGCAAAATCAATATGGCTACTATTATATTTTAATTCTCCTTAACCAATCACATGCAAAGAACAGAAGGAAAAATTTAAGGAAATAAAATTAAAGAGAAAAAAAGAAGCAAAACAAAAAGAAATTCAAAGAATAAATAAAGAATAGGGAATAAAATAAAAATATAAAATAAAATTAAAGGAAATAAAAATTAAGAGAAAATGTTTATTTACAAGAACGGACTTGACCTAGAATGAATGCCTAGAGCCTACGTACCCTTCGAAAGGGATCAAAGTCCACGTAGTTCAGTTGGAAATTACGTTAGGGTTGATTTTTGTTTTTGTTTTGTTTTGTTTTGTTTTTGTTTTTGTTTTTGTTTTTGTTTTTTTGTTTTTTTAATAAATATATATATATATATATATATTTTATCTTATATTTTGTTTTTGTCTTTTCCTTGTTTTTTTTGTTTTTTTTTTCTTCTTTTTTTGTTTGAGTGTTGTTGTTTTTTTTTTTGAAAGGATGAAGAAGATAAAATACTTTTTCCTTTAATAAATAAAAAGAGTTTTGAAATTAGTTTATGTGTTTTAATTTACTAAAGGAAAATTTAATTTTACTTTTTTTGCATTTTTAGTTTTTCTTTCTTTTCTTTCCTTATCACTTTTTTTTATTTCATTTTTTTCCTTTTTATATTTGTTTTTTTGTTCATTATTATTATTATTATTATTATTATTATTATTATTATTATTATTATTATTATTATTATTATTATTATTATTATTATAATATATATATATATTTTGTTCTTTTTAATTTCTTGTTATTGTTTTGTTCTTTTTTTTTTGGCATATTTTGTTTTTGTTTTTCTTTTTAGTTCTATTTGTATTTTGTTTTGTTTTGTTTTTTTTTTGTGGTGTTTTTTTGTGGTATATATATTTTTATTATTTTTTATTATTTTGTTTGGTTTGGTTATTTATTTATTTATTTTAATTTTTGTGTTGTTGGTTTTTTCTTGTTTTGGTTTTGTTTTTGTTATGTCACATTCTTTTGTTGTTGTTGTTGTTTTTTTTTTGTTTTGTTTTTTGTTTTTGTTTTCTTTCTTTCTTTCTTTATTTATTTTTTATCTTTGATTTTTTCTTTTGGGTTGGGATTGAATCTTATTTTTTGGTATTGAGCTTTTGCTTAAAAAAAAGAAACCAACTTTAGACTTTTTTTCTTTTGTTTGTTTTTTCGTTTTGGTATTGCATTATTTATTATTATTTATTTTTTTATTATATTATTTTTCTATTTGTGTTATTTTTATTTGTGTTGTTGAAATTGTTCTTGTTCGAATGTTTTTATATTTTATTATTATTATTATTATTATTTAAGCCTCTTTTGCCTTTCTTCTTTTTTATTTTATTTATTTATTATTTATTTTATTTTTTTTAAAAGACCAATTCTAAAAGAGAGAAGAATAAAAAAAAATGCTTTTAGATTTTTGCAAAGCCACTTCTTCAATTTTCTAAAAGACCCTTTTCAAGAAAGAACAAATCCTTAAGACTCCGAATAATACTAATTTTTTTAAAAAGTAATTCATCCTTTTCTATTTTCTATTTTTTTATTTTTTGAATTTTCATAAAAAGACTTTCGAATGGGGCCATTGGAGCCCAAAATATTAAATTGCAACTTCAACCTAAAGGTGCCAAGGAGGCTATATTGCCACACATGACCCTTTGATCCATTTCTATGTGCTTGAGGGGATATGAAATCCCACACGGCTAACCCAACACGAAAATTAATAAAATAAAATAAAATAAATAAAGTATTAACTTGCAAGTGTGTGCTAAGTGTTCCAGCCATGATTCAATACATCATTTTTAGGCATATTTACAAGATCATAAAACAAATGCAGATAATGATTACATTACAAAATCTTTCCTTGTTTCCAAGTGGATCAGAAAAGCTATCTCTGTGCATTGTGGACCCAGGCTCCAATATATACTCCATCAACCCACTTGCATCACCCAAAATGAGTAGCATATTCCACAGAAACACGATGAAAACCACCAGGATAGAAAACATTCGGTAGAACAGAAAATTATGTAGAGTTTCATCACATCAATAATAACTAACGATCTAAATGATATGAACAACCAACAATCCATATGAAGATTCCTAAAAGCATATCTTATATGCATAAGAAAGCAAAATAGAAACGAAGAAATCGTTGCATCACTTTCCATCGAAATCCTACAAACAAGGACTCAATCAACTAGTGCCTCACTCAAGCATTTCATCAAATAGGTACTAGGCATTTTTCGAGGACTGTATGGGACGCTACATCTTACAGTAAGCCACCAACCAGGATTAAACACTTACAACTATAACGTTAAGCATCAGACCCTATTAGAATCACAACTAACAACCTGACTAAAAAAAAACTTTTAGGCTAATAAAACTTTCAAAACCAACACAAATCAACAACGACATTTAAGCATCGATTCACTTTCAGGAACTAGCATGAATCAAGAACAATATCCAAGCATCAATTAACGATCCAGAATTCAATCCCCAGAGCCACCATTCTCAGCAAAGAAAAAAAAAACGTAGACAACATAGGATAAACCAATAAACAATGCACCTTCGATGCTTGCTTACTTAGGCCAATGACTAGAATTGTTGATTAATTATGGGTCGCTAGGAGCTGTTGTTCTTCTCGCAGGACTCAGCGATCAGTAAACCTTATCTAGGACTCTTCTTCCCCAGCACCAGATATCCAAAGAAATCCCCCTCCAGAATATTATTCGAAGAACCTTCCAACCCAAAAATTTCTCGGCACCTTCTCGGGAGAATCTCCTTTTATCTTTTTAATCCCTTGATGAGTTTCTCTCAGTCTCTGCCACTCGAAAATCGATTTCCCTGATAGAATCCTTTCTTCTCCAATTTCTTTCGCCTCCTCTCTAGTCGGAAATTATCCCTCCAGAAACCCAGAGAGACTCTCTTCCTCCCTCTGGTTCTCGGACTTCGCTCTAGCCACCAGAGAAAGAAATGAAACCTTTGAATCATCGCTGCACTCCCTCAACCTCTCGAATCCCTTCATCCCCCCTGAAAAAAAATTCCCTTCTCCCTCGACTCTCCTCTCTATTTATAGCGAACCCGAGAGTGGTCTCCACTCTTGCTTCTGCAGATTGCCCTTCTGCCCCTCGTACGGGCTCGTCGTACTTCTTTGCTTCCTTGATTGACGGTGCCAGCACTCCTCTCATACCATTTCATCCCTTCGCCCTTGAAAACATTCACAGGAGAGAGTCAGAACAGAGGAGAGGGGGGACCAGCCATTTAGGGTTTTTCCTTTTGTCTGAATTGTTTTGTTTCCTTCGGGTTTCCTTTTAGGTTAGCGAAGCAGGGAGGAGGAATCCAGAATTTATGGGCTAAAACGAAAATGGGCCTCCATCTTTTGGGCTTTCTTTTTTGTTATTTCCAGCCCAATTCTGAGTTAGCTTTGGGTTGGATTTTTTCGGGTTTTACTTACTTTTTTTTATTTTCCCTTTTTTTTTTCTGGCCCTTTTTATTTCTATTATTCCCTCTCTGATGTTTTTTTTGTTCCAATATTAGGATTAATGGGCCTTTAACTTGATTTATCTTTATTTTTCACTTTTATTGTTTTATTTTTAATTTATTTTGGGTTCTTTTCCTTTGATGTTTTCTTTGAGTTTGTTAGGTTAAAAGGATCTATTTGATTTTTGTCTCTTTTTTTTAATATTTTTTATTAGTTTTCTAATTTTTTTTTAATTTTTATCATGATTTTTGTAGCATGCCTGGACATAATACGGTGTTCACAGTCATTGAAAACATCTTTAATGGTGAGATACATATATAGTCACTAAGATTTCAAACCAAATTTTTTTTGTTTTGGTGAAAAAGATGTGAATGGTCTTTTGCGGCAACTACAAATGAATGGTCACAAAAGAGCCACTTAGCGACAAATTTGTTAGCCACTAAAAATGTAACATCTAACTTTTGTTGAAATAAGGAATTAATGTTCCAGAATTGTTTAAGTCTTCTCGCTATAGTCAGGATACCAGTTCGTTATAGCCAGGATGCTAGTTTGCTACAAGGAGAATACTAGTTTTGTAATATCTGATTAGAATGTATATTGAGCATGAAGTAGGACGGTAGACCAAGTTAATTTAAGGGCTGAAATAACATCTCATCACTTGAGTTGAAGATCTTGTCGACAAAATCCTGTAAACTGTAGTGCAAATTCTGAGACCTTGTCGACAAGGTTTTCACTAGCAAGTACAATGTTTTCTTGTATAATGTGTTAAAGCCTGTATGATATGGAATTTGGTATGAAGGGCTTTTTAAATAAAAGTTTTGAGTTCTTTGGGGTTTTTAGAGGTCCTAAAAATCATGGGAAGCCCCAGGACAATTAAAGCCCATTCGATATATATTTTTCAATGTCAGTTAATCTGAACTTTGAATAGTCTATTTGGGAAGGCTTTATTTCTAATTCGAGTGATTTCAAAGGTATTTTACTAAATTGAAACCTAAAATTCATAATGGAAAAGATGGTTATAAAAAAAGAGCTAAAATGAGTTAGAAATGAAAATGCCAAGAATGAAGGACAAAATGAGAAATTTTGAAAAAGTCCTTCTTAAACCCATATATATATGAGACGTCCTTCTACTCCCTTCATTTAGGTCGACCAAACCCTACCCAAAAACTAGAGAAAGCTTAAGGGAAGGTGGCACACAAGAGTAAGGCAGAGGAGAAGGGAAATTTTCAAGGAAAAGGTAAGAAATTGTTGGAATTTCCTAGTCTTCTCCTTAGGAAATTTCTTCTCCTCCTTCTCCTCTTTCTCCCTATGGTTTTCTTTAAGTTTTTGGTGCTGTTTTGAGGTCAAACCAAGAGGGAAAAATTTGGATTTGAAGAGAGGAAGCCAAAGAAAGTAAGAATCAAGCAAGAAAACAAAAAAAATAAGGTAAATCTTCCATCCCATGGTAGACACTTCCTCCCCCTCCTTCTCCCTATTTCGCCCCACATATGTAGATGCAAGAGGGCTGGAATTTTGAGGAGAACCAAGGGTGAATTCTATAAATTTAGGAGAGGAGAGTAAGAATATGCAAAGAAATCCAAGTAAAAATCATAAATTTGCAAGATAGAAAAGTTAAGGTTTTGATTGCACCTTGAACTCTATCATGAACCCTAGCCATATTTTATAATATTTAAGTGTTCATATGAGTTCTTAAGACACTAAGAGACCTTCCCACATGATTCTACCATCAAAGGAAGCAAGGAAACTACATTAGTGCCTTATGGAAGTATATGCTTTGGCCAAGAAGAGTTCATGCACCTAGGGAGTATTCTAATTCCTTCCAAGCTTAGTTTTGTATTATGTATGATAGGAAAGTATAAGAGGAAGCCTTGGAAAAAGTTTAGAAGCTATAGAAAGCAAGATGGCCTTATGTGTTCCATATTATGGCTTAAAGAAGCAACACTTAGTTAGGTTCCTATAATTGAGTGTGTGATGACTCCAAGAGGTTTAAATGGAGTTAAGAATTATGAATTAATAGATAGAATGGAGCTAAGATGTAATATCCAGTCCTCCAAAAAATAGAGAAAATGAGAGAAACGTAACATACGGTTTCTCTATGAACGAATGAAATTCACCGAATACAAAAGGAAGTCCCCCAAGATGATGTAGTTAAAGTCCCAAAAAATTTAGGAAGCATTCTAAACTCTTAAAAATGAGAATCACAAGCTCAGACGGAAGGAATAATAGAGTTAGAATAAAGAAACAATTTCTGACGAAAAGCTTGCGAAATGTAATGGTATTTTCATAATTTTGAGCAATTTTTAGAATTCACACAGGAGGGCTTCTTAAATGAAAATTTTGAGTTCTCTGGGGTTCTCAGAGGCCCTAAAAACCATAGAAAGCCCCAGGATAATTAAATCCCATTCGGTGGATGTTTTCCAACGTCAGTTGACCCAAACTTTGACCGGTTCGTTCGGTAAGGTTTTAGCTCCAAATTGAGTGATTCCAAAGGCATTTTATTAAATTGGGAATCTAAATTTTATAATGAAAAAGATGGTTCTCAAAAAGGAGCTAAAACAAAGCCGAAACAAAATTACCATTACGGAAGGATAAAATTGAAATTTTTAAAAAAGTGTGTTTCTAGAAGCTCCCACACACTTCCCCTTTCTTCTCCCATCTTTTTAAGCATGAAATTTCTGCCCAAAACACAGAATATGATCTGATCTCTTAGGCTCACAAGAAGGGGAAGAACAGGAGGAGAAAAAGCAAGGAAAAGCTAAGGAATTTCATGGTTTTTCATGCTTTCTCCTTTCCAAACCTCTCTTTCTCCATTCCCCTTTCTTTTCTATGATTACAATGAATTTTGTAAATCTGTTTTAAGGGAGATATTAAGGGGGAAATTCGGATTTGAAGGGAGGAGCTCAAAGAATACAAGATTTAAGTGAGAAAAAGCAAGAAAATAAGGTAATTTCTCTTCTTATGGTTGTCATTTTTGGTTCCCTTCTCCACCATTTCACCTTACTTGAGAAAACCTTAGGAGGAGATAATTTTTAGGCAGAACCAAGCATGAATCTAAGGAAAAAGGGTGTGGAGATTAAGAATATGCAAAGAGAATTATCAAAAAGCCATTAGATTTCAAGATGTAAATTCTAGGGTTTCAATTGTACCTTGTAAAATTTGATTTTGTATGATGATTTCTAGGCCTAAATAAGAGTTTAAATGAGCTCCTAAGATCCCTAAGAGGCCCACCATATGCTTCTTCCCTTAAGAAAATAAAGAAAGCTCCATGGAACCCAATATGCTTTATTGTTTCGGCCAAGAAAGGTTCTTATAGCTAGGGAGATTTTTAAATTTTTTTAAAGCCATTCTTAAGTCATATTTGATAAATAAAAGTAAGGGGATGCCTTGGAAAAATTTAGAACTCATAGAAAGTAATTTGGTGTCTTAGGTTCCATATTATGACCTACAGAGGCAACATGGTGCTAGGCCTTTTGTTTTGATGATGTAATGACTCCAAGAGGCTTAAAAGGAGTCAAGAATCATATTTGAAAGGAAAGAATGAGGTCTAGAAAGTATTTGAGGGGTGTTACTTCATTAGGTGCATTTATGGACCATAATGGAGCTCATAGAGCAATCTAGCATTTAAGCAAATTGTATAGTCTTAGAGATTATTTTATAAACCTAATTGGCTCCCATAAATTATATCTAGGCCAAGAGAAACCATTTCCACTAGTTTGTGGGTGTTTGGCCAAAAGAGGAGGCTTGAATTTCAAGGAAAAAGTGTGTAATTGTGTGCAAGGTAGCTCTCTCCACCTTCTTTCATGCATGGATGTGTATTTAGCTTATTTTAGAATGTGTGTATATGTATTTTCAAGCTATGAAAAAGTATGCTAGCATGCCTTTATATATCATGATTCTTGATACCATGTTATGTTTTCAAATGATTACATGATGTTTATTTGAATTTGCTTGAGTATGGAGGGGCCAAGAACTCTTCCCTTTGGTGAGGATGAGCCAAGAATCCTTGAGCTTGGTTAAGACAAAGTAAAGAGTCTCCCAAAAGTAAAGTGGGCTCCCAAGAGTATGGTTGAGTCCAAAGCTCTTAAAGAATGGGTGAGGCAAGTCTAAAATCCATGAGAAGAAGTGAGGCTAATCCAAACACTTGGTGAGCTCTTGAATGTCTTGTATGATTGATTCACATGCCAAGTTTGCCTTTAAAATGTCCATGACTTCTATTTTCTCCATGCATGTATTTATAAAGCTTACTTTATACATATTATGTATGATTGAATGGGAGATGAGCTATTAGGATTCTTTGAATCTCATCCCCTTCTCTTCAATAATCTAACATGCTAGATGAACCAGGTGTATATGCTAATGGGAGCTAACAATACTAAAAGAAAGAGATTGACAAACTTATGCCTTGGTTTTAGCCACTTTGGAACCATAATAATGGTTCAAGATGTATATGATATTGTATATGTATTATGAACCTTGAGATATATGTAAAGGTACTATTATATGATGTTTAGATGTATAGAAATAATATATGACCACTAGCACATATTTTGAGTATAAAATGCCATGGTATGAGAATGTAAAATTTGGTGATTATGTATATAAGTGTGGGTGGAATGGCCAAAATGAGATGCATGAGGTTTGGGACCATTTGGGCAGCTTCCTCAAGTCTTAAATATACTTTTAAACTTGCCCAAGAGGTGCCAAGACCAAGGGAAATCTATTTAGCAATTTTGGTATCTAATATGGAGCCAAAATTGACTATAATGGAACCTTATATCACTTTTTGACCAAATGAGCTATTCTTAATCTGAGATTTGGCATGAAATTAGTTCTCATTGAGATCTTTCTAGGAAGCTAAAGATCATAATTTTTGGAGGTCTAGAGAATATTTGATGAATTTTCAAAGTTGGAATCTTTTATAGCTTCTAGTGTGTGCACTGTTCATACTAGTAGTTTTATATTCAATGCTTATGAAAGTTTATATTCATAAATTAGAGGTAATAAGCTTTCTGTGGCCACCTAGATCACTTCATTTGGAGGTCTGAGCAAAGAGTTATGTATTTTTGAAGTTGGCTGTCAGTAGTAGTGGCGCCCCAAGAGTTCAGTTATTGTTCTATAGGATTCCAATAGCTAAATGTATCTATTTCATTCTAGAATTATTTTTAACATCTAGTTAACATTTGTAGCTTTCCAGAATAACCAAATTTGTGTGATTTAGATTTTTATAGAATTAGTTATGAATTTTAGAAATTTGTATAAGTAATTTAAACAGCAGCCCAGGCAGCCAGCGACCTCTGTAGATTTTTGGATGTCAAACGCCCTCTATAATGAATGTTATAGTCTAAGCATATTTGTAGTGTGAAGTAGACATCCATAGCTTCCCATAAATGACTAAGATTGCATGATTTTGATTTTTCTAGAATTAGTTATGATTTTTCAAAGTTTGACCAGAAAGGAGGTCAAATCTGGCCGAAAATATACTCAATTATTTTGAGCTCCATTTCGGTTTCTATGAGTTGTGGGCATGATTTTGAAATGAAAATGAGTTGTATTGATGTATTTAAATATGAAAAGGTATAGAATGAGCTCACACGGTCCACGTGATACCGAATGGAATTTTTAGATACGACGCAATATGAAAATAATTATTATTTCTTTGGCTTTTCCATGGAAAACCACTATGATTCCTGATATTATGCCATTTAGATGTATGAGATGAGCTAGAAATTATAGTATTACACAAGATGATGTTTTCTAAAGGTTGCTTCGTTAAGTGCATTATGGAACCTTAAAAGAGCCTTATGAGTCACCTAGCCTTCCTAGTAATTGTGTGGCCTTAGACTTTGCTTCAAGAGTATAAGTAGCTTCCATATAATGTGTCTAGGCCAAGAGAAGTGATCTCCACCTTCTAGGGTGTGTGAGGTCAAGGGAAAGGATTCAAGACTCAAGGAAAAAGTGTTTAAATGCAAGCAAGATAGCTCTCTCCATCTTCTCTCATGCATAGATATGTGCTTACATTGTCTTGAATGTGTGTGTGTATGTTTTAAGCCATGAAAAATTTTAACATAATTTTATATGCATTGTACCATGATGATGTATTATGTTTCCAAATGATGTTTATAATGCTTGCTTGGGTTTGCTTGAGTGTGGTGAAGCCAAAAACCCTCTAACCATGGTGAGGATGGACCAAGAACCCTTAGAATTAGTTGAGACAAAGTAAAGAGTCTCCCAAAAGTGAGGTTGACTCCCAAGAGTGAAGTTGAGTCCAAGAATCTTTAAAGAAAAGGGTGAGACAAGTCCAAAATCTATAAGTGAATAGGTGAGGCTAATCCACTTACTTGGCAAGCTTATGTATGTTATGTATGATGTTTTCAAATGTCAAGAATGCTTCTTAAATAATTGTATATGTTGATATGTCCATGCATACATTTGTGAGACTTGTATTGCATGCTTTATGTGTGATTAAATGGGAAGTTATTGGGATTCTTTAAATCTCGTAGCCTCTTCTCCTATATCTTAACATGCTAGGTGAAATAATTGAGCAAAGTAATGGAGGCCACCAAGCTTAGAAGAAGAAGATGGGTATCAAAGTATATGAATATGCCTAGTTTTGCCTTTTTTTTAGCCATACATATGACATATGATGTAATTCTATGGTGAAATTGTTATGTAACCATATAAACGTATGTAAATGACCAAATGTATGATGTATGAATGAAATTTGATGCCAAATGTATGAGATAGCATGTTTTTGGTATTGAATGGCAAGTTTAACTCTTGAATGGTTAGGTAGATTAGTGTAAAAATGGAAGTGGAATGGCCAAATTAAGATGCATGAGTTTTAAGACTACTTAGGTAGTTCATACAAGTCATGTTCAGACTTTTAAACTTGCCTAAGAGGTGCCAAACTCAATAAGAGACCATTTGGACTAAAGTGACTCTTGATAGAGAGAAAAAAATCACAATTTCATGAGGCTATATCATTTTTTAACTAAATGAGCTCTCCTTGATCAAAGACTTGTTGAGAGCTTTTTGGGAAGCTAGAGTGTAAAATTTTTTAAGGTCTAGAGAATATTTGATGAATTTTCAAATTTGAAAAATTTTCTGGTTTTGGTCTGGTGTACTATTCACTCAGGTCTGAAAATGAAATCTATCACTAAAGAGGAAAATGATGTCCAATTGCCATAAAATTTTATAAGAATAAACTAGATACTCCTAGTGACTTGTGCCAACTAGAAGCACCCCATTTGGATGTCTAGAGTGGGAGATATACATTTTTGAAATTTCTATCTAGCATCAAGCATCCAAATTGACCCAGATTACTATTTGATTAGTTTTTGATGCTTGGACTTGCCTGGATTGATATGAAGTTATTTTTTCCCTTTACAACATCTGTATCTTTCCATATTGGTATCATTTGTGTGCATTGGATGTTTTTGGAATTAATTGGACATTTTTGAAGTTTGATGTAGAAACCTGTGATAGTACCAGTAGACAGCTAGACCTCTATCCCTTTTTGAGTTTCAAACTCCTCTGTGTGATGTTTCATGGCCTATTAATATTTTTAGCATAAAGTAGATATGTGTAGCTTCCTAGAATGGTAAAGAATGTATATTTTTTATTTTTTTAGAATTAGTTATAATTTTTCAAAGTTGGTGACGGAAAAGCCAAAATTTTGGCTGGAAATGCAAACATGAATTTCATGTGTCCCCTTACTTTCCATGAATTGTAGGCTAATTTTGGGGATGGAAATGAGTTGTATCTATGTAAATAAATATGAGAATGTGATACATGATCTATAACTCCCTATGCCACTAAGTTATTTCCATAGAAAATATATGAGATGAGGCATGGGAATTGCATGAACAGAGTCTTAAAAGTATGGTGTTACAAGTTTGCTATGGTGAGTGCATATCCCATACAAAATCTAAGGGATTCCTCATAATAGTGTATGTTGTTGTTGCAAGAACTGTTGGATCTGTAATTATGAGCTCTCGCCGTAGTGAGGGACATTTTCTGCTATAACGAGACCTTTTTTAAAAACTCACAAGAAGGCTTTTTAAAAGGAATATTTGAGCTTTCTAGGGTTCTCAGATGCGCTAAAAATTATAGGAACCCCTAGAATAGCTAAAACCCCTTCGATGAGTGATTTCAATAAAGAGTTAATCGAACTTTGACTAAATGGTTTAGGAGGGTTTTAAATCCAACTTGAATGGTTCTAAAGCCAATTTATATGTTAGAGAACTTGAATTTTATGATTGAAAAGATGATTTTTAAAAAATATTTGAAATAAGCCCAATTAGACAAAACCGAGGAATATGGACTAAAATGTAAAAAAGTGAAAAGTTGCAAAAAGTGACTTTCAGGCTTCCAAAAAACATTTAGCTCTTTCTCCATTATTCTAACCAACTTTAGCTGGCTGAAAATAGACCCTCAAAGCTTTGGAAGTGGTACACCAACGAGGAGAAATAGGAGGAGGAAGAAACTAAGTAAAAGTAAGGAATTTCATGGTCTTTCCTTTAGTAAGTTGATTCTCCTCCTTCCTATCTCCCTTTTTATGGTTTTAATATTTTTTTTGGTGCTATTTTAGTGCTGGTTTTGAGGGGGAAGAGTGGAGTTCTAAGAAAAGGAGTTAACCACTTTAAAGAGCATCCAAGGAAAAACTAAGAAGCCAGGGTAACCTTATTCCTTTATTGCTCTCTTTCCCTTCCTTCACTTAGTGTGTATGTTCAGCCAAGAAGAGGGTTGAAAGGGGGGAGTAATTTCTAATCAAAAGCAAGCAAGAAATTTAGGTTTTAGATGATGAGGAACTAGAAAAGGTAAAGGAACTTGAAAGAACATTTGTAAAACCCAAGATAGCAAAGATAGAGACCTTTAAACATATCTTAAAATCTGATTCTCCCTAAGAGTCCCTAAGCTTATATAAGAGTTCAATTGAGTTTCTAAGACTCTTAAGAAGACTCCTAAGTGTTTCTCCTTTTAAGGAAAAATAGAAAACTCCATGGGCTCCCAAGTATCTCTAAAATCCATAAAGGCCTAATGAAATAATGTATGACTAGGCTTAGGACTTGGTTTAAGGAGATAATTTAATTTAATTTGTTGTGGTTAGGCCTAAGGAAATCTTACTCCACCCATTTTCAAGTGTGTAACCAAGGAAGGGAAGAAAGATCAAGAAAAAGTGTGTATAATTACACTCAAAGTAGCTCTCTAACCTTTCTTTCATGTATGTGTGTAGATGTTTGCTTACTTTGGATGCTTGTATGTGTGTTTGAACTATGAAAAGTATGCTTAGCTAGTAGGGACATGTATGGTGCCACTTATATGTCTTAAGTTGCTCTTATGTGTGCACAAGACTTGAAAGACTTGGTGATGCCAAAAACCCTTTGATATGGGTGAGGATGAGCTAAAAGTCCCTTAGTATGGGTGAGACTTAGTCAAAAGTCTCAAGAAGAATGAGGCTTAGTCAAAAGTTCCAAAGTAAAATGGGTGAGGTAAGTCCTAAAATCCCAAGAGAGATGGGTGAGGCTAACCAAGGTCTTGAGAGTCTGCTTTGATGTGTTTGAGACTTTGTGAAATGAAAATTATGTTCTTGATATGCATATGTAGTTCATGGATCATGCATGGCATCCCTTTGGATGAAACAGCATCCATTTAGTATGGTTGAAAGTGTAAAAGGCTATTGAGATTCTTTAAATCTCACTCCCTCCCCATTACCTAACATGTCTAGGTAAACTAAGTGAGCAAATGGATGGAGCCCACCAAGTTTGAAAAGAAAAGATTGACAAAAGAATTGTGTGTAGCCATTTTGTAACCATTTGTTTGTCAAATAATGTAATCTCATGATATATATATTTTATAGACACTTGAACATATGTAAATATTTGGATATATGATATATATATATATATATATATATATGAGAATTGAAAGTATATGAATGAGATTAGAGGTTTTTGATATTGAAATGCACGGTTGTGCCCCTTGAAAACTTATGCATATAAACAAGTAGGGTAGTAGTTTTGTGACATTATGGATATTTGAACTCCTTAGACAAGTTTAATAACATATTTTAAAGCTTTCCTATATGCCTAAGTGGCCTTGGTTCTAAGAGAGGACCATTTGGCACTTAAATGAACTATTTTAGGATAAAAAATGACCTATTCTATAAGTTAAACCCCGACCTGACCAAATGAGAGATTTTGAGGATAAGATTTTGCATACATATAGGCCTCATAGAGTTTTTTCTTGGTCTAAGAATCGCAATATTTGAAAGCCTATAGAATTTCTTATGATTTTTCAAAGTTCAGATCAGAAGTTGGTTTTGGTCTAGGTACTGTTCACATGAGTAGATTCTATTTTTATGTCATCCAAGGGTTAAAAGGGGTCCAATGGTTCTAAAATTTTACATGGATAGACATTCACAGTGAACTATAGCAACTAGAAGCACCTCATTTGGAGGTCTATAGAGAAAGAAGTGAATTTTTAAAGTTTTGCATTAAAACTAGTGATGCTAGCTAACCTTAGGTGCTCTTTCATTATATTTTAGTCCCTAAACAAGCTTAATGTGGTTTGAACCTATTTTTCACACAAATTTAACATTCATAGATTTCTAAAATGGTATGGTTTGTTAGGTTTTGAATTTTCTAGAATTAGTTATAAATTTTTGAAATTCATATTAGTAACCTATAATAGCAAACTAGGATAGTTGGACCTTTAGTGATTTTTTGTTGTCAAATATGGTCTAGCTAGGTTCTCATGGCCTGTAATTATTTTACCCTTTATTGGACATCTAGAGCTTTTTGGAAAGCTATCATTTTCTTAGCTTGGATTTTTCTAAAATCAATTATGATTTTCCAAAGTTGGTGGCAGAAACTTGAATTCTGGACTTAAGGCAAAAACTCAATTTTTCTAATGTGTGGCTCCTAACACAAAATGTATGGAATGTTTTACATTAGTTACGACTTGTTTAGATGGAATATGAGTAGGAGATGATGTTGGGAAGTCGACGGGGTCCACGGAGAAATATATGGATAGTTAAAGTGCTATGTAATGCTATAATAATCCATGATTTCAATCCATTTTCATTGAAACTCATGTATGAGGCATGTATGAAGCATGTATGGGATATAATTTATAGGCATATGGGGCTAAAGTAATATGGTATTACAAAAAACATATTTAGTAGCCACTGGGGTGATGTACTCATCAAAATGTTTCCCTGACAACTTTTTAGTGGCCATAAAATAGATTTAGTCGCGACTTTTAAAAAGTTGAAACTAAAGGTTTAACTAGTAAATAATATATACTTTTAGTGTCAACTTTTAGTGACGACTAGCTATATTCGCCATTAAATCTTGTTTTTAATAGTGACTCTTTTGGTCACCGTTAAAAGTTATTGCAAAAACCATGTTTTTTTTTGTAGTGTTAGGATTTTGTGTCATATTTTTTGGTTGAAATTTTATATATGTTTTGATTTTTGTTTAAGGAGTAAAGCTCCCAAACACTTGTACTTTTAGAGCATAGCTCTCTTTATTGATGGTTTGTTATAGACAAAAATTTAGAAGATGTTCACTTTATATGAAAACATTTTTGAATTGTTTTTGAAATACTTGCAAGCATGGTTTTGGAAATTTTACATGTTATGTTGTTTTATGGTTTTATGTATGTGTTTGAGGCTTACAAGGTGAAAGTAGTGCTTTGCTCTTGTGCTAGTCACATGCTCAATGGGTTGTGATAATGGATCACTAGGAAAAAAAGTTTTTTAGCATTATTCTCTTTGTCATTATTCATATATATAGGTGAGCCTCTTGAGAAGGGGATTTCAGTTTGAGCTTTCGAAGTGTGATACCATACTTCCTTCTTATAATTTTTTTGCATGCTAAGGTGATTTCTAAGTTTAATCATAGATTTGAACAGTAATAGGATATGTTAAGAATACAAGTGTTACAATAGAAGTAGTGAACTTAAGTTAGAATTGGGACTTTTGATATTAGAGAATGCTTTTAGTGAAATTGAGAATATTACTTATCAATTTAGTTGTCAAAGAGTTGATATTATGTTGTTTGGATATCCAGGGAACTCTAAAAATAGCCTTTTATGTGGGATTTTGCCTTAAGCTAATGAATCCTTATTTTGAATAAGTTGTTTTACTATGGTTGAATTGAATTTGATAGGAATATAGTACTAATCATCCTTTTTAAACTGTTGTTTAAGTGAATCCTTACATTAATTCTCACTCTAAATCATCCATGGGAAAACAACATGCTTGTCATAAATTTTGAGTATGTGACACCCCAATGATTAGTATGGGGTTAATCCTTGAGGAATGGTGACTTGTATGTAAACTACATTATAAACACAATTCATAAGACTATTCTAATTTTTGTTATGTTGATGAGTGGTACCGTTGAATCTATATATGACCTTAAAAGTAGTTGACATGATTTGAATAGATATGATGCTATATAATGTGAAAATGGTTATTGAACTTCAAATTTTATTTATTTTCCTAAATTTATTATCTAAAGTTTTTTTCTTTAATTTCTACTCCCTAAATTATTTTCTTTAACTTATTTTCAACATTTAATTATTTATTTTATTTGAAATTATTAGTTGGTATTTGTGTTAGTCTTATAGCCATTAAAAGCTGTAATGGCTTAGGTGCACTTAGAAAGAGGATAAGATGATATGACATTGGGTGAAGTAGGAATTGCCTATTAGGTGTAGTTTCCTGCAAGAGGGCAAAGAGCTGCCAACGAGGTGTGATTGCCTCCAATGGATTGAGCTGACATGTTGGGTGGAGAAAGAGTTGATTGTTAGATCTAGTTGATAATTGAGAGAAGGCAGGAAGCTACCAATGAGGTGTAACTGGCCAGAATAGATTAAAAAGATAATATTGGGTGGAGGAAGACCTACTTTTTAAGTATATATGCTTGCAAGAGGTTAAGGAGTTACCAACATGGATTATGTGGTTTCTAATGTGAAATATGCTCTATGATTAACTTTCTAATTTCCCAAATGTACATTTATACTCTTAGTTAGAAAAACAAATATATTTCTTAATGTTTGTTTTTGTAAACGCTCACTGCTGTTACTTTTTTTTGTACTCTTATATGTTTTACTTATCTTGATTCTTTAAATTAGATGTTTTATTTCCTTATGATTAGTTTCCATGCAATATAAAAATGTGTGCATTTACTTGTTTTCCCTTATGCTCTCTTTGTGTATATACACTCACTAGATCTGTTGTGACTTCCCCCATTTCGTTTTTAATTTTTCATAATATTAAGTTCTCGAGTAGCATACTATGGGGCTTGTCTAACTCCAAGACATGTTTTAGGTAGGCCTATTTTCTCTCAAGTGGCTTTATGTTCATTGGGCTCTAGGGTGCCATAGCTACAATAGTTATTTAGTTAGGTTATTCTAGATAAACACTAGTTTTGTAGGCCTTGGCATGTTGTAACTATTATATGCTTTTGGAAAAATGTTGTTGTTGTTGGTATTGTTAATTGGTTCTACAAAAGGGAAACATCTAGTTTTAGGGGAAACTTTGGTAGATGCTTAGTAACACCTTATGGAATTATATGAATTGATTGTGTATTCTAATTAATTTGTCATATTATGGTGCTTGTTCATTAGGCTGGCTACACTAAGTTAATTTGATATTGACTTAGTCTATGCATTGGTCACGGCTAGGGATTTTGAGTCATGACAAAAAGATTTGTACAAATGCTTACCATTGATTTAAAGTCATTGACAATGTTGGCTTAGTCAAGCCTTATGATGTAGAATGTCTAGCAAATAATGATATGGAATAGGTTAGGCACTAGAAGGATAAATGAAAAGCTTGAAAGTGATATACACACATCTTGACTTTAAGACCCATAACTTTCAATCTAGAAAGAGTTTGGGTCATATTACAATCAATAAAAAGCTTGTTTTGAGCTTGTCATAATGCCAACTTAAGCTTACTTGGTTGAGACCATTTTTGGACGCATAATTCTTTGTTTAAGAGTGATTTAGCCACACTATTTTCGTTATTTTTTCAATTTTATTTTAATTTTTTATATTTTATTTGGATTGATTAACTATAGATGGCTATTGTTCAATTTGATAGCATCAATTGAATACAATTTCATATTCAAAATTTCAATTTATGTTTAATTTTTTTCTCATACTAGATTGTTGTGTCACCTTAAATAGTGGACTATATATTGTTTTTCTAAGCTCATATATAATTATATATCCCTTTTGTAATATTTATGACAATTAAGAAGTCGTGGATTTGAGGATAAAACATTATAGGTCAGATGGAAAAGAAATTTGGACAAATAATTATAAAGAAAAGTAATAGAAAAAAAAAGGATATAGTATCATTCAAAATTGTCACAAAAATTGTTAGACCATAGTCTAATGATGATTATTTAAACCATCATTAGAGGATGGTCTAATGATGGGGTACGTAGCAAAAAGTCTGCAAGTTCTTAACAATGGTTTAATAACCGTTGTTAGACTATGATTTAATGACAGGGTATATAAACCATTATTAAACTATGTTTTAATCACAATTTTACTTATGTTTGGAAAAAATTATTGTTAAACTTTTTCAATAGACAATTCATTGAGAAATGTTTTAATAATCACTTAAAACCTTAGTAATGATTAAAGTCGTTGCTAAAGGCATTAAAAATTGTCGCTAGAACCACTTTTTGTTTTATTTAAATGAGAGTTAAAACTATACCCATTACAGCCCGCTGTCTATTGAAACCAACAATTGTTAGATCTGAAGCCTTTTTTAACTTGAAACCTAAGAAAAGGAAAAACAGGAGAAGAAATTCACAAGTTTTAGAATTATCCAAATAAAAATTCTGGATGGAAGAATTAGCCTTTTGCAAATCCAAAAGCAAAATATGAAATTCATAATGTTAGGGAGCGGTACAATGTAGCGAAACAAGAGAAGACAACAAATATTAAATTATTTTTAAACAAAATCTATTAGCAATCGAGAGATAAATTCAACCTCTAATATGAAATGCAAGAAATTCTTAATCTATAAATTTTTACAGGAATGAAGACATATCTTTTAACTTAAAAAAAAAAAAGAAAAAAAGAATTATCAAAGACAACAGAGACCGATGTCAAATTGCTTCTAACTAGCCTATAGCTATAAAGCTTTGTCTGATGTATTGATTGATAAATAAACAGACGAGACGCATATGTAGAATTAGGCAAAAGAACTTTCATAATTTTATTCCTTCATAAAATCAATTTATAATTTGTAATTAAATTTCATAACATCTTATATACGCCCATAATTCAAAGTATTTAAAAATTGATTAATTGAAATGTTTTATCACCTCTTAAACAAGTCATTTATATAACATAAATAGGTAATTAAAAAAATTACTTTAGCTTTTGATTAATGTTTTGTAAAACTAATGCATACGGAAAATTCCAAATTATAAGAAAATAATCTAGAATTAAGTTTACAATATTTTTAAAAAATATAGCATATACATATTATATCTAAAATGCTATTATAATTTAATTGTAAACAGCGCATGTGCTATTATGCTAGTTTATTGGATACAAAATGGCTTAATAGATGATGTAAAATGTTTCATGTACATCGCAATTGGATTAATGTAAATTCTAGATACATCATGCTTGTTTCTAACATACAAAAAATTATCTCATCTAATTTTCATATAGATTGAAATATCAACCCAACCTCTTATGCTGAAATTGAATTTTCTCCTGTACCATTATCTGTTGTCATTCTTTGTTGTCGAGAAGTAATGTTGTGTCATCTCATGTGCATCCTTATTGATCTTGTAGTGCGGCCTATCTCATCTAATGGTTATTCATTATTCCTTATATTTTATTCCTTTTATTTTCCCTCTTTGTTTTCATAGTTGATATGCCACCTGTCTAATTGTAAATGGAGCACTTTCTAAGAATCTCACATATGAGAATCTAATAGAATTCTTTGCTCAGTAACAGAAGCTAACCCTTACACATCACTCCTTCTTCTTCTTTCTTTGTTGCTAAAACTTAACTTAGTATCAGAGCTTCAATGGCAGATGCCACTACTAACCAAGAAGAGTCCTAATCGTCAGTCATTACTGCAAGCAAGCTTGGTGCGGATTCTCAATCTTTTCTGTCTCCTATTCTAGCTAGCTTATAGAAAGCACCACTTAGTTAGGTTTCCTCTGTCAAGTTAAAAAAGCAACTATTTGCTATGGCAATTGATAATGTTACCAATTGTCAAAGGAGATAAGCTCGATGGCTACGTTTTACAAACCAAATACCGTTCTCTTAAGTTTCTCTCTTAAGGTGTAAAGAAGAAACTTAATCCAAAGTTTAAGTAATGGACAACTACAAACCAATTGCTTTTAGGCTAGCTCTATACAACAATGACCTTATAGATAACCTTACAAATGATCAATTGCACAACTTCAAGGGATTGATAGAAGGTTGCAAAGGATCTCTTTAGGGCTCATACTAGATCAAGAATCATGCTTTATAAAGGAGAACTTCAAAGAACTAAAAAGGGATCTATGAAAATGGAAGAATACATCAACAAGATGAAGTCAATCTTAAATAATTTTACCTTAGCTGGGTGTCCTATTCCTTTAAATGATTTAGTGATGCAAGTCCTAGCTAGATTAGATACCAAATACAATCTTATTATGGTCTAATTGTCTGAAAAATAGGAAATATCATGGATTGATTTATAAACAACATTCCTCACTTATGAAAGTAGATTGGAGCATATTAATGTTTTTAATTCTCTAAATATTGACCAACTTTTACTAAGTAGTTATGAACAAGAGTGGCAATGGTAAAGAAAATACCATTCACTCATAGTTGTTGAACTAGCCAAGATTAGTGCATTTTCATTGGTTTGTAGTATAATACCCATTAGGTTGTTTTCCACAGAGCTATTAATCAAGTCAATTAGTTTAGGAACAACAAAATTAGAATTATGATGATTGAGGGTTCAAATATAAAGTCACACTAATTAAACTGAATAGTAAATCAATTAATGAAAATGAAAATCAATTAGAACGATGCGTAACCAATTTAAAATTCTTTCCCTGATATTTCCCAATCCTTATCACTTAAAAATACCTTTAGTTTGATTTTAATCCTCTAGTTATTTTCGATTAATATTCCTAAACTACTGTTCAAGAATTTAATAGGTTCGTATTGCTAATCAGAATGCAACCATGTTTCTATCAGCAACATGAAGCCAAATTATTTCACACTTAACCGGAGACACACACAGAATCCTAACGTGGTTGAGAATAGATTTATTTGATTAATTAACCAATAGAATCAAATTATGTTCTCAGATAGATAAAGCAAATCAGAATTCATGCAATAAAAATAATCTAACCAGAATGATAATAATTATATGAAAACAAAGAGAAAAAAAAGAAATACTTCTAAAATCAAAATTCAAATAAGAGTTTTATATAATCATGGACTCAAGTTTGCTATCTGGTTTAGACTTTGGACTAATCACCAAGAAAATTAGAAAGCCATGAAAAGATGAAAACAAGAATGAGAAGTAGAAAGGTTGAAGTTTGTTCTCTAGTGACGTCTTCTCCTCCTTAAATAGATGACATTGGCTTCTTTACCAAGAAAGATCTAGGGGCTAAGATATGTTAAGTGCATCTAATGGTCTAGAATTTTTTACATTAAAAAAATCTAATATTAATCTTGAAGTAACAAAGCCCTCATCTTTGGCCTAATAAGAAAATATCCAAATCCCTTTAATGGCTGATATAACCTACAAAACAAAAATAAGATTAATTGGTTCTCCATTGGAAATATATAATAAAATGCAATTAAAAATCTATTAATCTAAATTTAGCTAACTTAATATAAAATAAATCCAAAGTCATCAATTTAGCCACTATGAATTATTATTAAAACTAAATATGAGGAATATAAAATAGAATAATATTGGAATATCAAATTCCCCTACACTTATGTTTTTACACTCCTGGGTAGAAGACATAAAAAACCAAATAGAAAAAAAACCAAAATGCAAAACTGCTTAGCTAAATGCAATTCAAGCTTTCTAGATATTCAACAGTCAAACGTAATCTTTCTTGCTAATCATGGAAGAACAAGTGGCATGGCAATTCTAATTAATAAAAAAATGAATCAAAGTGGTAGCTCCTCACTGGTTATGTGTTTACTTTCAATCTTCTTAAACATTTAGGTTAAACGTTCCTCTTAAATTCAACTTTTCACAACGTCACTACTATAGGCTTGTATATTTTTTCAATCTCCACTAACTAAGTTTCTTTTCTTTTCTTTTTTTAATTTTTTTGGGGACATCTCTAAAGAGAACAAGTTAATTGGCTTAAAATTGACATAAACTGCACATCCACCACTCTATCAAGATATAATGCTCTTAATAATCAAAAGTATCCTAAATAAGGTGAGAATTTTTTTTTGGCTAAAGGGTTAAAAATAAAACATAAAAGGCTAAAAAATGAAACGAAAACAAAGGATAAAACATAGGCGGGATAATTATTATTAAAACTAAATATGATGACTATAAAATATAATAATATTAGAATATTAGGCAACAAATCCTTCACCCAAGATTTCAATCATAGCAACTAGAGATATAGTGGATATAGGAATTTTAGAGGAAGAAGAAGTCAAGGTTGTAGCAACAAGAATGCTAGTAGATCTACATGCTAAGTTTGTGGAAAACTTGGACATGTAACTATCAATTGCTATTATAGGTTTGATAAAACTATACTAGAACTTCCTCTGATCAAAACATAAATAGTGAGCAAGATTTCTCAGTTTATGTTGCTTCTCCTAATTCTGTTAATGACCTTGCTTGGTATATGGACAATGGTGCCTCACATCACATTACCTATGATGCAAATCAGATAGAAAATTTCACTAATGTCAATAGTAAGTGAGAATTAATTATTGATAATTGAGAAAAAATAGAAATTATGAATGTAGGTTTTTCTATTTTTTAATGTCACAAATAGCAACCTCTTGATTTGAAAAACGTCTTGCATGTTCTCAAAATTGCTATGAATTTGACAAGTGTCTTTAGATTAGCAACTGATAGTTATATGTTTATAGAATTTCATAGTTTTGATTGGCTTGTGAAGGACAAGCTAAAAGAGTGGTGCTACTGCAAGGGAAGCTTAAAGATGGACTTTATAAAGTGAATGAACCAAAAGTAAATAAGTCAAGATACTTTTTAACACAAAACCTATTTGTACTGCACTTTTGTTTATAAAGGACTAGTGGCCAGAAAATTAGGGCATCGTTTAAATCATGTATTGTCTCAAATCTTAAGAGTAATGTAATGTTAAAGTTAGACTAATGAAGGCTTATTTTTCCATGAATTGTGTCAATTTAGGAAATTGAATGCTCTTCCCTTCAAGTCATCTAATTCTCAAACTAAAAATCCTCTTGACTTAATTCATTTTGGCTTGTGGGGACACTCACCCATTGTTTCAAAGAAGGCTTCAGATATTATGTTTATTTCTTAGATGACTTTAGTAAATACACTTTAATACACCCTTTCAAAAAAAAAGGAAGTTATACATGCCTTTACTCAATTAAAAACATGCTAGAAAAGAAATTTTAAAGAAAAAATAAAGTGCTTCAAATTGACTTGGAAGGTGAGTTTAGAAGCTTTGTACCATTGGTTCAAGCCTTAAGCATAATTTTCAAACATTTTCAACACAAAATGCCTATTATATACTGGTGGAATGTGACGCCATAATTTATTAACTCCATACCCTTTTATTGAAGCTTAATTCCACAAGAGTATACATAATTTCAATGAAAGAGGAATAAAAATATTACATTTTATTGCATTGCATAGGGCCCAAAATTTTTATTTTATGCCACGTGGGCCATGTGAACCCATCCATATCATCTTCTATTTAAAGTGCATCAATACAACTCATATATATCATAAAACATTCCATGAACCTTGGATTTGGAGGCAAAACCAGAAAATATGTATGTTAGTTTCGGGTTTAGTTAATAAGTTTCTGGTGCAACTTTTAAAAAATCATAACTAAATCTAAATAAATTGAAATCTAGTAGTCTTTAGCTTTCTGGAAAACTCTGAATGTTAAATTTATAGGAAAAATAATTCCAAGCCATAATAACATCATTTGAACCATGTTTGACAATAAAAAGTTAATATAGGTTAGACTGCCTAGTGTTTCAGATACAATTTACTAATATAAATTTCAAAAATTCATAACTAATTTAAAAAAAAAAATCAATTTGAGAAACCTGTACCAATTTGAAAAGCTGCAGATGTTAACTAGAGGGAAAAAATAATTCCAGACTAATTCAGAAGCCTTTAGACCCAGAACATTGATCAAACAATAACTGAGATTTGATTGCGCCCCTGATACTGACTTGGAACTTAAAAAAATTGGTTTCCCTCTAGACTTCCAATTAAAGTGATTTTAATTGATATAAGTCACTGTGAATGTCTAGTGTCAGCTTGTAAAATTTCATAGCCATTGGATACCATTTGCCCCATGAATGATACAGATGAAAATTTTGACCATTTATATAATTACAACACCAATTCTGTTAAATTTTGCCAACTTTAAAAATTCACTAAAAATTCTGTAGTACTCTAAAAAATATGAACTTTAGCTTTCCAAAAAACCTTAGACAAGGCCTACATGCATGACAAATTTTAGACTAAAAAGTGCTCATTTGGATAGATTTTGCTATAGCTTACACATATGGTCATTTTAGCATCATATAAGGGTCTAATTTGGTCCAAATGGTCTCCCATTGCTTCTACCACAATTTGGGCAAGTTTGAAAGCACAAATACATCATGTATAAGGTTTTCAAATGGTCTAAACTACCATACATCATAATTTTACTATGCCACTTGTGAGAATACATATTCCATACTAAGCTACCAAGTGGTTAAATTGCATTTTCTCATCAATTAGGCTACCACTTTAGTTCATACACTATTCTTACATACTTTTACATTTACTTAAGCATTTATATCTCAAAAATAATATATACATATCCACTTTGACATTTAAATACAATAAAAGCTACATGGTTGTCAAAATATGGCCCATCAAGCTCCCTGGCTTCCACTTTTCTCTCTTTTGACACTACCTAGACATGTGGAGATGGAAGAGGGAAAGAGGTGAGATTAATGGAATCTCAGTAGCTTATACACTCATTCAAGTAAGCAATCAAGGCATATATCATGTCAAAGTACACAAGTTGGCATTCAAGATAACTAAGAATCATTCAAAACATCATTTACATGCCATGAGATCATATCAAAGCCAAGAATAAGCTTTAGGGACTCTTGGTCTAGCCTCGCCCCATTTTTAAGTCTTTTGGATTAGCCTTACCCTTGGCCTAGGGAATTTTGATTTGGCCTCATCCATACATGAGACTTTTGGCCTTGTCTCACTCATGTTTAGGGACTTTTGGCTTCACCTCACCCATATCAAGGTAATTTTGGCACCACCTCACCTTTGAGAGTAATTTTTACAACCAAAACATCATTTAAGAAACATATTAGCACCAATGCAACAAAGAAACATTAAATGGCATGACTCACAAGACATTAGCATATACAAGCATACAATGGCAATTACATATCCAAGAATGCAAATAAGAATAGAGTGAAGAGTTACCTTGGTACTAAAATAAGTCTTTTACTTGGTTATTTCTCTTCCCCTAAAGCCACACACTTGCAAGAGGATAGAGTTTATTTCCTTTAGCCTAGACATAACAAATAGCATTCAATTACTCTCTTGGAATAGCCAAAGCACTAGACACACATTTAAGAAGCGTACTTGGTCCATTGGTTCCATAATAGCTCCATTAATGGCCTAATGAAGCAACTACCATGATTCAAGTTCTTGGCTTCATTTTCTTCTCATATCTAGGCCTAGGGGTCTTAAAAACTCATTTAAATTCTCACATCACCTAGAACACCCTTGGATAAAATCATATTTTAGCCTATGTCTTTGAATTTCTAACTTCCTATTCTTAGTTCTCTTTTGCTTCTTAATTAGTTCCACTTGTATCTTCCTAATCCTCACACCTGAGAACCCCTAATCCTACCTTAGTATGGTCAGAATTTATCTCCTATGGAATGGGCCCTAAGCTGAACAAAAATGCCATGGAGGAAGTAAGTAAGGATTAGCAACAAAACAAGTAAAATTACCTTGGCTTCTTAGTTCCTTCAAAACCTCTTTCACTTGGTGTAGACTCTTCCTTGAATTCCTACTCTTTTCCTTTTGAACACCCAAAAACATCACCATATCACTAAACAAAACCATAGAAAGGAAGGTGGAAAGGAAGGAAAGAGAGTTTCTAAAGAGAGAACTAGAAAAAGTCTTAAATTCCATACCTTTTCTCCTTGTCTTTCCTTCCTCTATTCCTTCTCCTTTGATGTGTCTCACTCCTTGGCTTCTCTCTTTAGTTTAGAAAAAATGAAGGGTCTATTAAGGGAGGGCAGAAGTGGGATGCCTCAGTTAAATAAAAGAAAATCAATTAAGACATTTCAAATGTCACTTTTGGCCTTTATTTTTAGCTAATTCATTTTAAGCTCATTTTATCTGCTTTTTAAGAACCATCTTTTTAATCATAAAACTTACGTCCCTTAATTTATAAAATAACTTTGAAATTACTCAATTTGTATTTAAAATCATTCTGAATAGTTCGGTCAAAGTTTTGGTCAATCGATGGCCAAAATCACTCACTAGAAGAGTCTCAACTGTCTCAGGGGCTTCTATAGTTTTTAGGGTCTTTGAGAACCCTAGAAAGCTCAATTTTTAGTTTAAAAAGTTCTTTTATGAGTTTTCCAAAAGTTACCCGTATTTACGAAAATGCCATTATGTTTTTGGTAATTTTATTAAATTACCTTAGTTTGAGTTTTTGGGTATCTTAGACCTAGGATCCTCCTTTTTCATTATTTAAAATTTTATTTTAATTTTATTTAGCCTTAAATCTCTCATTTTAGGAGACTTATTTTTCAAACTAACTCATTTCGATGTTTTTATGCAATAATGAATGTTGCATGAGATGCCTTTTAGATTTTTGTGCATCTCAGTAATTAATTACTAACTCTAGTTTTATAAGGTAATTCACCTTTCTCTCAACTTTATTCTATATAACTAGATTATGGTAGCTTAACAAACTTTGGTTGTGCCTGTTTCCCTTTTTAAAACCCTTCAATCAGCATAAGATACAGTTCAATACAACTAGATATGTATTTTTGGATTACAACAACTCAAATAAAGGATACCAATGTTTGGGTTTTACTAGAAAGGTGTGCATTTCTAGGCATGTAACATTTGATGAAAACTAGGTTGGATTAAATTTTATAATTAGTGACACAACCTAAGTCATCTCCTTTGAAAATGAAATTCATTGTTTAATTAGGTTTTCCAAGTATAAAAGAACTCTAAAAGTTATCTAACAAAAGGGGGTTTTGATCTAATTAAACTAATTAGAATTAAATTGAAACAAAATTTCTAACTGCTGCCTAATTACATGAACTATAGGATGAATGATATACATGTGACTAGTTTTAGATTCGTCCTTTGGTATCTATTATCCTTATCTTAATTCAATTATCATTGATTCTGGTTAAGAGTTTCTAATTGTATTCATGGAAAATAATCTTGAATTACCATTCAAGATTCAAGAGATTAACAAATTAATGTTAAATTAAAACCTCAACCCCTTACTAAATCATTAATTCTTGCTTTTAGGATCAATGAACACTTCAATTTGATTGATTAATTGATTAATTAGCCTCTAAATTATCACCCTAGGATATTTAATTAACCAATCAAACTCCAAAGAATCCTCAAATTAAACCATTAAGCACACAATCTCACTTATGCATTTCATCGAATACCTTGATTGCATACATAGAAAATTGGAGAATAATGAAAATTCAACACTTAATCAATCAATCAATCACTCAAAAAGTATCCTAATTAGTGTCTAACCAGCCACTAATTTCAAACAACACAAATTCCCAATCAAATACATCTCAACCAATCATGTACAAGAAAAAGGAAAAGTGTAGAAAAGTAGAAAAGCCTTAACCCAAAAATTTGTTTATAATCCATGGATTCAAACTTCTCCAAGAGTCTTCTTCCAAACTAGCCACTCAAGAAAATTAGAGCTTTATTTGATATGGAAGGATGCAGGAGAATGGATGGAATGAAGCTACTGTATGGATGGAGTGTTTAGATGTGGAATGACGATGGATGATGATGGAAGTGTTTTATAGTGTGCTGCCTCCTTCGTGTGTAACTGATGCATGAAATAGTGTGGGTTTGTGGGTGAATAAAGGTGCTATAAATGGGTGAGAGCTACTAGATGAGTGTTAGTGCATTAACTTGAGTGAATGGAGTGCCTGGAGCTAGCTTATGACTTTGTGCTATTGTTTAATCTATGGGGAACCACCCTACGTGTATGTGAATAGAGCTACAGGAACTCGTGAATGACATGTGAGTTAGTGGGCCTCAATTGAATGTGTAGCTTTATTCCTCCCTCCTCTGTTCAATTCTCTAAAACCTAAGCCTTGTCTCGCACAATAACTCTTCTCTTTTAGTCCCGTGAGTGTGTTCTGTGCTTTGGGGCTGGACTAGTGTTGCTTCCTCCATTTTGCCACGTGAAATCTTCTCCAGCTCATGCTTCTTGATCATGCTCTACTCATGTTTTCTTCTCTACCCCATTTTTATTTTTGTAGTTTCCATTGCCCATAAAAATCTGCACAAATAATGGAGAATATTCAATAGGAAAAATTCACAAAATTATTTAAAGAAATTAATGCATTGAAAACCAATAATTTTGTAAATTATTTCCAAAAGTGCAAGAATGATCAATAAAATTAAATATACTCTAATTAAATCCATTAAAACTTATTTAATTATTAAAATACCTAAGTTTAAAGGAACTAATGTATATAAGAATGAAATTTATCAGACTTTCCTTTCTCCATTGCTTTCCTAAATACTAAGCAAAGACCTGAGATGAATGTTGAACCAATTGATTTCTTTCCTCTCAATTAACAATTGTAAGTGGCTTAACATTGCTATCACAAAATGGAGTAGCATTCCTTGTAGTCACTCTTACTTCCAGTATGTCTTTGTCTAATGATAACACAAATGTGTCTCCTTTATTATCATTTAAAAATTCTGGTGCAATGACTAAATTAGATGAAAACCTTAGCTTTTCAATTGATCCTTCTGTTAAAGGTGTTGTTTCAAATTCATTTATGGTTACAACTTTAGAACTAAGGACTTTAAGTTTAAGGCTACAAGGACATCAAATGGCCACTAAAACTAAGCAAGGGATGTTTAAGCCTAAATATCTTTTTGTTGACATATCTCAAGCTGAGTTAAAAGAAGCTACAAAACCTATAATAGCCTAAGATGCTATCAAAATTCCACATTGAAGCAAGCTGATATAAAGCTTTTCTTAATGGTTTCTTACAAGAAATAGTGTGCACGTCACAACTAGAGGGTTTTGAAGACTCTAGTAAACCAAGGCATGTTTGTAAGCTATATAAAACAATTTATTTTCTCAAACAAGCTTTTAGAGCTTGATTTGATAGATTAAGGAAAACTCTTCTTTAGTAGGGGTTCTTCAACACAAAAGATGACAGTTGTAACATCTGGTCCCTCCGTAAACATGAGAAACGTAATGTTTGGTTTCTTCGTAAATGGCAGAAATGGGCCAGATACAACAAGAAGTCCCTAAAATAGAAGGAATTACGGCCAATGAAAATTATGATAAAATTTAAAATATTAGAAAATGAGGATTCGAGCCTTGAGTTGTCCAGAAATCAAGGATAGAGTGATTTGAAAAAGTTGCCAAAAGGGCAGTGGCATTTTCGTAAATATGGGAACTTTTTGAGAAACACACAGGAGGGCTTTTTAAATGAAAGTTTTAAGTTTTCCGACGTTCTCAGAGGCCTTAAAAACTATGGGAAGCCCCGGGACAATTAAAGCCCCTCCGGTGGACGTTTTCCAATATCGGTGTGCTCAAACTTTGACGGATTCATTCAGAAAGGTTTTAGCTTCGATTTGAGTGATTCCAAAGCCATTTTTCATGATTGGGAACCTAAATTTTATAATGGAAAAGATGGTTCTAAAAAAGGAGCTAAAACGAAGGAGAAACGAAAATGCAAAGTATGAAGGGCACAATGGGAATTTTTGAAAAGTGTAACTTACTCCCACCTATATATATGATGCACCCTTCTCCTCACTTCATTATGCACGACCATGTTCTGCCTAAAACCAAAAGAAAACCCTAGGGGATGAGGCTTACAAGAAGGGGAAGAAAAGGAGGAGAAATCAAAGGCTTAATGTATGGAAATTAGTAGTTTTTCATGCTCTTTCTCTTCCAAACCTCTTCTCCTCCATTCTCCTTTGTTTCCTATGATTAAAATGAGGTTTATAAATCTGATTCAAGGGAGATATTCAAGGGAAAGTTTGGATTTGAAGAGAGGAGATTGGAGAAATCAAGATTTAAGCCAAACTAAGCAAGAAAACAAGGTAAAAATGCATCCTATGGTTTATATCTTCCATGGCCCTTCTTCTCTATTTCGACCTAGACTTAGACAGACCTAAGGAGTCAGATTTTTAACCAAACCAAAGGTGATTCTTAAGTATTTGATGGAGAGGAATAAGCATATGCAAATAAAACCAAGAAACAGGCATTAGAAATCAAGATGCAAAACCTAGGATTTTAGGTGCAGCTTCCAATTTTTGAATTTTTATGATGTTTCCTTGGTCTAAGTTAGAGTATAAATGAGTTCTTGAGACACCAAAACTGCTCCCCACAAGCTTCTCCCTTCAAGAAAACCAAGAAAACTCCATATGGCCCAAATGGTGTCTATGTCTCGGCCAAGAAGGGATTGTGTAGGTGGGGGGAGTTTTAAATTTTTCTAAGGCCATTCTTGAGTCATAGTCAATGAATGAAAGTGAAGGGAGGCCTTGGAAAAAATTTAGAACTCATAGAAAGTGATTTGATATCTTAGGTTCCATATTATGACCTAAAGAAGCAATATGGTGCTAGGCCTTTTGTTTTGATGATTTGATGACTCCAAGAGGCTTAAAAGGAGTCAAGAATCATATTTGAAAGGAAAGAATGAAGCTTAGAAAGTATTTGCAGGGTGTTGCTTTATTAGGTGCATTTATAGACCGTAATGGAGCTTATAGAGCAATCTAGCATCTAAGAAAATTGTATAGTCTTAGAGATTATTTCATGAACCTAATTGGCTTCTATAAATTGTATCTAGGCCAAGAGAAACCATCTCCATCAATTTGTGGGTGTGTGGCCGAAAGAGGAGGCTTGAGTCCAAAGGAAAAAGTGTGCAATTGTGTGCAAGGTAGCTCTCTCCACCTTCTCTCATGCATGGATATGTGTTTGGCTTGTTTTAGAATGTGTATATGTGTATTTTCAAGCTTTGAAAAGTATGCTAGCATGCCTTTATATGCCATGATGCTTGATGCCATGTTATGTTTTCAAATGTTTACATGATGTTTGTATGAGTTTGCTTGAGTGTGGAGAGGCCAAGAACTCTTCCCTTGGGTGAGGATGAGCCAAGAACCCTTGAGCTTGGTTGAAACAAAGTAAAAAGCCTCTCAAAAGCAAAGTGGGCTCCCAAGAGTATGGTTGAGTCCAAAGCTCTTAAAGAATAGGTGAGGCAAGTCTAAAATCCATGAGGAAAAGTGTGAGGCCAATCCAAACACTTGGTGAACTCTTGAATGTCTTGTATGATTGATTCACATGCTAAAGTTGCTTTTAAAATGTCCATGTCTTCCATTTTCTCCATGCATGCATTTGAAAAGCTTGCTTTGCACATATTATGTATGATTGAATGGGAGATGAGCTATTGGGATTCTTTGAATCTCATCCCCTCCTCTCCAATGATCTAACGTGATAAGTAAACTAAGTGGATATGCTTATGGGAGCCATCAACAGTAAAAAAAGGAGATTAACAATCATGTGTTTAGCTTTTGCCACTTTAAGACCATGATTGTACCATATGATATATATATGATATAGTAAATGGGCTATGACCCTTGAGACATGTGTAAATATGATATTATATGATGTTTAAATGTATGGATATAATGTATGACCTCTAGAACCTATTTTGAGTATGTAATGCCAAAGTGTGCAATATGGAAGTTTGTTGAAAATATGCGTAAGTGTGGGTTAAATGGCCAAAATGAGATGTATGAGATTTGGGACCATTTGGGCAGCTCACAAAAGTCTCAAATAAGCTTTTAAACTTGCCCAAAAGGTGTCAAGACCAAGGGAAATCCATTTGGTAACTTTGGTACCTAATATGGAGCTAGAATTGACCATAATGTAACCCTATATCACTTTTTGTCCAAATGAGTTAGTCTTGATCTGAAATTTGTCATGCAATTAGGTCTTATTGAGAGCCTTCTGGGAAGCTAAAGATCATAATTTTTGGAGGTTTAGGGAATATTTGATGAATTTTCAAAGTTAGAATTTTTCATAGATTCAGGTATGGGTACTGTTCATACTGGCAGTTTTGTGTTCTATGTCACCCGATGGCCAAATGGTCTCTAATGCTTGTGAAATTTTATATGTATAAACTAGAGGTCATACGCTTTTTGTAGCCACCAAGATCACCTCATTTGAAGTCTGAGCAGTGAGTTATGAATTTTTGAAGTTAACTGTCAGTACCAGTGGCGCCCCAGGAGTTCAATTATTGTTTCATAGGTTCCTAATGGCTAAAATTATTTTTTTCATTCTAAAATTATTTTTAGTATCAAGTTAACATTTTTATCTTTTCAGAATGATCGAATGTGTGTGATTTCGATTTTTATAGAATTAGTTATGAATTTCATAAATTTGTATCAGTAAATTGAACAGCAGCCAGCGACCTCTGTAGTTTTTTGGATGTCAAACATCCTGTGTGATAAATGTTGTGACTTGGGTATATTTTTAGTGTGAAGTAGACATCCTAATATTTCCAGAGTACCAAGATTTCATGATTTCAAATTTTCTAGATTTAGTTAAGATTTTCCAAAGTTGGGTCAGAAAATGGAGCAAATCTGGCTGAAAATATACTTGCTTATTTTAAGCCCCTTTTCGGTTTCCATGAATTGTAGGATAAATCCTTCTTATTGAACCCTAGGAGAGTGGGGGGACATTTACTAACCGGGCAACTAAGGCCTTTTCGAATACCCATGGGCTGAGAATCGGGCTTTTCCAAACCAAAGAATTACAGCTGCTTTTCTACTCCCGCTGTTACAGCTAAAGCATATTCAGATAACTCCATACCCTCTCCCTCTGGTCGAGATACTTCATACCCTCATATCAAGGTAGGCCGGCCTTATTAAGAAGGAAATTAGACATTATCGAAGCTTAGCCACTGCTTCCACATATTTTTGTGATGCAAATGAGTTGTAATAATGAAATTAAATATGAGAAAGTATAGTATAAGCTCATACGGTCCACGTGACACTGAATTGAATTTTTTAGATATAGCGCAACGCAGAAAAAGTCTATTATTTTTATCCCTTTTTTCATATACTCTTATGGGATTGATAATACAAAGCTTATAAATAGTATGAAATGAGGTAGAAGTTATGGTGTTACAATAGTTCACTATTTATTTTCAAATCTAATACATATGTCATTATTGTGTTGATTTATGTTGATGACATTTTGGTAACAAAAAATGATTTTAAGTTCTTTCAACGCTTCACTCAAAAACTTAATAGTCTCTTCTCTCTTAAAGATCTAGGATCTTTACACTACTTTTTGGGTTTTTAATAAGCAAAAGTGAAGTTTGGATATTTTTAAATCAAAGAAAATATGTTCTGGACTTACTGAAAATATTTAATATGGTTAATGCTACTCCATGTCTTACACTTATGGTTGCTAGTAAATCCCTATCAATTTTTGATGATGAACCTTTGAAAGATCCTTTAATTTTATGAAGGTTTATTGGTGCTTTACAATATCTAACAACATGAGGCCTAACATATCATTTTCTATTAATAAGCTTAGCCAACTTTTAGTGCACCATTAACTTCTCATTGGTAGGATGCTAAAGAGTTCTAATATATCTTAAGGGCACCATTCACTATGGAATACATATCAAATCATTTAATTTTTTGTTAATCACTGGTTTTTAAAATATTGATTGGGCCTCTTATTAGTAGCTAGACACTATGTTTTCTTTGGTGACTCCTTAGTTTCTTGGTCCTCTAGTACAAAGATTATACATAAATTTCATACATGTTACTCATTTAACAAAAATTAGTTATACTTACACTTTTGGTATCAGAAGTTATTGTTATTAAAAGCTTTAAATAATCCAATTGTACACAAATAAAGATGTTCATTGTTTTATTCTCCAAATTCATGCTAAACAAGTTTGTTATGCTTAAGATATCACAAAAAGAAGTATGAAAGTTGGAGTTTTCTTATATGCACAATTTAACCACTTTAACACATAATAGGGCTTAATTTTAAAAAATCATAATTTGAACTACATTGCTCCAATTTATACAAACTCAATGGCTATGTAAAGCTTATAATAAGAGCTATTGACTATGAACATTTTAGGCCAAAACAAGTTCATTTGGTCTCTCAAAAATCTTGAAAATAAAAACTAACCATATAAACAATAAATCAGTTTTGTTGCATAATTCAGTTAATTTCAAAAATTCATAAAATATTCTACAAAGCCTTAAAAATTGTGTTGTTTGGCCTATGAAAAGTTCTTAATGTCCTCTAAAATCTTGCTAAATTTTAGCCTAGGATTTGTTCATTTGGCCTATCAATCATTCACAGACATATTATGGCTCAAAGAATGAAAATTTTGGTTTAAAATGGTTCTAAATGAGCCATATTATGCCACGTCTCTATTTAGACATGTTTTAAATGATAAATGTATCATATATTATTGGTTCAACATATCTTAAATGCCATACAATTCAAAATTGTAATACCTTGCTTATTTAACTCATCTTGTTCATTTATAGCAAATTTCCATAGGTAAGAACAACAATACATAGTAAAGTTCCCTTCTTAATGTGCTTTGATTTAAGTTGCACAATGGAAAAATTCTTATTTTGTGTCTCATGGACCATTTAATCATATCCATGACATTCCTCAATTTATTTTCAAACATTCAATTTCATTTTGTCTCAAAATGTGGCTAGGAACCTGAGCTTCTAGTCTACACATAAAATCCATAGTTGTTGTCTCAGATATCTAGTCCAAATTTTGTACCTAAATTTTGGAAAATCATAATTAAATGTAAAAAAATCAAAATCAATCACACTATACCATTCTGGAAAGCCAAAGATGTCTACTTTATGTTAAAAACAATTCTAGATCATAACAAGGACGTCTAGCTACCAAAATTGATGGAACAATAACAAAGATCACTTATTGCTACTGGTACTACCCTTCAATTTAAAAAATTTATATCTCCTTGCTTAGATGTCCAATTGGGGTGATCTTAGTGGCCATAAAAATATTATCACATTTAGTTTATGCCTATAAAATTTTATGAGCATTGGATACCATTTGGCCCTTGAATGACGTAGCCCAAGGAACAGACCATATGAACAGTGTTTGTATCAGAACAATAGAAAAATGCCAATTTTGAAAAATCATAATTAATTCCAAAAAAATTTAAATAATTTATTCTTTAGCTTCCCAAAAGCTTTAGATGACATCTATATGCCTACAAAATTTCATGGGCAAATTCGTTCCTTTGGTCAGATTTTGACATTGGGTTGCAAAATGGTCACTTTTGTGTCTCATAAGGGATCCAAATGGTCCATTTTGGTTTCTAAGGTAGTGATAGCCACTTGAGTGTGTGATGTAACACCATATATTTTTAGCTGATTTTATACTATCTCCATGCCTCAAATCATAAATTCTATGAAGATACAAGGAAAATGGTATTAAAATAATGCATTTCTTAGCATTGCGTCGCATATAAATTTTTCATTCGGTGTCTCATGGACCATGTGAACTCATGCATCACATTCTAATATTTAATAATATAGATACAACTCAATTCTATCATCAAAAGTGGCTTACAACTTATGGAAAGTAAGGGAATACATAAAATTCATAGTTGCATTTTTAGCCAGAAATTCCCTTTTTCTATAACAAAATTTGGAAAATCATACTTAATTCTAAAAAAATCAAAATCATGTATTCTTTGCCATTATAGAAAGCTACACATGTATAATTTATGCTGAAAATATGTCTAGGCCATGAAACACAACACACAAGATGTTTGACATTTGAAAATGTGTAAAGGTCTAGCTATTTACTGGTACTGTCATAGGTTTTTGCTGCAAATTTCAAAATATCCAATTAATTCCAAAAAGATACAATCCATGCAAATGATGCCAATCTGGAAAGATACAAATGTTAGCTAGAGGTGAAAAATAACTCCAAACTAGTTCAGGCACTTCTAGGCATCGAAAACCAATCAAACAATACTTGAGGTCATTTTGAATGCCTGATATTGGGCAGATGATTTAGAAATTCATATCTCCCTCTATAGACATCAAAATGAGGTGGTTCCAATTGCCACAAGTCACTGGGAATGTCTAGGTTCTCCTTATAAAATTTTTTGGTAATTGGACGTCATTTGGAGCTTGAGTGATAGAATTCATTTTCGAATCAGTATGAATAGTAACCTGACCAAAATTAAAATTTCTTTCCAACTTTGAAAATTCACCAAATATTTCATAGACCTCCAAAAATTCTGCACTTTAACTTCCCAAAAAGCTCTCAACAAGTTCTAATTGCATGCCAAGTCTCAAATCATGAATAGTTCATTTGGATAAAAAGTGATAGAGGTTTCCAATATAGTTAATTTTTGCTCCATATAGGATACCAAAATGTCCAAATAACTTCCCTTGATGTTTGGCACCTCTTGGGTAGGTTGAAAAGCATGATTATGACTTGTATCAACTGACCAAATGATTCCAAATCTCATGCATCTCAATTTAGCCATTCCATTTCCATTTATACATAATTGTACAAAGCCATTCAACAAGCCAATTTGCTATAACATACTCAAGTTATATTCTAATGGTCACATAACATAATCTCTCATTTGTACATAACATATTATCATAATTATACATATTCGAGAGGTCATAGGTCATATACAATAATAGGTTACAACAATTTCCACTTAAATGGCCTTAAAGAAGCACATTCCATGCACTTTGGTGGCATACTCTCATCTTTCAAGAGGTTGGCTTCCATTTCCTTGTTCTCTTTGTCCACCTAGCATGTTAAAACATTGGAGAGGAGGGAATAAGATTTAAAGAATCCCAATAGCTCATCTTTCTTTCAATCACATATAAAAGATACAAAACTAAACTTATAAATGCATGCATGGGCATATTAACATGTGCAAACATTCAAGAAGTATTTTCAACATTTAAGCAAGTTATACATAATATATAAAAGCTTGCCAAGCAAGTGGATTAGCCTCACCCATTTACTTGTGGATTTTGGACTTGCCTCACATTCTTTAAGAGGTTCTTAGATTCAAGCTTGTTCTTAGGAGTCAACCTCACTCTTGGGAGACTCTTCACTTTGTCTAAACCAAACTTTAAAGGTTCTTGGCTCATTTTTACCATAGCTAAGAGTTCTTGGCCTCACCACACTCAAGCAAACCCAAGCAAGTATCATAAACATTATTTGGAAATATAATGCATAATCATGGTACCATGGCATATGAAATCATATTAGAATACTTTTTATGGCTTAAAACACATACACACATTCAAAGATAAGATAAGTATATATCCATGCATGAGAGAAGGAGGAGTGAGCTACCTTGGAAGCAAGCACACATTTTTTCTCTTGAATTTCCTTTCCCTTCTTTGGCCTCACACACACACAAAGGTGTGATAATGATTTCTTTTGGATTAAAAATAATTTATGGAAGCCAATTAGGTTCATGGAATTAACTCTAGGGCCACATAACTTCCTCACACACTAACTTGGTCTAAAAACCCCTTTATGTCTCCAAGAATACACTTATCGAAGTAACACCATCAAATGAGTTCTAGGCTCCATTCTTTCCTTTCAAATATTATTCTTCACTCCTTTTAAGCCTCTTAGAGTCATCACATGTTGCTTCTTTAGGTCATCACATAATTACCATGGCTAAGGGTTCTTGGCCTCACCACATTCAAGCAAACCCAAGTAAGTATCATAAACATTATTTGGAAACATAATGCATAATTATGGTACCATGGCATATGAAATCATATTAGAGTACTTTTTATGTCTTAAAACACATATACACACATTCAAAGACAAGCTAAGCATACAACCATGCATTAGAGAAGGAGGAGTGAGTTACCTTGGAAGCAAGCACATACTTTTTCTCTTGAATTTCCTCTCCCTTCTTCGACCTCAAACACAAAAAAAGTGTGGTAATGATTTTTCTTGGCCTAAACACAATTTATAGAAGCCAATTAGGTTCATGGAATTAACTCTAAGGTCGCACAACTTCCTCATACACTGACTTGGTCTAAAAACCTCTTTATATTTTCAAGAATGCACCTAATGAAGCAACACCTATCAAATGAGTTATAGGCTCCATTATTTCCTTTCAAATATGATTCTCGACTCCTTTTAAGCCTCTTGGAGCCATCACACAATTAAAATGAAGAGCCTAACTATATGTTACTTCTTTAGGTCATATTATGGAATATATAAAGCCAACTCATTTTCTATGGTTTCTAAATTTTTTTCAAGGGTTCCCTTCATTTTCACTTATCATATGTGATTCAAAAATGGGTTTAGAAAAATTTAAAACTCTCCCTAGGCACCCAAACCTATCTAGGCCAAGACTATGCATGGTTTTGGGCTCATGGACTTTGTTTTATTTTCTTGATGGAGGAAGCACATGGGGAGACTTCTAGGGATCTTAGGAGCTCATTTAGACTCTCATTTAGGCATAGAAATCAAGGTATTAAATCAAATTTTGCAAGGAACATGTGAAACCCTAGAATTTATATCTTGAATTTCTATGGTTATTTGTTAATTCTCTTTGCATATTCTTAATCTCCACACCCTTTTTCTTAAGAAACACCTTTGGTTCTGCCTAAAATCTAAGCCCTCTTAGGACTTCTTAAGAGCGACAAACCATAGGGAGAAGAGGAGCAAGGGATAGCAACCATGGAAGAAAAAATTACCTTGTTTTTCCTTATTTTCTCACTTAAATCTTATCTTCTTTGGCCTCCTCTATTCAAATCCGAATTTTCTACTTAATTTCTCCCTTAAAATAGATTTATAAACTTCATTATAATCATAGAAAATAAAAGAGAATGGAGGAGAAGAGGTTTGGGAAGGAAAAAGTAAGAAAAACTGCTAAGATTCCATACCTTCAAGCCTTGATTTCTCCTCCTCCTCCTCTTCTTTCTCTTGTGCACCACTCCCCTAGGGTTTCTTCTCTAGTTTAGGCAGAAAAATATGAAGCTATGTGAGTGGGAGAGTGGGGCATCCTATATATATAGGTGGAGGAAGAATGACTTTTCAAAAAATCCTGTTTTGCCCTTTATCTTTGGTATTTTTGTTTCTAATTTGTTTTAGCTCTTTTATGAGAACCTTCTTTTCTATTATAAAATTCAGGTTCCCAATTTAGTAAAATGCATTTGGAATCACTCAAATCAGAGCTAAAACCTTCATGAACAAATCTGTCAAAGTTCGGGTATACCAACATTAGAAAATGTCCATCGGAGGAGTTTTAACTGTCTTGGGACTTCTTATAATTTTTAGGGCCTCTGAAAACGTCAGAGAACTCAAAATTTTCATTTAAAAAGTTTTCCTATATGAATTCCAAAATTTGCTCAAAATTACAAAAATGCCATTATGTTTTGTAAGTTTTTCGTTAAATTTTGTTTCTTCATTCTAACTTTATTTTCTCTCCATCTGAGCCTGGGATTCTCATTTTTAAGAGTCTATAATATTATTCAAAATTTTCAGGATCTTAACTAATTCATTTTGGGAGAATTGCTTTGAAAATGCACTTATTTCCGTCATTTAACGAAAACCAGACATTACACGTGAGAAAACATCGAAATGGTCTACTAAACTTATTTCAAAGATACACAAACCCATATTTCTCAATCTCACTCATCCACCCCAAGATATACATAAAAGTATACATGTCATGTCTTGCCATTCATTGTCCAAAAGTCGCTACATCATGCATATGGCATCAAATCTCATACATACATATTACATTTATATATTTACATGTGTTCATAAGGTCATACAACATATACAATAAATGATTACATCATGTGCCACTCATATGGCTATAAATTGGCATTTTTACACACTTGGTTGCCAAACTTTCTTCTTCAAGCTTGGTGGCTCCCATTTCTTGGTTTACTTAATCCACCTAGACATGTTAAACATATGGGGATGAGGGAATGAGATTCTAGGAATCTCAATAGCTCTTCTTTCTTTCAATCACACATAAAAAATATAAACCTATGTCTAAAATTGCATGTATGACTATTATGGAACATGTGATCATTCAATAAGCATTCTTAGCATTTTAAAAAGTCATACATAGCATACATAGGCTTGCCAAATAAGTGGATTAGCCTCACCCATTCTCTTTAAGGATTTTAGACTTGCCTCACCCCTTTTTCTTAAAGGCCTTGAACTAAGCCTTACTCTTGGGAGACTTTAAACTTTGTCTCAACCATTCTTATGGGTTCTTGGCTCATCCTCACCATGGCTAGAGGGTTCTTGGCTTTATCACACTCAAGCAAACCAAAGCAAAGTCATAAGACATAATTTGAAGACATAATGCAACATCATGATACCATGGCAATTAGATACATGCTAAAACATTTTTTCATGGCTTAAAACATACATACACACATTCAAAGACAAGATAACATCCACTCATGCATGAGAGAAAGGAGAGCGAACTACCTTTGTTACAAATGCAAACTTTTCCTTTTAGATTGGACTTCTCTTCCTTGGCCACAAACACACAATAAGGTGGGGCTTGTTTCTCTTGGGCTAGACACATCATATGGAAGCTAATTATACTATTGAACCAATTTCTAGAGCTACACATTCATTAGAAAGACTAGGTAGTTCATATGGGTATTTTATGGTTCCATAATGCACTCAATGAAGCAACCCTATGGAAACGTGATCTTTGCTCCATTCTTTCCATCCATTTAAGGTTCTTGACTCCATTGAAGTCTCTTGGAGCCATCACACATTCATTTCATAGAGTCTAGCGAGGTGTTGCTTTTTTAAGGGATAATATGGAACCTATGATACCATCACACTATCCATGGCTTATGAAATTTTTTCAAGGCTTCCTCTCATCCTCTTCCATCATATATGACTAAAAAACAAGCTTGAAACAAATTAAAACTACCCCTATGCTCTTGTTCTGCTTTAAGTTGAGGTGATGAACACTAAAGGGGAACAAGGAGCTTACTTTGTTTTCTTGATGAGAGATGCATGTGAGAAGCTTCTTAGAGATCTCTAGAGCTCATATAAATATTCATTTAAGCCTAGGAATTCTTGTTTCAAAATAGAATTTTAAGGGAACACGTAAAACCTTAACTTTTCTATCTTGCAATTTCATGGTTCTTACTTTGTTCTCTTTGTATATTCTTAATTCTCACACCTTAATTCCTAAGATTCATTCTTGGTTCTATCCAAAAACACTCTCCTCTTGGCTGGCCAGATGTAGTACAAAATAACAAGAAGAGAAACAAGGAAAAAGAGGCATGGAACTAAGGATTTTTACCTTGAATTCAAACTTTTCTTTAATGTTCTTCCCTTTCCTTTGGCTCTCCTCCTCAATTTTGAAATTTCTCCCCCTAGTTTGAGCTCAAAATAGACCCAAAGAATTCAATAAATCTATAGAAAGAAAGAGGAGAAAGAGGGGAAGAAGATTGGTGAAGGAGAGAGCATGAAAAATCATGAAATTCTTACACTTTTTGCTAGGTTTCTCTCCTCCTTCTTCCCTCCATCTTATGCACCATTCTCATCTGCCCTTGTTTTTGTTTTAGCCCAAAAAAGTTAGTTATAAGGAGTGGGGCAGAAGTGGGGATGTTTTTATAAGCCTAGGGGTTCACTTAAGCAACTTTTAAAATTTACAATTTAGTCTCTCTTCTTAGTTTTGCCCATTTTAACTCCTTTTTGAGAACCATCTTTTCTATCATAAAATTTGGATCCTCTAATTCATAAAATGGCTTTGGTTTCATCCAAATTGGATTTAAAATCATTCTAAACTATTCGGTTAAAGTTTTAGTCAACTAATGGTTGAAATTGCTCACCAGAGAGGTTTTAACTGTCCTAAAACTTCCCATAGTTTTCAGAGCCTCTAAGAATCCCGGAGAATACAAATTTTCCATTTAAAAAGTCTTCTTATGAGTATTTTAAAAATTATCCAAAATTACAAAAATGCAGTTATATTTCATTGCATTTTCATTAAATTTCGTTTGGCTATCTTACCTCTAGTTTCAAGGCACCTCTGGCCTTGAATCACCATTATTTGAGGTCTAGAATATTATTCTAATTTTATTGGACCTCAAATCACTCTATCTAGGAAAATTCTTTTTGTATCCGGTGAATTTTGTACATTTATGGAGAAACTGTATGTTACGTTTCTCACATCTTTTCATATTTTCAAGGAGTCAGATATTACAAAAATCATCTCACACTTGCCATTATACACATACAAATTCAAGAACTCAAGGGGTCAAAATACATAATATTACACACTACTATCCACAAATAATTTCTACATTGTATTCTAATACTTTTAAATATGTTGGAATGATCATACATTCAATTATACAAATACATAGCCATAAGTAGAAGAATATGTTGCAAAATGAACTTCATTGTCAAAGTAGCTCTTTTCAAGCTTTTTGATCATCATTCTTGCTTTTTAGAGAGCCATCTAGTCATGGTTATTGGAAATGAGAGAAAAATGATATGTAAAGAATCCCCATAACTAATCCAACACCTAAGTATACATATACTTATTTGCTCAAGTTCAAAGGATGTAAGTATGTATGTCATACAACTAAATATAAATCATATTTATGTATGAGGGATCCTATGGCTCCATCAAGACAATCCCATCCTATAGGGACTTTTGGTCTAGCTTTACCCAATAATTTGGGACTTTTAATTTAGTCTCACCCTTTTTTTAGGGACTTTTGACTTATTTTCGCCCATAATTAGGACTTTTGGCCTAGATTTACCCATTTCCAAGGGATTTTTGGCTTTACCTTACCCATTACTAAAGGTCTTTTGGCATAACCTCATCCATCAGGGGCCAATCCAATTCCAAATGCAATTAATATCATGTAATTGCATATGACCATCAAGCAATCAGCAACACACATACTTTGCAAATAATACATACAAGCAATCCAAGACACTCAAGCAACCAAATATACATACATAAGAATGAAGGAAAAGCTACTTTAACATAAGGATTTCAATTGATTCCCCTTGAAAACTCTTGATTCCATGGCTTTATAGTCATCCTTGGATATGCTCTCACTAATTATAACCATTACATGCATAATTTAAGGAGCCTATTACCTAGTTACTTCTTTAGGTATAATTAAACTTTAAAAATTCACCTCTCAAAAAATGGCTTTTAAATTCATTCCATTGGTTCCACTAATATTTATAATTCATATCTAGACTACTAATATCCTTGGAATCAACAAAACAACTTCCTAGGTGCTAGATTCCTCTTACAGTTGAATCATGCTCAAGAAGGAGGTCTATGGAGTTTTTGTTCAATTCTCATGGAATTTGGAATATATAGAATATCCTTGTCTCTTTTCTATTCTGTACATGATCTTACATGGTATAAAATAGCTTCCTAAGGCTCTAAAACTTTCAAGGTGCAATTAAAACCCAAGGTGGCCTGCTTTGGATTTTAAAGCTTTTTACTTAATTCCCTTGCATAGGCTAATTCTCCATGCTCTAAAACCTCCATTACTATCAAGTTTTGGCCAAAAACCAATTCCCTCTAGGTTGGCTAAATTGAAGAAGGGAGAGAGCTCAAAGGAATTGCAATAATTCTAACTCATATTATACCTTGTTTTAATCCTTGTGAAATGAAAAAGTTTATGGCACAATTGGTTGCTTCAAATTTCCTTCTTCCTCTAGGAGTTTACCTACTAGAGAGCTTCTTCCAAGAAACTAAAACCACTAAAAGAAATAGCTCAAAAAAGAGAAGAGAATTTCTATCTAGCATAAGGTGAAAAAGTGGGTGTTTTTCTTACTTTTCTTAGTCTTTCTTTCCTTTCCTTCTGCCTTCTCTTTGAGCAACTTTGTGAGCTAGTTCAGAGGTGCTTTAGGTCATTTATGGGGCTAGGATGGTGTGGCTTTGTAATACCATATTATATTCTAACATTGAACCTCGTCTCACAAGTGAAGTTATACAATTCATTCAAGAAATCTCAAGAAATACATTAAAATAATGAATTTAATCGCGTTGCGTAGCAGATAAATTTTTCATTTCATATCTTTGGGACCTCATGAACTTATCAACAAAATTATCTAATTATTTTTCATACATACAAGTCATAAAATTCTCAAAAATTGGCACCAACCACGAATCAAAGTCAAAAATCCAAAAAAAGTATTCATTTCCCGCAGCTGTAGAATGGCAGATTTTAGGGGCAACTTTGAAAAATCATAACTAAATGTAAAAAGATTGAAATCAAACAAACCATAGCTTTATGAAAATCTATAGATGTCAAATTTGCAATAAAAATAATTATAAGATATGAGCATAGCCTTTGGACCACGTTTGACAATGAAATAGTCACAAAGGTCCGGCTATCCCTAGTATTGATACAATTTACTATCATGAATTTCAAAAATGTCCATTAATTTCACAAAAATCTAATCTATGTAATTGATACTAATATAAAAAGCTACAAATATTAGATAGAGGAGAAAAATAACTTTAGACCAGTCCAGGTATGTCCAGGCCATGAAAATTAATCAAACAGTAACATAAGTCTGACTAGATGCCTAATATTAGATATCAACTTCAAAAATTAATATCTCCCTCTCTAAATGTCTAAATGAGGTGCTTCTAATTGGCACAAGTCACTGGGAAGGTCTAGTTTCTCTATAAAATTTCATAGCTATTGGACATCATTTGTCTTATGAGTGATAGAATTTTATTTCAGACCATAACTATTAAACAATGACCAAATCAGAAAAATTTTTTAACTTAAAAAATTTATCAAATATTCTATAAGCCTCTAAATAATACCTATTTTAGCTTCCCAAAAATCTCTTAACAAGCTCTACTTGCATGTCAAATTTTAGACCAAGAAAAACTCATTTGAACAAAAAGTGATATAGCTCACCAATTTGGTAAATTTTGCCTCTCATAATGTGTCACTTTGGCCCAAATGGCCTTCCTTTGAGTTTGGCACCTCTTGAGTAAGTTTAAAAGCATAAATATGACTTGTAGGAACTATCCAAGTGGTCCCAAACACTATACATCTTATTTTGACCATGTCACACCTAAGAATACATACATTCAAGTGTGCACCCAAGTGTTTAATTTCCATATTTTCATTGTCTTGGCACCACACAAGGTTCATACATCATTCATACATAATATTACATTTGTCCATGATCTTATATCATAAAAATAACATGTACAATATCACTCTCACATTGATACATAAGAAAAACTACAAAAGTTTAAAATACAGCCCTTTAAGGCTCTTAGCTTGCTTTCTTTGCTTCTTGTAAGCGACATAGACAATTCAAGATGGAAGGGGAAAGGGGAGTAAGATTCCAAGAATCTCAATAGCTCACACACCCATTCACACACACATTCAAGACATATACACATTAAAGCATATGTATGGAAGGTTTGGTAACCATAAATTATGCAAAGTCACAATCTCCATGCCACTCATTCACATTCAGGCCAAGACCATGCTCTAGGGACTTTTGGTTTTGCCTCACCCCATTTCTAGGACTTTTGGATTTGCCTCACTCTTGGTCTAGGGACTTTTAACTTGGCCTCACCCTTCCAAGAGACTTTTGGCTTTGTCTCACCCATGCCATGAGACTTTTAGGCATCTCCTCACCTTTATTAAAGGACTTATGGCATCACCTTACCCTTATGAGCCATTCCCACAACTATAGTCATTCAAGAAGACACATTGGTACCAATGTAAAGTCAAGGCATCAAGTGGCATATCATCAAGTCATAAAAACACATACAAGCATACAATAACATACATATGCACATAAGAATGCAAAGAGAATAAGGTGAAGAGCTGCCTTGGATTTATGCAAACTTTTCTTAATCTTTTCCTTCCCTTTTTTCAACCTCACAAGTGCACCTAGGTGGAGTAGGATTCTCTTGACCTAAACATCACAATTATCACACCATCACATACTTGAAGCAAGCCAAGATATTAAACTAAAGCTTGAATACACAGTTGGTCTCATAAGTGGCATAATGGTTCCATAACTCATATTTCAACCTCTAAGCACCATTCTCTTATTATTTCTAGACTTCTTGGACTCATTTAAGGTCCTCGGAGCCTCACACATTCATTTGCATAATCAGAAATCCAAGTTGCTTCATAAAGCACCATTATGGACATCATTGCTCCAATTCTCATTCTATGGCTCCTAAATTTTTTTTGATGGTTTCTCCCATCTTCTAACATTATATAAAGTCCTAAACTAAGGTTAGAACAAATTAAAACACTTCCTAGCTCTATAAACTAGTCTAGGCTGAGATATGTACCAAGGAAGGAGTTCACAAGCTTCTTGATTTTTCCTTGATGGAAGAGCCACTTAGAGGTCTTAAGAGCTCAAGAAAATATTCAAATAACCAAGAAAACATTCACACAAAATTAGATTTTACAAAACCCTAGAAAACTTCACACTTTCCTAACTTGGTTTCTATTGGTTTTTCTTGGAATTTCTTACCATATTCCATCTCCCTATGCCCTAAAACCCTTGTTTCTCTCTTGCTTTTAGACAGAAAACTCACCCCTTATATGGTTATGTATAAGGCTGAAGTCATACGCCAAGAAGAAGTAAGAGAAGAAAGCAACTAAAGTAAGAATTTACCTTAGATTCAAGTATGTTTTCTAAGCTCTTTCTTCTTGGTTTGTTCCACCACAAGGAATTCAAACTCCTCCCTAAATTTTTGGACCAAAATAGAACCATTCATCTCAAATAAACCATAGACAGAGAGAAGGAAAGGAGAGGAACAAGATTAGCGGAAGATAGAGCATGAAATTCCTTAGATTTCCTTACCTTTCTCTTGATTTTTCTCCTCTTTCTCTCCCTCTCCTTGTGCACCTAAAGCTACTATTTTTTTGTAATTTGGGTAGAGAAATTCATGCTTAAGAAGGTGGGAGAAGAAGGAAGAAGTGTGAAGGAGCTTCTAGAAACATACTTTTCCAAAAATTTCAATTTCATCCTTCTGTAATGGAAATTTTGTTTTGGCTTTGCTTTAGCTTCTTTTTGAAAACTATTTTTTCCATTATAAAATTTAGGTTCCCAATTTAATAAAATGCCTTTGGAATCACTCAAATTGGACCTAAAACCTTACCGAATAAATCTGTCAAAGTTTAGGCTCACCGCCATTAGAAAATGTATACCAGAGGGGCTTTACTAATCCCAGGGCTTCCCATAATTTTTGGAACCTCTAAAAATCTTAGAAAACTCAAATTTCTCATTTAAAAAGCCCTCTTATGTGTTTTTCTAAAAATTTCACTTATTTATAAAAATGTCATTACGTTTTGCTAGTTTCTGTCACATTGTTTCTTTGTCCTAGCTCCATTTTTCTTTTCATCAAAACCTATAATTATCATTTTTAGGAGCTTAAGACTCTCTCTAAAATTTTTGGGACATTATCTAGCTCATTTTAGAGGACTTTATTTTATATGGCTCATTTCGTTGTTTTACGAAAATTACACTCGTTACAGGCTTCACATATATAAAAGGAAAATGGAGGTTTTAAAATAATTATAAAAATTCCTATTACGTCCCACAATTTCATTTCCTCTATTTGATATTATTTTAGATTCTTTTTTAGAACTGTATTTTCTATCATAAAATTTAACTCCTCTAATTTATTAAAAACATTTTGTTTCAAATTTATGGGATTTGAAATAATATGAAATAATTCAGTCAAAGTTCAGGTCAACTAATAATCTAAATTGCAAACTAGAAGGATTTTAACCATTATGACAATTTCCATTGTTTTCTGGGCTTCTAAAAATCCTTATAGCCTTAATTTTATAATTTAAAACTCCCTTCTTTAAGTTTCCAAAAATTTGCCCGAAATTATAATTTTGTCATTGCAACTTTGCTTCATGTCGTTTAGCCATTTTAGCTTCGGTTTTAGGCTTTTTTAGTTTTGAATTACCAAATCATAAGATATTATATGGAGTATCGAGCTCTAATTGATTTAGTTGTTAAAATTATATGGATCAAGTCCCTTTTGATAGAAATTTGTTACTGTCTTCAATAGAAAGCTATTATTTAGTGTAACAATATAAGTGATGGTGTTTTAGCTATAAATCTAGTGTATCATGCTAGAACAAAGCATATTAAGATAAATGTACATTTTGCTCATGATCAAGTTCTAGCTAAGTAGCTTTTAGTTTCTTATATGCCTTCATTAGAACAAGTTGTTCATTATTTCACTAAGATGTTATCTCATACATAATTTTGGCAACTCAGAGCCAAACTCAGGGTAACTACAATAGCCACTCATTTGAAGGGGGATGTTGAGAAGTATGCATCATCTCATGTGCATCTTCAGTGATCATGGTATAGCCTATCTCATATGATAACTTTTTTTGTGTGTGTTAGTTATTCTTTTAATTATTCATTATTCTTTTTATATTATTCCTTTCATTTTCCCTTTCTATTTCAATAGCTGGCATGCCACCTATCTAATTGTAAATGGAGCACTCTCTAATACCCTCACATATGAGAATCTAATAGAATTCTTTACTCAATAATAGAATATAAGCCTTACACATCACTCCCTCTTCTTCATCTTTCTCTCTTTTTAAAACTTAACTTTTGCATAGTGAAAGAAGGCTTAGGTGGTAGAATCTCTGATGCTTCATTATCTCTTTGAAGCATTTCTATTACTTTGCTCACTAAAGTGTGATCACTTGGCCCCAGTTGAATACAACTTAAAGCAACTACAATCATTTTCTAGGTTATCTTTTTCTCCTTATCTATGATGTTGCGCATATGTATTGTTTCCTAAAATTAGTCATAAAACCATTTGAAAAAGTAAGTTTCCCATGAAATCTGCATAACATCATGGTTCTTTCTTCTTTATACCATTTCCATTAACAATATCTTAAAACTATAAATAATAGCTTTATATGAGATTCCTCTAATGTGCCTCTGGCTATAATTAGAGATTGAAATTGTAAAATATAATAGGAATTTTGAAATTTGTTTTAAAAAATCTTCCTCCACCTCACATATAACTATGCCACCTCCTCATGTCCTCCAAACCAACCTAAAAGCTCCTAGAATAGTAGCCATGGTGTCCAAATTATGGGAGGAAAGAAAGAGAAAAAGGAGGCCAAAAAGGTAAGGAAATATGCCAAATATCGTGCCATGGTAGTTAAAAACCTTACTTTACTCTTCTTGCTCTTTCTAATGATGGTCTTGCTTCTTGAAAAGATGAGCTTTATGGCTGAACACTTGAGGGAAAGAAGGAGTTTGAAGCAACCAATTGCACCACAAAAATCTTCATTAGACAAGGTTTCAAACGAGGTATAGTGACATGGTAAAAACTAACTTTTCCTTGGTGTTCATGCTCCTTTTTGTTTCAAACTAACTAAGGGTAGATTAAAGGAAGTATGATTTTGGCTTAAACTTAATGGGAAATAGGGTTTTGATGCATGGAAATCATGATAATGCAATTGGAAGAATATAGGAAGCTAAAGAATGTAAGAATTGGTACCTAGGGTTTTAATTGTACCTTAGGAAATATAAAGCCTTAAAATGGTATTTCATCCTATGTAAGAACATAATTGAGTTAAAAAGAAGCTAGGGAACTTCCATAGGTGCCAATTTCCCTAGGAATGCAACAAAAGCTCCATGGAAACCCATTAGATTGCATGTCTAAACCTAGAGCAAGAAATGATAGCTTGGGAGTTGTTTTGATGATTCTAAGGTTATAAATGGCCCAGATGTGAATTATAAACACCAATGGAATCATCAATTTGAATTTAGAAGCCTTATTTTGAAAGGTGAATATTTAAGATTCAATTATGCGTAAAGAAGAAACTTGGTGTTAGGCTCCTTAAATTGAGTTTGTGATGACTCTAATGAATTCTAATAGACTTTTATAACTCATATTGGGTGAGATCTTGGAGACAAGATATTGATTTATAAGAGTTACTCTATTATTCCACTTAATTGAACTATATAGAAGCTTAATGCACTAGTTAACTTATATACGGCTTAGATGGATACAAATATCGTTCCATTGATAATTTTGTGTCTCATTTGGCATGTCTAGGCCAAACAAGTGAGATTCCACTCAAGTGTGAGTGTGAGGCCAAGGGACCAAGCCAAGGAACAAAGGGCAACTAAATGGAATTATTGTGTTAAGGTAGCTCTTCATCTATTATTGTATATGTATGATGGTTGTTTGAGTGTCTTTGATTACTTATATGTATTGGTTGCTAATTATACATGTTGATGAATGTTTGATGATTATATGTAATTGCATAACACTTGAATTTGTATTTGAAATTGTTTTAGCTCTTAAATGGATGAGGTTATGCCAAAAGTCCCTAAATATGGGTGAGACTAAGGCAAAAGTCTCATTTGTAAATGAGGCTAAGTCAAAAGTCTCTAAAAGAGAGTAAGGCTATATTAAAAGTGCTTACTTATTGGGTGAAGTTAGATCAAAAGTCCCTAAATCTTGTCTTTGCTCTTAATAGAGCCATGAGATCCCTAATGTATGAAAATGAATGATACTTGGTTGTGTGACATGCATGCTTGCTTTCTTTGACCTTGAGTAAGATATATATGTATGCTTGAATGATGAATGAGCTATTAGAATTCTTTGAATCTTATTCCTTTCTATATTTTCCCTAACTATGTCTAGGTAATTCTCAAGGAAGCAAGGAAAGTAAATAAAGAGCTTGAGAAAAGTCACTTTGACACTAATATAAGTTTTAGTGTATTTTCTAACATGTATGGCAATATAAATGTATATTTTGAGATGTAATCATTCCCACACACCCAAAAGCATGAGACAATGTATATAAACCACTTTTGGATGCAAATATGTGATAATGTGTAATTTGACCCTATGAGTTCCAAGTTATATGTAATGTCTCACATCAGATGTGACCGATTAAGGTGACTCAAGAATAAAACCCCACCAGGCCAATGTGCCGAGTGCCATAACAAGGACAATACTGCCGAGGACTTTATATGGTATTTGGTATTAGAGTTGACTTAGTCATATGTGTAAGTCGAGGATGAGTTGGCCTTAAAGGGAGTGGAATGTAATGTCTTACATTGGATAAGAGGATCTTGGGCTGAGTCCATATAAGTGGGAGTAGTACTCTCCCTCTTAATGAGGCTTTTTAGGTTGTGACTGATTAAGGTGACCTAGGAACAAAACCCCACCAGGCTAATGTGCCGGATGTCGTACCAAAGACAATATTACCGAGGGCTCTATATGGTATATGTAATGTCCCACATCAGATAAGAGGCTCCTAGGCTAGATTCATATAAGTGGAAGTAGTATTCTCCTTCTCTGCAAGGCCTTTTAGGTTGTAACCAATTGAGGCAACCTAGGAACAAAGCCCCATCAGGCCAATGTATCAAGTGTTGTAATGGGGATAATATTGCCAAAGGCTTTATATGGTATTTGGTATCAGAATCAACCTAGCCATGTATGCATCTTGAGGACAAGGTGGCCTCAAAGTAGGTGGAATGTAATATCCCACATTGGATAGGTGGATCCTATGCTAAGGCCATATAAGTGGGAGTAGTACTCTCCTTATCATGGGACATTACATCTTAGACTGGAGGCACCTCGATCGGTCTTAGCTTTTTAGGTTTTGTTTCTCCCTTTACTGGCAAAACATATCCACAATGGGGAGAATACAACTCCCACTTATATTGCCTTAGCTTAGGATCCTCCTATCCAATATGGGACATTAGATATATATGTGTATTTTGGCAAGTGAGATAGCAATTCTAATTTGCATGGCTTTTAAGACATGTTAGATCAGCTATACATGCCATGTTCGATATTTAAATTGTGCTTAAATGAAGCATTCACAAAAAATGACTCAATATAGACTAGTTGGAACTAAAAATGGCATACTTTGAGCCATAATTTACTTCTGAAGTAAAAATAGATCAAATGAATGAATTTTTTACCAAAATTTGGCAAATAATTAGAGCTCATCTAGAGCTTTCTATAGAGTTAAATAACGCAATTTTAAGAGCTTTGTAGAATATTTTGTGATTTTTTAAAGTTTTAAAAATTTTTATTTTAGCCTTTAGTACAGTTTAATAGGTTTAGATCTAGTTTTTCATAGATTTAATGGGTCAAATGCACTCTATTGCTCGTAAAAATGGAAGGTATAACTATGAAAAGAGGAAGAAGCTAGGCTACAAAAAAAATTCTCGCATATTTCTTTTTCAATTCATCCTTCGAATTGAACACCTCATTTAAGAATTGGGAGCAAGTCAAAATAGAAAAACTCACATTGGGTGAAGCTCTACCAACTGAGCTATATCCCCCTAGCCAAGTGAAGCATGTATGAAGGAGTTAGATACTTCTTTTATTCTTTTCCTTGGCGTAATTGGGCCATCCTAGACTTGAACTAGAGACCTTGCCCATGAAGTAAATCATTGCACAAGTTATAGGATCCCCTTTTTTTGCCCCTATGTCACCACGGTGGTGACATAGGGACATAAAAAAGGAAAGAGAGGGATGGGGTTTCTCTTGCTTTTGGCATAGCAAGCCTTAATTTAGGAAACAAGTATTGCATTTGAATTGACTCTTTTAATCTTGACGATTGACTAAAAAAAATATAGTACAAATACAAATACAATATTAAAATATAAATATAATAATATATTTATTTTTTATGATTTTTATAGGCATAAAGTTGGCATCTTAAGCTTTTGGTAGACATCTAATTTGCACAAAACGAAGTAGTATAGCCAAAGTTATGAATTTTTGAAATTTGATTCATGTTATAGTCAAAATGGTCTAAAATGGCTACCTGGCTTCTTTGTGCAAATAGAGCTTGATTTATGTTAAGATATGTTAGAACAAATGTATCTATAAAGTTTATGGGATGAAATTAAACAAAATTTTAGATTTGACCTCTAAAGTTCCATTCTATATGGGAACACTATGTAAAAACAATGCGAATGGTCTTGTTGTAGTAGAAATTTGATATTTCTAGAAACAAAAGATATGGATTTGACTATGTATATGAAGTTATTCTACTATGAAGATTGAGATAGCATTAACTTATGCCAATATAAGGGCTAAGATAATATCTTGTTGACAAGGTTGAAGATCTTATTAACAAGGCCTTTAGGTATAGTAAGGAACATTTAGGATCTTGTCAATAGGATATCTTATAGTATAATAAGATATTTTTTAATTAAGAAAACTTAGAAGAACTAAGTCTTAAGTGACCCCACCAATACCTTGTCAACAAGGTTCTTGTCACAAGAAGTTTTGACGTATGTAATATATAATGAATATATAATATATGATGGTATGACAATATCCCTTATTAGGTGGCACATCCCTTGACAACTTGACAAGGGAAATATCTTATTCATGGCAATAATTTTTTTAAAAATTTAGTAAAGGATTAGGTGTTCACTAATCCCTCACTAATTCATTTTCAAAATTGTTTACAAGGGATTTTGATATTAGTTAAACTCCTTAGCCCATTAAGAGAGTTTAGATCCTCTTCCAAAAACTTTCCTTTTTCTCTCTCTCACACACTCTCTCTTTTGTTGCCTTTGGTCATTTATCGTGGCTCACCACCACCATATATATGCATACTTATTTTTTATTTGATTCCATATATTCTCACATGAACTAATTTTTTTTGGTATTTCTTTGGTTGGTTTTGTTTCACATTCTTGTGCATTTTGTTACTTTTGGTTGTTAGCTTCTAGCTTAGTAAATATATTCAACATAATTCAAGTTATAACTTGGATATGGTGTAGGTTTCTAAAAGGGTTAATTCCTATTCATATAATATTTTGTTTAGGTACCTTGAATGTGGTTTAAATAGTTGATTACATGTTAGAATTCCTAAAAAGGGGAATTCCCATTTATTCTTGATTTTTCTGGTTGCCAACAGGATAATTTGTTAATTCTTGTATGTTTGACATATGATAGTTAGAATTGGATTTAAACAATAGATTACTTATTAGGGTTCCTAAAACTAGTAATTCTTGTTGATTATTATATGTTGGGGTTACCAAAAGGAGTATTTCTCATTAATTATTGTACACTAGACATACGGTAGTTATAATTTAAGTTAAACAATGGATTACTTATTAGGGTTCTTAAAAGGGATAATTTCTATAGACATTGTTTTCAATTTCTATGGGTATAACTCTTGATTTGAAGTCAAAGTTCAACATGATTAAAAGTTGTTATAACCTAATGATAGTCATTATTAAAAGCATGCTGCTAGATTCAAAGAAGTTCTTAGAAAATTGTTATAGATAAAAAAGAATGGTCAATTAGTCAAAGAAATTACAAGAACATATATGCATGTCCTAATCATTGTATTCTATATTACAAATAAAATAATGAACAAACTATTTATTTAGTGTGCGAGCATCCTTGATTGAAGGTGAAAGTAGAGCTTGAAATAAATAAGAATGATATGTCATTCTTAATATTAAGGTATTTCTCCCTTTGTTTTGAGACTCCAACTTTTGTTCATGTCCAAGAACATTGCATAGAGCATGTGTTGGCATGCAAACAAAGTTTACGAAAATGCATTTATGATCATTCATTTATCAATAGCAGAGTTTTATAAACAATTTGATGTTATCAATTCAACATTTGTCTAAGGGTTGCTACATGTTTGGCTTGGCCTTTGCATAGATAGATTCAATACATTTGGTGGTTTAACTACATCATATTTATGTTGGCTAGTTCTGTAACATTGTAATATCTTTAACCATGTCTATGAAGAAGGACTATATATTTCTTAATCCTTGTCCTAAGTTAGTAAGAGTTTAAAGAGTTCAGATGTAGGAGAGAACAAGAAAGCATGCATCCATGCTTTGGTTCATAGCTTGACCCAAAGTAACCCTTATCAAAGTCTTAATTAGCTAGGTCCCTTCCAGTCCATTGCTTATTTGCAAACCCAAGTGAATGAGACATTAGGCATGATATTACAAATAATGACCTAGTAGTTGAATTATTGAACAACTTCCTAATTGAAAGCTTGTTCCTACCACTATTTTTTTGGCCACCTGACTTTCTAGCGAACCTTGCTACATAAGAAGTAGTACAATGATGATTGCAACCCCTACTAGACATGGGATCATTTGGAACATAGGCACAAGGGGTTCAGAAGAGGATAATGGTCAAGATGATTAGGATGAGAACTTAGACAAGGATAGCTAGATGTATGATATATGACATTATTAACTAATATTTTTGGTAATAAATGACATTACTAAAAAGGAACTTTTAGCCACGACAATAGTTACCACTAAAAGTTTTTTATTTTAAAAAATTTTAGTGGTGACTTTAGGTTTTTATTTTTTTAAAAAAAAATATTTTATAATACTAGTTAGTAAATATAAAATTTATAATTTAATATAAATGACCAAAAATAAATGCAAACACAAGTCCAATAATAGTTTTAGAAGCATGAAAATAAGCTAGCTAATTATAACAAGACTCTAATGGTTTCCAAATTATACATACTAAAAGTACTTAAATAATATATGCACATTCTCCCCTTTATTAAATTACAAGATATCAATAAAATTTCACTAGGATTAAGTTAATGCTTCAAAGTGATTCAATTCATAGCCTAATGGCAATGCATAACTAATCAATGTACTAGTAATACATACAGGCAACATCATTGCATGTAAAACCACTCAAAAGCCTTTGCCTTTTAGATGCAAACATTGAATTCCAATATCTGTATAAAAGGAAAAGAAACATAAAATATAGAATTGATTTATGAAAATGGAGGTCTTTATTCATTAACAATCTACAAACTAATTGAACTAGGCTATAATTTAAGGTGGCATAAAAAACATATAATATTAGTATATGCTAGAAAGGTGCAACCAATAAATAATTCATATGCAAACATAATGGGATTCAAGAGACCTCAGACACCTTGTCTAATATTCAAGAGAATGTGACTAAAGAAACCAATAATCTTGATAAAATATAGTAGAAATTTACAGAATTGGCAAAATTTAAAAGAGAAAATAAGTAAATATATGCAACATTAGATGCCAAAACAATAGATCAAAGTTAAATGTCAAGGAATAAGAAACACATAAATATGAATATGGATTATCTAAATTTCAAGTAAGTAATGGAAAATTAAAATAACAAGAAAGACATTGGCATTATGTCCAATGGCAAATAAATATTTTCTAGTGAATATTTCTGGTTAAATAGATAGCTACTCCCTCCTCTTATTTTCATCACTCTAAGAAAAAAACAAAGGAAGTCTATCAATATAGCAAGATAGATCTAAATCTTTTAAGTTAGATAAAGATCACATTCCATATATTTTCAATTAGGAAGAAGATTTGAACATTTTAAATAAGATTATTTCAATAACATGTTAAACTAAACCATTGTCTAATGAAATTTAGAGCTATTTAGAAGTAAGCTAAGTCTTATCACTTCTTGTTTTCTCCCTCCCTTTTTAAGAAATCTATGTCAAGAAATCATCCAAAGCTAGTTTAAATCTTTCACATCCCAAAATGAATTAAACACCAAATAAAGATAAGGATACAATACTTTTGATTTTATTGGTATGAGAATAAGGATACAATGAGCTCATTAGTGCATACAACCAAGCCATATTTAAAAGATTAGAATATGAAAGGAACATAATTTGTACTAACTAGATGCTTCTCTTTTTTGAAACCAATAGCATAAAAATTTTATAAGCATTAGCCCATTGAATTACCAAATCCAATAGATGACCATATTATTAAAGCTCATCATGTTCATCACAAATGATCCACCTAGACAACAAGGAGAAAATGAGATGATATAAAATAAGTATGCATTATTTTCCTTGAAATAAATAGGGCATGGAAAATTTTAGCCCACTTTATGAACTCCAAAGATAAAGGTCATACAAGTAATTAATTCAATAATGGAAGAGGCAAAAGAGGGTTCATGAGTAGGAACTTACATCTCACTATATGATTTTTAAGGTGAATAGGAACATTCAATAATGTGCTTAAGCATCTTTGTTCAATCCCCACTTATCTATAAGTTCACTCATAAGAAGACTTATTTTGACATACTACAACTTAGCCAACATCTAATGAAACTATTATCATTAATCTATGCAAGGAACCAACATGAGTAGGCACATGTCCAGAATCACAATAAAGCATGCATAATGAAACAACAATCAACCTTATGATATAATCACCAATCTTTGGTGTAATGTTGATGCTTCTAATTCATACATACATATTTTAGTGGAAGCATATAAAAAGTATATGCCTTTAAAGTAAAGACAATAAAGAAATTAAATATAGTTTTGATCATTCATTCTAAGAAAATTCCACAACTGGGCTTCCATCACTTTAGTAGTAACCATAGAATCAATGTTACATCCCTTAGTTAGGACCACTTATAAATTACACTAATTAAGAATTAGTAAGGGGATTTAAAAATTAAGTAAATTGAGAAACTATATTAATTTGCTTAATTGTTTCCAACTAAATCTTCCATCACTTTCACAATTTTCCATATGAATTGGAGCTTCTATTATCTATCATGGCCAAAACTTAGAAAGTGGAAAACATAATGTTGAAGTTTAAAAAGTGAGTTGACCATTTTGGAAGAATTAAGGAACTAATTAGGTGATTAACTTTACTAATTATGATTCAAGAAATTGCATAATATGGTTGTTGTGCAAAACTTATGTGTACAATGTGTATGGCTAAATGGTAGAATAACTATGCATCATGATATAAATGCTTAGTTAGGTCATAGTTTGGACTTGTATGTGAGTGGTTTGACATGTAGTAGTTAAGTAGTATTATTTAGAAAATAACATAAATAGGTTTGGCTTGTAGATAAGAAATATTATCAATATGATATAGAAGATTGAGACACCCTTAAGAATATCCTGGATTTAAATCTTGCAAAACCAAGGTGGATAAATAGTTATTTTATCTAGTTTTTTTTTTATGTCTTGAATGCTGTGTGAAATTATAGATTTTTCAATAGTAAAATAGTATGTGATGTGATGTCATTATGTGTTAGGAATGATATGAATGAGCTTGTAACAACCGGGAAAAAGAAAAGAAAAGGAAAAGAAAGGAAGTAGAAAGCTGAAAATTTTTGAAATCCAGAAACTGTGCTAAGTCTTCTTGCAATAGCTAGAAATGGTCTCGCTGTCGCGAGAATGACTTCTCGCAATAGCGAACGAGATTCTAGCTATAGCGAGTGCGGGCAGCAGTCCATACAGAAACCAGGGGGCAGCTCACCGTAGCGTACGCCATAGCGAGAGTGAGGTCTGGAACTGACACGAGTTCGCCATAGCAAATGGTAAATCTCGCCATAGCAAAGGGAACTGATAAGATCTCGTCGTAGCGAAGGTTACACCTTGCCATAGCGAAGCCAGATAACACGAGCTCTGTAACAACCGGGAAAAAGAAAAGAAAAGGAAAAGAAAGAAAGTAGAAAGCTGGAAAAATTCGAAATCCAGAAACTGTGCTAAGTCTTCTCGTAATAGCGAGAAATGGTCTCGCTGTCGCGAGAATGTCTTCTCGCAATAGCGAACGAGGTTCTAGCTATAGCGAGTGTGGGCAGTAGTCCATACAGAAACCAGGGAGTAGTTCGCCGTAGCGTGCGCCATAGCGAGAGTGAGGTCTGGAACTAACGTGAGTTTGCCATAGCGAATGGTATATCTCGCCATAGCGAAGGGAACTGATACGAGCTCGCCGTAGCGAAGGTTACACCTCGCCATAGCGAAGCCAGATAACATGAGCTCGCTATAGCAAAGGTTAATTTTCGCCGTAGCGAGGGTCAGTCCAGAAGAGAGTAAAGAGCGAGAAAATGACTTCATTAAATGCCCAAACTCATTCCTTCTCTCATTTCTGCCCTAGACTTCGACCCAAGGAGAGAAGAAGGCGTGGAGAGTGAGAGAGACCAAGAGAAGGAGGGAGAGCAAGGGAAAGGTAAGTAAATTTCTCCTATTTCTTCTTAGATTTCTGATCTCCTCTCTTTGCCCTCTCTTCCTACGATTTTGTTTGTGAAAATGGTTGGATTTTGGGCATGGGTCAGAAGAGGGAAAGTGGAAAACACCTTTAAATCTTTGTGTTTTCTTTAAAAATGTTGTTTCCACTACCATGGGAGCTTGAGAGAGAGGAAGAGTTGATGGCATTCTAGAGAGAGAGAGGGAACCTCTAGGTTCTGGTATGTTAGGAGAGTTTGATCTGGAAGATTACATTCTAAAAGAGTAATTGCATACTTTTGTGTGTCTAGACTCAAGAGAAACACCTCCATCAAGGTGTGATTGTGAACTTAAGAAGGGAGAAGAGGAATTGAAAGGAAAAGCTAGTGTTGACCTTGGCTGATAAGGTAGCTCTCTTTTCCCACTCTTTCTTGTTGCATTCTTGGATATAATAGTCATTGTATGTTTATGTATATGCTTATTGTGTGGAATATGCCATATGCTATTGCTTTGATGCATTGATGCCAATGTGCTTGTGTATTGAAATGCGAGAATTGCCCGGGTGAGGTAGTGCCAAAAGTCCCTTGAGATGGGTGAGGTGAAGCCAAGAGTCCCTTGAGATGGGTGAGACAAGGCCAAAAGTCTCATAATCGAGTGAGGCCAAGTCAAAAGTCCTTAAACTCTGGTGAGGCCATCCAAAAGCCCCTAAACTCAGGTGAGGCTAGACCAAAACTCCTTAGAGCCCATTTTTGGTATTGTTGTGATTTCCATAGCATGTACAACGTGTGTTGAATGTTTGAGAATGGCTAAATGCTTATTCACATGCTTTGACTTGTTATATGCCTTGATTGTTTACTTGATTGAGTGCATGAGCTACTGAGATTCCCTGAATCTCACCCCTTCCCCTCCCAACTTAATATGCTAGGTGGAGCTCAAGGAGAACCGAGTACACACCAAGGAGCCTAGAAGTATGCTTAGCTAGATATTAGCTCATTTTGGATAGTTTGATGTAATTTTGATGTAAAGTGGTGCCACAATGAATATGCGCCCACTATTTTTGAGATGTAAATATTGTAGCAAGTGTATATGTATGAAGAGATGATGTATAAACTATGTTGATAGCCAAATTAATGGAAATGAGGGTTTTGCCCCTTTTGTTGAATGTGTGTGATAATGTATATTTGGCCGTAGCATAGTGAGATTGGAATGTGTATTGATTTGGCTCATATGGACATGTTATATATCTTAGTTTTATGCTTTTAAACTTGTCCATGAGTGGTTAGAATGTGTGAGAGGCCATTTGGACCCATTTTGGACCTTTTGGGTGCCAAAACCAGTATTTTTGAGAGCTCCGTCAAAGTATGACCGGATGAGCTCCTCTTACCATGAAATTTGGCATGCCTCTAGAGTTTATAGAGAGTTTCTTGGGAAGTTAAAGTGGGTAATATTCAGAGGTCTAGAGAATATTTGGTGAATTGTTGAATTTGGGAAAAATCTATGGTTTGGTCAAGTACTGTTCCTATAGGTCAGAAATGAAAACCATGTCATACATAGACCAAACGGTGGCCAACTGTCATGAAATTTTATACACATAAACTAGAAAACCAAAGTGACCTGTACCAACTAGAATCACCCAAATCGGAGGTCTGTAGAGAGAGATTGAACCTTCTGAAGTTCTGTATCAGTATCAGGGAGCTCTCCTGACCCTCGTCAGTGTTCCATTGATTTTCAGAGTGTAGAAGCTATTTAACTAATCTAGACTTATTTTTGTCCTCTAGTAGACATCTGTAGCTTTCCAAATTGGTATAGTGTGCCCAGATTTAATTTTTGTCGATTTAATTATGAATTTTCGAAGTTCATGACAGAAAGCTGCACCAGAAACAGTGACAGCCGGACCTCCTTCCCATTTTCAAGGTCAAACATGGTCCAATGCTGAGATTGTGGTTGGAAATTATTTTTAGTGTAAAGTTAACACTTAGAGATTTCCAGAAAGCTAAAGTTTACCAGATTCCCATTTTTTTATAATTATTTATAATTTTCCAAAGTTAGAGCCAAAATGAGATTTTTGGGCACAAGTGAGAAAAGTGCATTTTTCTGGTTTTTGGCTACATACCCGTGGCTTATGGTTTGTTTTATGCTATGTATGAGTTGTATGAGTGGAGTTTGAGTTGAGAATATAAATGATGGGTTCACAGGACCCACAAGGTAAAAGTTGAGTGTATGAAACCCCGTTTCATAGCATGAAAATGCCACGGATTGGTGTTGATTCTTTGGAAATCATATGAAACCGAGCCCAGTGAGAGGCTAGATAGTGGTAGTAGATTAAGGTGTCACAAGCTTGCTATAGCGAAGGTTAATTTTTGCCGTAGCGAGGGTCAGTCCGAAAGAGAGTAAAAGGCGAGAATTAGACTTCATTAAACGCCCAAACGCATTTCTTCTCTCATTTCTGCCCTAGACTTTGACCCAAAGAGAGAAAAGAGGTGTGGAGAGTGAGAGAGACCAAGAGAAGGAGGAAGAGCAAGAGAAAGGTAAGTAAGTTTCTCCCATTTCTCCTTAGAATCTGGATCTCCTCTCTTTGCCCTCTCTTCCTACAGTTTTATTTGTGAAAATGGTTGGATTTTGGGTATGGGTCAGAAGAGGAAAAGTGGAAAACACCTTGGAATCTTTGTGTTTTCTTTAAAAATGTTGTTTCCACTACCATGGGAGCTTGAGAGAGAGAAAGTGTTGATGGCATTCTAGAGAGAGAGAGAGAACTCTAGGTTCTGGTATGTTAGGAGAGTTTGATATGAAAGATTACATTCTAAGAGAGTAATTACATGCTTTTGTGTGTCTAGGCTCAAGAGAAACACCTTCATCAAGGTGTGATTGTGAACTTAAGAAGGGAGAAGAGGAATTGAAAGGAAAAGCTAGTGTTGACCTTAGCTGATAAGGTAGCTCTCTCTTCCCACTCTTTCTTGTTGCATTCTTGGATGTAATAGTCATTGTATGTTTATGTATATGCTTATTGTGTGGAATATGCCATATGCTATTGCTTTGATGCATTGATGCCAATGTGCTTGTGTGTTGAAATGTGAGAATTGCTCGGGTGAGGTAGTGTCGAAAGTCCCTTGAGATGAGTGAGGTAAAGCCGAAAGTCCCTTGAGATTGGGTGAGACAAGGCCAAAAGTCTCAACCGAGTGAGGCCGAGTCGAAAGTCCCTAAACTCGGGTGAGGCCATCCAAAAGTCCCTAAACTCGGGTGAGGCTAGACCAAAAGTCCCTGGAGCCCATTTTTGACATTGTTGTGATTTCTATAGCATGTACAACGTGTGTTGGATGTTTGAGAATGGCTAAATGCTTATTCACATGCTTTGACTTGTTATATGCCTTGATTGTTTACTTGAATGAGTGCATGAGCTACTGAGATTCCCTGAATCTCACCCCTTCCCCTCCCAACTTAATATGCTAGGTGGAGTTCAAGGAGAACCGAACACACACCAAGGAGCCTAGAAGCATGCTTAGCTAGATATTAGCTTATTTTGGATATTTTGATGTAATTTTGATGTAAAGAGGTGCCAAAATTAATATGAACCTTCTATTTTTGAATTGTACATGTTGTAGCAAGTGTAAAAGTATGAAATGATGATGTATAAACTATGTTGATAGCCAAATCAATGGAAATGAGGGTTTTGCCCTTTTTTATGAATGAATGTGATAGTGTAATTTGGCCCGTAGCATAGTGAGATTGGAACGTATGTTGAATTGGACCACTTGGATATGTTATATAGACTATTGTTATGCTTTTAAACTTGTCCATGCGGAGTGAGAATGTGTGAGAGGCCATTTGGACCCATTTTGGACCTTTTGGGTGCCAAAATTGGTATTTTTGAGAGCTACATCAAAGTATGACCGGATGAGCTCCTCTTGCCATGAAATTTGGCGTGCCTCTAGAGTTTGTAGAGAGCTTCTTGGGAAGGTAAAGTGGGTAATATTCGGAGGTCCAGAGAATATTTGGTGAATTGTTGAATTTGGGAAAAATCTATGGTTTGGTCATGTACTGTTCCTATAGGACAGAAATGAAATCTATGTCATACATAGACCAAATGGTGACCAACTGTCATGAAATTTTATACACATAAACTAGAAAACTAAAGTGACCTGTACCAACTGGAATCACCTAAACAAGAGGTCTGTAGAGAGAGATTGAACCATCTGAAGTTCTGTATCAGCATCAGGGAGCCCATCCGACCTCCATTATTGTTCCATCGATTTTCAGGGTGTGGGGGCTATTGAACTGATCTAGACTTATTTGTTTCCTCTAGTAGACATCTGTAGCTTTCCAAATTGGTATAGTGTGCCTAGATTGGATTTTTGTGGATTTAATTATGAATTTCCGAATTTCATGACAGTAACCTGGGCCAGAAACAGTGACAGTCAGACCTCTTTCCCATTTTCGATGTCAAACATGGTCTAAACGCTGAGATTGTGGTTGGGAATGATTTTTAGTGTAAATTCAACACTTAGAGTTTTCTAGGAAGCTAGAGTTTGCTACATTCCCATTTTTCTATAATTAGTTATGATTTTCCAAAATTAGAGCCAAAATATGACTTTTGGGCACAAGTGAGAAAAATGCATTTTCTAGTTTTTGGCTCTATACCCGTGGCTTATGGCTTGTTTTATGCTATGTATGAGTTGTATAAGTGGATTGTGAGTAGAGAATGTGAATGATGGGTTCACAGGACCCACGAGGCAGATATTGAGTGTATGAAACTCCATTTCATAGCATGAAAATGCCACGGATTGGTATTGTTTCTTTGGAAATCATGTGAAACTGAGCCCAGTGAGAGGCTAGGTAGCAGTAGTAGATTAAGGTGTTATAGAGCTTCCATAAATCTTATCTTAAATTATAACCTTGTTATTCAGGGCAATGACCACTAAAAGATTGAACTAATGAAATAGACAATGGCACAAATCATATAAATATTGACTTGAATTGGTACCTTGAATTTCAATTCTTCATGAATCTATAATAGAATGGAACTTAAATTGAAAGTAAGCTTTAATGGGAATTGTAACATCCAATTCTCTGAAAATGAGAGAAAACGTGAGAAACGTAACGTACGATTTCTCTGTAAGCAAATGAAATTCACCACATATAAAAACAAGTCCCCCAAAAATGAATTAGTTGAGGTTCTAAAATATTTGGAAAGTATTCAAGACTCCTAAAAATGAGAATTCTAGGCTCAGATGGAGAGAAAGATAAAACTAGAATGAAGAAACAATTTCTAACAGAAAATTTACGAAACGTAATGCCATTTTCATAATTTTGAGCAATTTTTGGAATTCACATAGGAGGACTTTTTAAATGAAAGTTTTGAGTTCTTTGGGGTTCTCAAAGGCCTTGAAAATCATAAGAAGCCTCGGGACAATTAAAACCCCTTTGGTGGATGTTTTCCAATGTCGGTGTACTCGAACTTTGATGATTTTTTTGGAAAGGTTTTAGTTCCGATTTGAGTGATTCCAAAGGAATTTTACTAAATTAGAAATTTAAATTTTATAATGGAAAAAATAGTTATAAAAAAAGAGCTAAAATAAATTAGAAACGAAAATGCCAAAAATGAAGGGCAAAACGGGAATTTTCAAAGAAGCCATTCTCCTCCACCTATATATATGAGGTGCCCCACTCTCCATTCATTTAGTCTCATATTTTTCTACCCCAAACAAGTGAAGAAACCCTAGGAGAGTGGCGCACCAAAGGAAGAAGAAGGAGAAGAAAAATCAAGGCTTGAAGGTAAGGAAATTTGGTAGTTTTTCATGCTTTCTTTCTTCCAAACCTCTTCTCCTCTATTCTCCTTTGTTTCCTTTGATTATAATAAAGTTTATAAATCTATTTTAAGGGAGAAATTAAGGGGAAAATTCGGATTTGATAAGAGGAGCCCAAAGAAGACAAGATTCAAGTGAGAAAATAAAAAAAAATAAGGTAATTTCTTCTTTCATGGTTACTACCCCTTGCTCCTCTTCTCCACCCATTTCACCCCACTCAAGAAGTCCTAGGAGGGCTTGGTTTTTAGACAGAACCAAGGGTGTTTCTTAGAAAAAAGGATGTGGAGATTAGGAATATGCAAAGAGAATTAACAAATAACCATGGAAATTTAAGATGTAAATTCTAGGGTTTTAAGTATTCCTTACAAAATCTAATTTTATACAATGATTCCTAGATTTAAATAAGTGTTTGAATGAACTCCCAAGTTCCCTAGAAGTCTCTCCATATGTATCTTCCTTTAAGAAAACAAAGCAAGCTCCATGGAAGCCAAAATCCTCTATAGCCTCGGCCTGGATGGGTTTGTGTACTTAGGGATAGTTTTAATTTGTTCCAAGCCTATTTTTGAGTCATATATGATGAGTGAAAATGAGTGGAGGCCTTGGAAAAAATTTAGAAATCATAGAAAGTGAGTTGGCCTTATATGTTCCATAATATGACCTAAAGAAGCAACAAGTAGTTAGGCTCTTTATTTTAATTGTGTGATGACTCCCAGAGGCTTAAAAGGAGTCAAAAATCATATTGAAAAGCAAAGAATGAAGCCTAGAATTTTTTTGATAGGTGTTGCTTCATTAGATGCATTTTGGAACTATAAAGAGGTTTATAGGTTAAGTTAGAGTCTAAGCAAGTTGTGTGGCCTTATAATTGATTTAATGAACCTAATTAGCTTCCAAAAATTGTGTTTTAGGCCAAGAGAAATCATTCCCACACCTTTGTGTGTGAGGTCGAAGAAAGGAGAGGAAATCTGAGGGAAAAGTGTGTGGTTGCACCCAAGATAGCTCTATCTACCTTCTCTCATGCATAATTGCTTACTTTACTTGTCTTTGAATATGTGTATGTGTATTTCAAGTCATGAAAAATGTTCTAGCATGAGCTCTTACTCCATGGTACCATGATGATGTATTATATTTCTAAATGATGTTTATGATTTTTGTTTTGGTTTGCTTGAGCACAGTGAGGCCAAGAACCCTTAGCTATGGTGAGAATGAAATAAGAACCCTTAAAATTGGTTGAGACAAAGTAAAGAGTCTCCAAGAAGTGATGTTGACTTCCAAGAGCAAGGTTGACTCCAAGAACCTCTTAAAGAATGGGTGAGGCAAATCTAAAATCCACAAGTAAATAGGTGAGGCCAATTCACTTACTTGGGCAACCTTTGGATTCTGTGTATGACTTACTTAAATGTTGAAATTGCTTCTTGAATGTTTGCACATGTCAACATGCCCATGCATACATTTGTGAGACTTGTTTTCATCTTTTATGTATGATTAAATGGGAGATAAGCTATTGGGATTCTTTAAATCTCATTCTCTTTTCTCTAATGTTCTAACATGCTAGGTGGACCAAGAGAGCTGGGGAATGGAAGCCAACGACATGAGAAATGAAAGCATGACACTAAAGTGTTGGAATTTTGTTACTTTAAGCCATATGAGTGGCAAATATTGTAACCAATGGTTGTATAGGTCTCATGATGTTATGAATATGTATAACTATGTTAATGTATCATGTATAATTGAGAGCTAAGGTTGTATAAATAGAAATGCACATTTTAGTCATGTAATGGCAAGTTTGTATCATGAAAGTGTATGTATAAATGCAAGTGGAATGGCCAAATTGAGGTGCATGATGTTTGGGACCACTTGGGAAGTTCATACAAGTCATATTCATGCTTTCAAACTTGCCCAAAAGGTGCCAAACATCAAAGGAGACCATTTAGACATTTTGATACCTTATATGGAGTAAAGTTTGACCACTTTAGAATCATATACCACTTTTTATCCAAATGAGCTCTTTTTTATCTGAGATTTGGCATGAAATTAAAGCTTGTTGAGAGATTTTTGGGAAGCTAAAAAATAGAATTTTTGGAGGTCTAAATAATATTTGATGAATTTTCAAAGTTAAAAAAATTCTAGTTTTGGTCTGATATACTATTCACTTGGTCTGAAAATGATTTCTATCACACAGGGCTCAAATGATGTCTAATTGCCATGAAATTTTACATGGAAAAACTATACATTTCCAGTGACTTGGACTAGAATCACCTTATGTAGGGGTCTAGAGATGGAAATATGAATTTTTAAAGATTCTACCCAGTATTAACTGCCCTAACTAATCTCAGGTAATATTTGATTGGGTTTCAAGGTCTAGGCATGGCTAAACTAGTCTAGAGTTTTTTTTTTTCCTCTAGCTAACATCTGTAGCTTTTTAACTTAGTGTTATTTGCATAGATTGGATTTTTTTAGAATTAATTGAACATTTTTTAAATTTACTACAGAAACCTATGATAGTATCAGTGGACAGCCAAATCTCTGGACCTTTTCGAATGTCAAACGTCTTCTGTATCGTGCTTCATGGTCTAGAAATATTTTTAGCATAAAGTATATATATGTAGCTTTCTAGAATGGCTAAGAATTTATGATTTCTATTTTTCTAAAATTAGTTATAATTTTCCAAAGTTTATGACAGAAGTGAGGAAACTCTGGCCGAAAATGCATATATGTGTTTTATGCTTCCCTTCAGTATCCATGAGTTGTATCCATATAATTAAATATGAGAATGTGATGTATGAGCTCACATGGTCCACGAGACACCAAACAAAAGTTTTATATGCAACACAATGCTAAATAATGCATTATTGTAATATCATTATTTTGCCTTTTATGTGAGTTAAATGATGTGAGGCATAGATATAGCATGAAATGTGCTAGAAATTTATGGTGTTGTAGGAATCATAAATAATTCAAAATCCACAAATAAATTTGAGCCATATAGATTGAAAAAACTATGACCCAGGTATAATCATAGGTAAAAAAACATATCCATAAGTAGAGTTTCTCAAAGGCAACCAAGAGAAAAACAAACCCAAGCTAGAACCCTACTATATATGTTGAATCAGAATCACAAGCATTGGAATTACAATCCACTCTCAAAATGATGTAACCAATTTTGAAACAACTCAAGGATACAACCCACTACCTATTTTCAAAAGATTCAAACTTTAAATTACCACACATTCCCAAAAAAAATGTTAGAAGTTTTACCAAATTCTCAAAGCTTTTTTGTCATTGTTAATAGTGAAAAAGTTTGAGGTGTAAGGAGAATGAGAACCTTGCCATGATGGAGAATAAGGATGGTGTGGGGTGTGGGGTATGGAGAATAATAGCATAGAAGGATAGTGGAGGAGGAAAGTGGTTGGGTTTGAGAGGTAAAACACGACTATTTAAGTGCTAAGTGACCTTATAAAGTAAGAGGTTTTACGATCTTTTCTAATTCAAACCTTTCTATTAGGGTTAAAGAAACACAATAATAACAAGGAATTCTTGGATGATGTCATCCATCACACCTATCTAATAATGAACTAGGATTAGGTCTTATACCTTGTCCATAAATAGCATAAAACTCTACTTTAGTATTCCAATTAGATTTAGGAAAATCCTCTTCCTAGTATGCCTAGACAATTAGCCTCTCTTCTTTTGGGTTTTTTATGTCTTTTGGAATTTAGGCTTAGGGATTCCCTTAATCTTCTTGGAAACAGTTTCAAAATATGAGCTCATAGATAAAATAAGATTCCTTGATGATTGTAAAAATTCTAACTATTTACTAAGCTAATGCTGCATAATTAATGGTAATTGTGTTCATAATTAGTTGCACTTATGGTCTACCTTTGTTAATGTTTTAATGATAGATGAAAATAGGAAGAAATTAGAACCTTTTGGTCATCAACAATCATCATTATGAAAAGCAGGAAGATTTATGTCTATAGGAAATTCAAACTCTCATTTAAGACTTTCATCTTATTCATAAATGGTTCTGAAAAGAATAAAACTCACAAATGGTTACAAGTTAACTGTAATGTCCAGTTTTCATTAAACGACGAAAACAGGAATGTTTTCAAAGCAAGTCTCCTGAAATGAATTAGTTAAAGTCCCAAAAATTTTGAGGAATATTCTGGACTCCTAAAAATGAAAATTATAGCCTCAAATGAAAGGAAAAATGGAGCTAAAATGGAGAAATAAATTCTGACGAGAAACTTACGAAACTTAATGGCATTTTCGTAATTTTGACCAATTTTTGGAATTCACACAGGAGGGCTTTTTAAACTAAAGTTTTGAATTCTTTGGGGATTTCAGAGACCCTAAAAACCATGGGAAGCCCCGGGGCAGTTAAATTCGCTCCGATGGACGTTTTCTAATGTTGGTGTGCCCGAACTTTGACGAATCTATTTGAAAAGGTTTTTACTCTAATTTAAGTAATTCCAAAGGCATTTTTCTTAATTGTAATGTCCAGTTTTCATTAAACGACGAAAATAGGCATGTTTTCAAAACAAGTACCCCGAAATAAATTAGTTAAAGTCCCAAAAATTTTGAGAAATATTCTAGACTCCTAAAAATGAGAATTATAGCCTCAGATGGAAGGAAAAATGGAGCTAGAATGGATAAACAAATTTTGACAGGAAACTTACAAAACTTAATGTCATTTTCGTAATTTTGAGCAATTTTTGGAATTCACATGGGAAGACTTTTTAAACCAAAGTTTTGAATTCTTCGGGGTTCTTAAAGGCCCTGAAAACCATGGGAAGCCTCGGGACAGTTAAATCCCCTCCAGTGGACGTTTTTCAACGTCGGTATGCCCGAACTTTGACGGATCCATTTGGAAAGGTTTTTGCTCCAATTTGAGTGATTCCAAAGGCATTTTTCTTAATTGGGAATCTAAATTTTATAATAGAAAAGATGGTTCTCAAAAAGGAGCTAAAACGAAAGAGAAACAAAAATGCAAAGTATGAAGGGTAAAATTAGAATTTTTGAAAAAGTCACTTATCCCTACCTATATATAGGTGGCGCCCCACATTCCTCCCTATTTGGAATCAAAAAATGTTTCATAATTTTAAAAGAGAGAGCAAGGGTTTTGGGCGCACCAAGAGAGAAGGAGAAGAAGAAGAAATTCCAAGCTTAAGGTATGTTTTTATGGTTGTTTTTTCATGCTTTTCTCCATCTCCACCACCTCTCCTTCATTCTCCTTTCTTTTCTTGGATTAAAATGAGGTTTATAAATTTTATTCAAGGGAGATATTCAAGGAAAAGCTCGGATTTGAAGAGAGGAGCTTGGAGAAATCAAGATTCAAGCTAAACTAATTAAGGAAACAAGGTAAAAATACATCCTATGGTTGATACCTTTCATCACACTGCTTCTCCATTTTGACCTACACTAAGAAACCTAGGAGGATCTGATTTCCAAGCCCAACCAAGAATGAATCTTAGGTATTTGATAGAGAAGAACAAGAATATGGAAAGAAAACAACAAAATAACCATTAGATTTCAAGATGCAAAATCTAGGGTTTCTAGTGCACCTTTCAAATTCTGAATTTATGTGATGCTTCCTAGGTCTAAGTAAGAGTTTATATGAGTTCTTGAAACACCTAAGATTCTCCTCACAAGCTTCTTCCTTCAAGAAAACTAAGAGAACTCCAATAAGCCTAAATGATGTCCTACTCTCAGCCTAGGCATGTTTGTGTAGTGGAGGAGAGTTTTAAATTCTTCCAAGGCTATTCTTGACTCATATTTGATGAATGAAGATGAAGGGAGGCCTTGGAAAAATTTTAGAACTCATGAAAAGTGATTTGGTGTCTTAGGTTTTATATTATGACCTAAAGAAGCAACATGACATTAGGCCTTTTGTTTTGATGATGTGATGACTCCAAGAGGCTTAAAAGGAGTTAAGAATCATATTTGAAAGGAAAGAATGAGGCTTAGAAGTTATTTGAGGAGTGTTACTTCATTAGGTGCAATTATGGGCCATAATGGAGCTTATAGAGTTATCTAGGGTTTAAGCAAATTGTGTAGCCTTAAAATATGTTTTATGAACCTAATTGGCTCCCATAAATTGTATCTAGGCCAAGAGAAACCATCTCCACTAACTTGTGGGTGTGTGGCCGAAAGAGGAGGTTTGAAAGCTAAGAAAACAGTGTATGAGTGTACATAAGGTAGCTCTCTCCACCTTCTCTCATGCATGGATGTGTGTTTAGCTTATTTTAGAATGTGTATATGTGTCTTTTCAAGCTATGAAAAGTATGCTAGCATGCCTTGATATGCCATGATTCTTGATGCCATGTTATATTTTTAAATGACTACATGATATTTGTATGAGTTTGCTTGAGTGAGGAGAGGCCAAGAACTCTTCCCTTCGGTGAGGATGAGCCAAGAACCTTTGAGCTTGGTTAAGACAAAGTAAAGAGTCTCCTAAAAGCAAAGTGGGCTCCTAAGAGTATGGTTGAGTCTTAAGTGCTTAAAGAATGGGTGAGGCAAGTCCAAAATCCATGAGGAGAAGTGTGAGGCCAATCCAAGCACTTGGTGAACTCTTGAATGTCTTGTATAAGTGATTCACATGCCAAGCTTGTGTTAAAAATGTCTATGATTTCCATTTTCTCCATGCATGCATTTACAAAGCTTACTTTGCACATATTATGTATGATTGAATGGGAGATGAGCTATTGGGATTCTTTGAATCTTATCCCCTCCTCTCCAATGATCTAACAGGCTAAGTGGACCAAGTAACTATAGTGAAGGGAGCCAACAACAATGAAGAGGAAAGATTGACAAGCTTATACCTTGTTTTATCTATTTTGGAACCATAATGATGGTTTGTGATGTATATGATATTGTAAATGTATTATGAACCTTGAGACATGTATAAATATGCTATTATGTGATGTTTATAACTATGGATATGATGTATGAACTCTAGAATACAATTTGAGTTTGTAATGTCCAAATATGCAATATAGAAGTATGATGTAAATGTGCATAAATATGGGTTGAATGGCCAAAATGAGATGCATGAGGTTTGAGACTATTTGGACAGCTCACACAAGTCTCAAATGTACTTTTAGACTTGCCCAAAAGGTGCCACAACCAAAGGAAGGCCAGTTGGCAAATTTGGTATCTCATATGGAGTCAAATTTAACAATAATGGAACCCTATGTCACTTTTTGGCCAAATGAGCTAGTCTTGATCTAATATTTGGCATACAATTAGGTCTCATTGAGAAATTTTTGGGATGCTAAAGATCATAATTTTTGGATGTTTACAAAATATTTTATGATTTTTCACAGTTGGCAATTTTCATGGTTTCTGGTTTGCTGCACTATTCATTTGGTCTGAAATTGTTTTCTATCACACAAGGCTCAAATGATATCCAATTACCATGAAATTTTATACAGAGAAACTAGATGATCACAGTGACTTGTGCCAACTAGAAGCACCTCATTTGGAGGTTTAAAGAGAGAGATATGAATTTTTGAAGTTTCTGTCCAGTATCAGTGATATTGCCCGACCAGAAGTACTGTTCCATTAAATTTCAAAGTCTGGGTTTAATGAACTGATTTGAAGATATTTTTTCTCTCTAGTCCACAGATTTCCATATTGGTATTTTTTGCATGGATTTGATTTTTGTGAAATTAATTGGACATTTTCAAAATTTTCTACAGAATTCTATATCAGTTCCAGAATTTAGTCAGACCTCTAGACCATTTTGGATGTCAAACGCCCTCTATGGTGGATGTTATGGTCTGGGTATATTTTTAGTGTAAATTAGACATCTTAATCTTTCCATAATGACCAAGATTACATGATTTTTAATTTTCTACATTTAGTTATAATTTTCCAAAGTTTGCCCAGAAAAGAGGCCAATTCTGACCGAGAATGAACTTCCATATTCCATGCCCCATTTCGGTTTCCATGAGTTGTAGGCATATTTTTGGGATGCAAATGAGTTTTAATAATGTAATTAAATATGAGGATACATAGCATGAGCTCACACAGTTCAAATGACACTGAAATGAATTTTTAGATATGATGCAAAGCAAAATTAATCCCATTCTCCTTGCTTTTTCTATGGGAAGCCTAAATGAATCATAATAGAATGCTTAAGAATGACATGAAATGAGCTAGAATTTATAGTGTTACATTAACACTTATCATCTACAAGGTAAGAACTAGGACTTAATGACTAAAATAGGGGTTTCAAGACTTAGGCCTTGACTTAGAAAGCTTTAGTTGCAGCCAAGTTGGCTATTATAACTTCTAAAAACATCAAAATACACCGATGCCGTGACCAAGGTACTTTTTGCCATGATTTAGTTGGAATTTAGAACTCTAGAACTAAAAATTGGAACTTGTGCCATGACCTTAAAGTTCTATGCCATCACTAAGCTCGAGTCTGGGACCAAAAACCTCGTAAAACCTAATCCTTGCCGTAGCAGGGCACTATCTAAGTCTCGCTACCCAGTAAAACTTGAGCCTCACCACAATAAATGTAATATTTGATAATCAAGAATCAAACTATACATGATAAACTAAAAAGTGAATAACCTAGATCAAGGCAAATTAAGTATAAATGTGAATTAGAACATAAGGTTAGCCTTGAACCGAAGCTAAGACGATTAAAAAAAAATTACAAAGGCTAAAGGCATTTTTGTAAATTTAGGAAACTCTTAGAAAACTCAAAAGAGAGATTTTTAAATGAAAAAATTAAGTCTCTCAGGGTTCCTAAAGGCCTTAAAAATTATAAGAATTCGTGGAATAGTCAAAACCTTTCCAATTGACGTTTTAGGTGTGGATTGACCAAAATTTTGACCAAATTATTCATTAAGGTTTTAAATCCAATATGGATAAAACTAAAAGCATTCTATGAATTAAAGGATCTCAATTTTATAATGGAAAAGATGATTTTAGAAAAAGATTCGAAATGAACTCAAATGGAGAAACTAAAGTTTAAGGACATATTGGAATTTGAAAATTGTCATTAATGGCCCTCCACCTTTATATATCACATCCCATTCTTTTCTATTTTCTTAACCAACTCATTTTTCACTCTAAAATAGAATCTGAACTAGCCAAAGGTGGCACACCAAAGAGGCAACAAAAGGGAAGGAAACCAAGCTTGAAAAGTGTAAGGAATCATCTTTTCTTCATGTTTCTCATTTCACTAAACTCCTTCTCCTCTCTCTTCCTATGGTTTTGATAATTTGTTTGGACATGTCTTATGACTAGTTCAATAGAGAAGAGGGAGAGTTTGAAGGGAAGCTTTGAAGTATAAGAAAGCTCTCTTGAAAGGCTTGTAAATAAGGTAATATCATAGTCTATGGCTCTTCTCCTTCTTCTCCCTTTTGGCCAGAACAAGGGTCATGTGTAGAGATTTTATTTTGATCTAAACTTGATAGGATATGAGGTTTTGGAGTGTAAGAAATAAGAATATGCAATTGGAATCAAAAGAAAAACTTTAAAAATTAAGTTGTGGTAAATAAGGTTTTGGTTACACCTTGGGATTTATGGAGCTTTCTAATGTTGATTTAGATCGTGTAAAAGTATGTTTGAGTTCTCAAGACATTTAGGAAATTTTATGGATGGTAATTTCCATAGGAAAACCAAGACAACTCCATGAACTCTTTACTTTAGTGTATGTCTCGGCTAAAAGGGAGTCTATGCACCTAGAGAGTGTTTTCTTTAATTCCAAGGATACAAATGGTCCAGAAATGAATAATAGACACCAAAGGAACCATTGGTTTGAATTTAGAAACCATATCTTGAAAGTTGAAAGTTTAGGTTCTATTATACATAAAGAAGCAACTTGATATTTGACTCCTTCAATTGAGCTTGTGATGGCTTTAATGACTTTAAATGGAGTCATGTGATTTAGATTGAGTGAAAAATTAGAGCCAAAATCATGGATTATATGGGTTGCTTCATTATGCTCTTATATGGAACCATAACTATGGCATAAACTAGAAATAACTTATGTAGAGTTTATGTGAAACTAGAGATAGTTCCATTAATGTGTTTGTGTCTTGTTTGATGTGTTTAGGCCTAGCAAACCAAGCTTCTCTTATGCTTGGGTGTAAGGCCAAGAAGGGAAGATAGAATTCAAAGAGGAAATTGTGCTTCTTAAACCAAGGTAGCTCTCCATCCTTTCTTGTATGCATTTCTTGGTTACTTGATCATCATTGAATACTTGTATAGGTGTTTGAGTCATGAGACATGCCTATAGCTATTGGTTTGATGCTATGGTACCATTATGCTTTGTAAATTGCATTTGAATTGTGAGATTACTCTTTATAGGTGAGGTTGTACCAAAAGTCCCTTGGAATGGGTGAGGTGAAGCTAAAAGTCTTTAAGGATGAGGTGAGACAAGGCCAAAAGTCTCAATAATAAGTGAGGTTAAGTCAAAGTTCCTAAAAAGTGGGTGAGACTAATTCAAAAGCCCCAAATAATGGGGTAAGGTTAGACCAAAAGTCCCCAAAACTTATTCTTGCCTTTAATATGTTTATATGACATGGAAATTATGATTTGAATTATTCTTGAAAGTGTTTGGTGCATGCTTATATTCTTTGACATGATTATATGCCATGTATGCTAACTTAAAGGGTAAAAGAGCTATTAGGATTCATTGAATCTCACTCTTTCTCACTTTTCATCTAACTTTGTCTAAATGAAGCCTAAGGAGCAAAAAATGGGAGTCAAGGAGCATAATTTGTGATACTTTGACAATAGTATAGTTTTGATGTAAATGAATGTCAAGGCATGAATGTACAAGTTATATATGAGATGTAAATCTGTGAGCATATGTAAAAATATGCAAATATGTAGTATGTAATGAATTTGGAGCCATATGTATGAGAATGAATGATTTTGGCACTTTGGAGCCTTTACATGAATGTGTATATATGCGAGTAAGATAGTGAGTTTGAGCTCCATGATGAATGGAACCATTTGAGGTGTTTCTACATGTTGTGTTTATGCTTTTAAATGTGCTCAAATGGTCATGGTATGCTTGGGAGGCCATTTGGTGCAATTTGACCCCATTATGGCACCAAACTAAGCTGCATTTTGCACATAACTAAAGCCAGACCAAATGAATACATTTTGGCATAAAATTTGGAAGAGATATAGATCTCATTGAGAGTGTTTCACAAAGTTAAGAACCATAATTTTTGGAGCTCTGTGAAATATTTTATGATTTTTTAAAATTGGCTAAATTATGCAGAAATTATCATGGTCTTGTGCTTTTAGATAGTTTGATTTTTAGTGTCTTAGAGGGCTAAATGATGTCTAATACTCATGAAATTTTACATGGATGTAGTTGGTATCATAAGCTTTACACAGCCACTAAGAGCACCCCATGTGGACTTGTGTAAAGGGAGATATGAATTTTTGAAATTATGGTTCAACTGTAGGATATCACCCAAACCTGATGTACTGTTCCATTGAATTACTTAAATTAATCATGTTTGTTTGATCTAAAATTTTTATGGTGGTTATGGAACATCCTGAGCTTTCTAAAATGGTATAATTTGCATGATTTCAATTTTTCTAGAATTAATTGTGAATTTCCAAAGTTTTGGATAGAATATGGAATGACCTAGGAGTTTGTATGTTTGTCCTCTTGACTAGTTTTGATGTTTGAGCTCCAAATCCAAATTTTATGCCTTATTTGGTGATGCTTCTGGTTAGATAAACATACTATGACTAAATTGGCATTAAACCATATTGAAATAGAGGCTTATATAACATCTTGTAGATAAGTTCTAGGATCTTGTCGATAAGATCTTGTATTTTATACTATGAAATCTGAGACCTTGTCACTAAGGTTTTCGGCCAATAGTACAAAGTCTTCTAATTTAGCATGTTCTAGCATATGATGTGATGATGTGACATTTTTGGTATCAGAGCAAAGGTTCAAGCAAAGTAGCTCTGTATTTGGCTCTTGGGCAAAGAATTTTAAAAGATTTTATGGCAACTTATGATTGCCACTAAACTCAGAGAGTCATTATTAAAGGCACTTTTAGTGGTGACAATTTGTCGCCACTAAAAGTTTGACACTTTTTTTTTCTTTGGGTTTTTGAAGAAAATGGTATTTAAAAGATTTGGTGTCAACTTATGGTTGCAATGGCAACCTCCAAGAGTTGCCACTAAAGACATTTAGCAATAATGATTCTTGCCACTAAAAGTTTGGCTCCCAAATTTTTTGTTCATGGGAAAACATTTTAAAAGATTTAGTGGCATCTAATGTTTGCCATTAAAAGTTACTTTTAGTAACCACTTTTCTTGAGTTGCCACTAAAAGTTATTTTGCAATAGCATTTTGTCATCGTAATAGACTTTTAGTGGTGGCTTTTATTTGTCATCACTAAAATTCTTAATAAAAAGAGGAACATCTTTTTAGCGACAACTTTTATTGGAAAGTTAGAAAATTTGCTTTTAAAAGTATACTTTTAGCTATGACTTTTTTAGTTACCATTGAAAGTCATCTATAATATTCATAATATTTTTATTTTTTTAATGTTTTTATTTCATATAGGTTTTCATTAAGTTGAATTAAAGTTTAGAATTATAAATAATAATTATTAAGTTAAAATAAATTATCTTTAGGTAAATAATAAAGTCTAGATAATTTTATAATAATTATAAAGCTTTGAAATTATCTTAAGGAGCTTATTTGTTATCTGTCTTGTACCTATTGGGATATTATTGTTTCTCAAAATCCAAAAATAACTTATTATGGAGAATTTAGAACGTTGTGGGGTTCCTAATTTGCTTTTTGGGTGTGAAAACAAATTTTCTAGTATCTTATTTTGATCGCAATAGAAAAATATAATGTACCTTTTGTTTTTCCTCTTTTTTCTTCTTTTTCATTTTTCTTTCCTTTCCTTTTTCCTCTTTCTTCTTCTTTTTCTCTTATGCACATTTCTATCCATGTCACAAGTGTAGGTTCCCTTCTTCATGCAACACCTTCCATTGCTAGCAGATATAACAACTTATGTGCACCTAGTATGAGTTGTGATATTGTGATAGCAATAAGATGTGATATATCCAGTGTATAGACTTAAGATGTGTGATGTTTACTGTTATAACACTGAGATGTGATGTATCTAGTGCAAAGACTTGAAATGCTTGACGTGTGCTGTGAAAGCACTAAGATGTAATGTATCCAGTGTAGTGGTAAGAGATATGATATTGTGGCATGATAGTGCAAAGGAACTTGGTAGTTTGGTTGCTTTCTAAGAGACCCATTCCATGTTACTCCCTGATCATTTAAAAATTGAGTTTTATTTAAGAACTTCTTGCTTACTAACTTGTCGCTCTTTATTTTAGTCATAAAATAAAATATTTCTTATATTAATTATTAAACTATTTGATTTTTAAAACTCTAAAGTACGCTTTTTTTCTTTTTTATGCACTTTGTTATTTATACACTTACTAAGCTAATGAGAGGCTTACCCCTTTCTTCTATCATTTTACAGACTAGTAGATAGGAGAATGAAATGATCTAAAGCTTGTCTACTTCTAAACCCATTGAGTATCTCTTTAGTTTTTTTGTAGTTGGTGTTAAACTTCATGACATGGTGACTCATAGGTGTTGGAGTATTTTGAGACTTTTATGTTATGTCATTCTATAGGCCTAGTTATGACCAATTTTGTACATGTATATATATTGTTTACAATCTCTTAATGAAGTTTTTTGTTGATTATTTCTTGATATTATATGTATTGGTACTAGATTGGATTGTTGTTCAAGTTGGGATGTCCAACTTTTAGGTGAGTTGCAATTAGACTTTTAACAAAACCAAATGGTTTTTCTTGAAACACCAAAAAAAAAAAAAGATAATCATGTAATTAAAAGTATGTTGTATGTGTATTCATAGTTAGTTATAGGTGTGGGTTATCAGGCTTACTAGATTAGCTAGCCTAGGTTGGTTTATTCTATGTGTTAGTCATGGCTTTAGATTTTGAGTGGTAACATCATCGCTAAAAGTCCTTTTTTTTCTAGAGTGATATCTTTAAAACAATTTTATTGTTCCTAGTTTGCACATCTATATATAGAAAAGGAAAATGTTGAGGAAATGAAAATACAAGTTCACATAACATTTTTGCAATTTTATATTTCTGTCTCAATGGAATACTTCAACATGAAGCAACTAGTAATCTTTTTCCTTGTTAAAATAAAACAATTAAGGTATGTTTGAATTGATAACAATGGAGGAAAGGTAAGGGAAGTAAAACTTCAATTTCAACATTTTCTTTGATGAACTTCTAAATCATATATGTGTGTGTTATATGATGTATTAAGTAAGAGGAATAATCTTATGTGAAAGGTGAGATGAAAACATAATCATCCTTGGATCAGAGATCAATGGTTGAGAATAACAAATATATGATAGTTAATTTTAGAAGAAATAGTATTTTTATCACTTGATCAAACATACTTCAATGCCATGTAAAAAATTAATATATTTCAAAAAGAGTTTTGGTTGTTAGTTATCTCTCTAACTCGAAACGCTAACAAGGGATTAAGAAAAAAAAATGCATGCAAATACATATTCAAACAAAAGGGATAGAGAAATCGCCAAAACAGGAAAAAGAAAGAGAAGAAACAAAAGGAGTAGAAAGGTCTTGTAACACCATACTTCTGAGACTCAATTCATATAATTCCTATGCCTCATCTCATGCTAATTCTATGGGAAGTAACATAATGGCATGGGAAGTCATGAATCAAAATACATTCCCCTACAGGTAAAAATTTTCTTTCAATATCTCATGGGTCATATGGACTCATCAATCTTATTCTCCTATTTAGATACATAAATACAACTCATAACAAGCTTAAGAGATGGTCAATACCTCGAGCAAAGGGAGCAAATACACAAAATACATTAGTGCAGCCTTGGATCAATTTTTCAAATTCTATGCCTAAATTTTGAAAAATCATAAATAATTTTGGAAAAATCAAGATTAGGCACACTATGCCATTCCAAAAATCTACAGATGTCTAATTTATGATGAAAATAAATCTAGACCACAAAAGAGGATACTATCTACCAAAAATTAATGGAACAGTATTAGAGGTCAGTTGTCATCCTTGGTACTGATCTCCAACTTTAAAAATTCATATCTCCTTGGTTAGAGGTCCAATTGGGGTGATCTTAGCGGCTATTGAAAGCTCATCATTTCTAGATTATTCTTATAAAATTTCATAAGCATTGGATATCATTTGGCTCACAAATGATATAGCCTAAGTTTCTGACTATATGAATAGTACTTGTATTAGCTTAGTAGAAAATGGCAACTTTGGAAATTCATAATTAATTCTACAGAGCCCCAAATAAGCTGGTATTAGACTTCCTAAAATGCTCTAGATAAGATCTACATGTATGCCAAATTTCATGGACAAATTCGTTTATTTGGCTAGATCTTAATATTGGGTTGCAAAATAGCTCATTTTGTACCATCAAAAGGGTCCAAAACGACTCTCTAAAATTATCTCAAAGGTGCATAAACTTAGATTTCTCAAACTCACTCATCCACCCCATGATGTACACAAGATTGAATATGCCAGCTTTGGTCATCCAATACAGAAATTATTCTATCTCATATATTTGGCAACAAATTTCATTCATATATCATGCATTTGGGTATTTACACATGTTCATATAATTACATAACAAATTTATCATGGGATTACATCATATGCTATGTACAAAAGAGGAAAAACTAGGCTTTTCATGCATTTTGATGTCAATCTTCTTCTTCTTAGCTTGCTAGCTTCCATTACCTTACTCAATTGATTCACCTAGCATGTTAAGATATTAGAGAGGAGGGGATGAGATTCAAAAATTCCCAATAGCTCATCTCCTTTTCAATTACACATAAAGTATGCAATACAAGTCTTGAAAATGCATGCATGGGCATATTGAAATGTGTGAGCATTTAAAAAATATTCGTAGCATTTGAACAAGTCATACATAGCATACATAGGCTTGCCAAGTGAGTGGACTAGTCTCACCCGTTCACTTATAGATTTTGGACTTGCCTCACCCATTCACTTATGGATTTTGGACTTGTCTCACCCATTTTCTCTATAAGGTTTTGACTTAACCTTACTCTTAAAAGTCAACCTCACTCTTGGGAGACTCTTTACTTTGTCTTGACCAAGTTTAAGGATTCTTGGCTCATCCTCACCATGGCTAGAGGGCTCTTGGCTTCTCTACACTCAAGCAAATCAAGGTAAGCATATAAAACATCATTTAAATACATAAAACATCATCATGGTACCATGGAATAAAAGTTCATGCTAAAATACTTTTCATAGCTCAAAACATATATACACACATTCAAAGATAATGTAAGCACACATTCACGCATAAGAGAAAGTGGAGAGAGCTACCTTCGCCACACAAGCACACTTTTTCCTTGAGCCTTGACTCCTTTCCTTTTACCTCACGCACACAAGGAGGTGGAAATCATTTCTCTTAGCCTAGACATATCATATGGAAGCTAATTATACTCTTGAATTAAATTCTAAGGCCACACATTCACTAGAAAAGCTAGGTGACTCTTATGGCTCTTTTATGGTTCCATAATGCACTCAATGAAGCAACCTTAAGGGAACATCATCTTAGCCCCATTCTCTCTATCTATTCATGATTCTTGACTCCATTGAAACCTTTTGGAGTCATCACACAATCAATTCAAGGAGCCTAACTAGGCGTTACTTCTTTAAGCCATATTATGGAACATATAAGGCCATCTCACTCTCTATGGTTTCTAAAATTTTTTCAAGGCTTTCTCTCATCCTCTTCCATCATAAATGACTCAAAATTAAGTTTGGAACAAATTAAAACTACCCCTTGGTGTTTCATCTAGCCTAAGCCAAAATTATGCACTATATGGACACCAAGTGGGTTTGCTTCACTTTCTTGATGGAAGATGTATATGAGGAGCCTTCTAGGGATCTCAAGAGCTCATTTAAATATTTATTTAGGCCTAGGAATAATTATATCAAATCAGATTTTCAAAAGAGCTTATAAAATCCTAAGTCTTGAAAATCAATGGCTTTTACTTAAATTTCCTTGCATATTCTTACTCTCCTCCCTTAAATTCATAGAATTCATCCTTGGTTCTACCCAAAATTCAAGCCCTCTTATAGCTACATATATGGGGCAAAATAGGGAGAAGAAGGGGGAAGGAGTAGCTACCATAGGATAAAGATTTTACCTTGTTTCCATGGCTTTTCTTGCTTGTGTTCTCACTTTCCTTGGTCTCCTCTCTTCAAATCCAAAATTTCTCCTCTATTCTTCACTCAAAACACATCCATAAACTTCAATAAAACCATAGAAAAGAAAGGAAGATGGAGGAGAAGAGGTTTGCTAAAGAGAAAGCATGAAAAACCAAGAAATTTCATACCTTTCTTGCCTTTTTCTTCCTCCTTTTCTTCCTCTCTTGGTGAGCCTCAAGGAGCTGCTATTTTTCTGTAATTTGGGCAGAGGAAGTCGTGCTTAAGAAGGTGGGAGAAAAAGGGAGAAGTGTGTGGGAGCGTTTAAAAACACACTTTTTCAAAAATTTCAATTTCATCCTTCTGTAATGGCAATTTTGTTTTGCCTTTGTTTTAGCTCCCTTTTTAGAACCGTCTTTTTTATTATAAAATTTAGGTTCCCAATTTAATAAAATACCTTTGGAATCACTCAATTTGGAGCTAAAACCATACTGAACGAATCCATCAAAATTTGGGCTCACTGACGTTGAAAAACATACACCGGAGGGGTTTTACCAGTCTCAGGGGTTCCCATGATTTTTGGGGCCTTTAAGAACCTTGGGCGACTCAAATTTCCCATTTAAAAAGCCCTCCTATATGTTTTTTGAAAAGTTGTACTTATTTATAGAAATACTATTACATTTCGTCACAAATTGTTTCACTATCCTAACTCCTTTTTTCTTTCCGTTTGAGCTTGGAATTCTCATTTTTAGGAGTCTAGAATACTTTCCAAATTTTTTGGGACCTAAATTAAGTTTTTTTGGGAGACTTGCTTTTGTATCCAATGAATTTCATTTGTTTATAGAGAAATTGTACATTATGTTTTTCACGTTTTTTCATTTTTAGAGAAATAGATATTACAGGTCTTACATGGAATTAAAGTCATAATCATTATTGAAAAGTGATAGTATATATGACAAGTGAAAGGAAAATAAAAAATGATCAGATTATATAACAGAGAGGAAAAACAATAAAAATGATAATTACTTATTCTAAAGAGTTCTCAAGAGAATAAAAAAATCCAACGTGTTTTTTATTATGCTATTTTTAGTAAAAATTATTTGTGATGTAAGGTATAGATTGCAATATATGTAAGTAATTAGAAAAGAAGATTGTCTCTTAAAATTTGATCCCTTTTCTTCTATTTTTTTTTTGGTGAAAAATTTAGAAGGAAACGAAGGCACTCCCAGCTCCTAGCAGGGCCATTTGATCCCCTTTTTTTAAATAAAATAAATTTTATCTAAAAAAAGAAAATACAATAATGAAATTAAGATGCTTACCAAGTGCAAGCACTGTTAGGTACATCCAATCTTTATCTACTCATAAATTAATTTCTAAACCAAAATCTAGATCAACAAAAATATAAAAATTAAATATTTTTCTTTCCTTCTTTTTTTATGGTCCCCTCCACTGACCATTCCAACGTCACCAATCAATGCAAGGAGGACTTTCCACATACATTTAGACATTGGAGATTTGTTCCATCTTCTATAACATACATTTTTCTTAAGAGACCAAATGATATCTGAAACAGCAATTAAAAGTTAGGCATGGCTGAATGTCCATTTCATTTAAAATGGGAGTTCGTCTTTTATGCTTCTATTTCCTTTAAATGTTTCATTAAAAAATTTGTAACTTCAGATGGCATCAAGGACCCTTTTCTAGGTTTGGGAAGTTCATGTTAGTATTATTGGTATAGCCAAAGAAATCAGGTATCTTTATAAAATGTGATAACCCAATTCTAAACTTTGATATCAAACCTCATAACATATTTCTAGATAATAAATTAACACATAAAAAATCTAATTTTGGTTTGGCCATGCTCTGTTCTAAGGATTAAAGCATTGTGTTAATGGCCATAATTAAAGGCACTTTGGACTACACTGCGATAGAGATCTTTTTTAGTATGAAATGCTACTACATAAAATGATTAGAGTAAGGAAAATCATCAATGTCACTAACGAAAATAGAAGTCTAACCATGAAAGCTGAGGTTTAAATGTTGGAAGGAGATGAAGAAAAGAAAATTATGCCTCTTAATCCATTTGGCTTTGCACCTCCAACTAATATAAATAATAGTATTGGAATAAACCTAGTCATCTCAAAAATAGAGTGAAGTTGAAATGGTTCAAAGTCATTATAGACTAGGTGTTTAATTTTTTTTCTATATATTTTTTAATTAGTATCCAATGAGCTACATTAAGATTTGGGGTTTAGATTATGTTGTTATTGTCTCATTTTGTGGAAACTTTCGAAATGGGACCATACCCATGAGATAAAATTTAGAAGGGTTATTAAAGAGAATAAAGTTAACTACTATTTTGTCCACAAAATATGTTTAAGAAAATTTTACAGTAAAGACATAATGTTTTTATTTTCTTGAACACTCTCTTGGATGAGAGAAAGGAAATGAGAAGGAATTTAATAGTAAATTGACATACATAGATTACTAGAAGAAAAAGAAATTATAGAAAGAATGCTAAACTTTTGAATGATCAAATTATGTTATGTGCAAAAAAATTATACCAATTCATGATCATAGTTTCTCGATAATGTCTGTCATTTGGAATATAAATGGAGTCTCTAAAAGCCTTGGTCTAACCAATTGAGACAATTAACAAGTTGTCATTTTCTTTTCATAATCAGTTTCCTTTAAAAGGACTTAGCCTGAGAGGAGGCTCGATTAGCCTTATAACATGTAATCTTGAATAATGATATCACATGGAAATTAAACAATAACTATAAGAAATAAATGATTTCCCCATCCCCACGGCAGTGAATAGGACACATTTAAACAAAAACTTAATAATTAATAGTTGCATGATATGATAAAAGTTGTCACTTGTTCCTTTTATCAAACATATTTGTTATACATTATAACATTAAAACTATATTATACCCATTCTTGTGATATAGCTATTCACTACAATTGCCAAGTTACAATTTATATAATAGGGAGAAGCCGCAAGGGGATTACGTATATCACTATGCATGTCATACACTTGAATTATCAATTTTGAGGAATTATAATTATGTCACATAGTCCAAATTATGTTCAAAAGTCATCCCATTAAAAAGGAGCTATTTGTCTTTGATTTCCATAAAATGAAATAGTTAAGTTGAACCAGAGAGCATGGAAAAACACGAAAATTTTATAATTTCATTTTTAGTGGATAACTATCTTCTTTTAAAAGCCTAGTCTAGTAAAGTTGCTACATTATGGCTTTGGAGCACTAGGAAATATTTAACATACTAGCTATCATGCTATTTTTGAAGATTTACACATATATAGCTCATTTTGTGTTCAAATTGTCACTAGCACCAACGTCCTCTTTTGGAATCCCTTTCCAAGTTACAAAAGGCTCAGGTGGAGGAGCTTCTTGAAGATCAATTTCTCCCTTAAGCATCTTTATCAATTCATTCATAGGGGGTCGATCACTAGGATTCATCTGAATGCAATGTGAAGCTATCATAATCATCTTCTTTGCTATTTTCCTTTCCTCATCTGTGGCATTACTCTCATCTATTGATTCCTCAAACTAGTCATAAACCTATTTAGCAAAATAGCTTTGCCAAGAATGCTCCATGACATTTAGGTTCTTCTTTCTACCTACCATTTCCATTAGTAGCATCCCAAAACTATAAACATCAATTTGTACGATATGCCTCCAATGTTCTTGTAAAAAAATTCAAATGCCATGTAACCCATTGTTCCTCTTGTGTTTGTTAAAGATACAACGCTATTATTTAGGGGGTACAACTTTGCTAGTCCAAAATCTGAAATCTTTGGATTAAAGTTCTCATCAAGAAGAATATTGTGACGTTTGATGTCAAAGTGTAGAATTTGCATATCACAACTTTGATGTAAATATTCAATTCCATGAGCAATCCTAATAGAAATATTAAGGATTTTCTTATCACTTATGAACGAATTCCCTTGTTCCTCAGAAAGTATGTACTTGTCAAGACATCCATTAGGCATAAACTTGTACACAAGAGCTCGCTTGCTTCTTTCAGCCAATCAGTTGCACCACATTGACGTGATGAATCTTACCAATAGTGCCAACTTCATTGATGAAATCTTGTCCATTGGATTTAGACTTGCTCAGTGACTTCACAGGTGCATTGCGCTTGCTTTGAAGCTTTCCTTAATAGACATAACCATAGCCTCCTTCACCTAACTTGTGCTTGAAGTCTTTAGTCATTTTCTTGATCTCAAAGTAGGAGTACTTGATGGGCATTAGATTACTATTATTTTGGAGGAAGTCCTTAATGTTGTCATTCTGAGAATGATGCCTCCTACTCCATTAACAAACCAAGAATGCAAAAACACAAGGGGCACCAAGTACAAATATAACAGCATACCATGAATTTACTCTACACAAGATTCAAACATCAGCATTGGTAATTCAATTCTTTCCTATGTAATTTATATTTATATGATTAGATTTATTTATTTATAATATGAAACCAAACTCATTTTTAGTTTGTGTTAAAGAATATGTTTTGAAATTAACTTAAAAGGAAACATGTTTTTCCTTTTATCTCTAAATAATACATATCTTAATTGCTTGGTTCTTGAATCTTACACGTACAATTTAGTTCTTGAAAGTTTTTTATGCTACTTTCTAATCCCTATTAAATTAACTAACAAGTAGCAAATAAAAAGTTCTTAAAAATGGAACTTGAATTGCATAGGATAAAATTCATCAACCAAATAGTTGAGAAATGTATTTTTCAAAAACCAAGATGAACATTTCCTCATTAACTTCTTAAATTCCTCAATCAAAGGAAGTTTAAGCGCCATAACATCAAGCTTCTTGGCATTGTGTGCATCATATTAAAATAAAAATTATTATGAAGCTTTAACTTAATTAGATCTTGTATATCCTATCATAGACAGAGTAGGTTTGCAAATTGATAGAATTGCTGACAAAAGGTAGAGTTACATATTTGATCAATTAACTATGTGATAAGTTGTCAAATTTTGTCCCTTAAACCTCTTCTTGAACCACTTATCTTAGCCCTAAGTCCTTAACAGAGTCAATTCTACTCATACTAAATAGAGAATAGGAAAATTTGATGAATGCCCTTTTGGGATTAAAGTAACGATAACAACAAATCAAAATGTTAACAATGAAATTGAAAGACTAATATTTCTCACAAGGAAACATTATATTATTGCTTTGCTCACCTATAATAAACTTTTTTCTTGAGTATTAGTGAGTTTGGGCATATTAATTAGGTGATTAAAGTTCATGGAAATTTGTTTGGGATTATTTTATTGAGTATTAGTTAATTTTGGAGTGTCAGCTTATGGATTTTTAATTGCCCATTTTGCTATCATTTGGTGATTTTATTGTCATAGCTTATTTTGTCATGTGTATGATTTTTCTATTGGGGTTGAAGGGAGTATTTCTTATAGTAAGAATGCTGTGGGGTGATTTCAATATGAGTTCCTTGGATTTTAGAGGTTTGTGTGATATCTTGAATCTTATTTTAGTCACCAATAAAAGGTTTACAACATAGTGCTTTTCCTAGTATTGCATCTTGGTAAAATTTACTCCATAATAGTGATGATAATGATGATGATGAGCATAGGGATGAGGATGAAGAATGATTCTAGTCTATTGTTTGGATTTATGATTTATAACTTTATGATTTTAAGTACATAGTTATCTTATGTTTAATTGAGTTTGTGACATTCTTAATATATTTACTACTTATCTATTGATTTTTTTCTTACATATAATTCTTTCTTATTAGTTGACTGCATCTAGAATTTATATTTCTTAACTGCTTAAACAAGAGCCACTTATTTATGTAAGAGTTGATGGCCAAATGCAATATAAACAACAAAAAATCTGCAGCATTCTTGTAGAATATTTTTGTGGGAATGCTGCAAATTTGAAATTTTGTTTGCATTCTCATGGTATTTTATTGAAAGATTACAAAAAGATTTCAATTTTTTTTGGGTTCTTGTGATAAACAACCATGAGAATAATGAAAAAATTTATCAAAATTCACAAGTCTTTTTAAGGTTCTACTACAATAACCATAAAAAAATTTGCAAATTTTAGAAAATTTTTAATACTTCTATCAGTAATTTACTGCAAGAACAAAAAATTTTGATTTTGTGTTCTTACCATAAATTAGTGTGAGAACAAAAAAATTTTGCAAATTATTTTTTTATTCTTATGATAATTTACCATAAGAACTACTAAAAATATTTACACCATACTGGTAAATATTGGTAAACATTTTTTATGGTTCTTCGATAAAACATTGCGAAAGCACCAATTTTGATTTTTTTTTTTGTTCTTAAGATAAATTACTATGAAAATTCTGTAAGAAAATCATAAATTTTATTACAAATATGGAAAAAATATACTTATGGAATGTTTTTTATGTTCTCATGAAAATCTTTTCGTGGAAAAATTTCACATAAATTGTCAATTCTTATAATTGTTTTTCCATTCTAAATTTATGAGAATTTTTGCAAGAATAGTTATTCTTATAAAATTTTGGGTTTGTTCTTACAAAAAAATTTTGCAAAAATTTTGTTATTTTCTTGTAGTGACATATGACATTATTAACTTATATTTTGTTGTGTTGTTTATTTAGAATTGAATAATTACAACTTGCTTTTGGAAAATTAATTTCCATTTGTTTGTTAGTGTTTTGTACAGTTTTATTTCAGGTTATAACATGGGAATGGGTTAAAAAAACTAAATAATACATTGCAATTTTTTTTAGTGAGGGGTTAGAGAGGTATTTGCAAGGGATTAGTGAAAGATTGGAGAGAAATTTGCATAGAACTAGAGAGGGGTTAGTGAGGAGATATATTCCTCAATGATTTAACTTTTTTAACATTATGTGTGAGAAGTTTATAACCAGCGAGGAAATGGCTACGATTAGGAAGGGTTTGTGAGGGAAATTCCCTCAATAGTCCATCGGCAATGGATTTTTGTTTTGTTTTTCTTTTGAAAAATCAGTGTTTGTTTTTGTGAAGGGACAGCAAGAGCTGTTAGCAAGAGAATATCCATTTTCTGGTTTTGCGATCAAATTGTAGCGAAGAACCGTTCCCTCCTCTGTCCCTCGTTATTCCCTTGCTGTTTGGTTTTAGTGAGGGATTGGTCCATCACTGTTTTCCCACTTCTTCTTTTTTTGGGGTAGTGTTTGGGATCAGAAAAATTAAACCAAGTAGCAATAGAATAGACTAATAAAAATCGAAGGCATGGAAAAATGAGATATCTTTAAAACAAGTCTATTGTTCCTAGTTTGCATGTCTATATATAGAAAATGAAATTGTTGAGGAAACAAAAATCCAAGTTCACACAGCGTTTTTGCAATTTTACATTTTTGTCTCTAATGGGATACTTCAACATGAAAGAATCAGTAATCTTTTTCCTTTTTTTTTAACCAAATCTTTTTCTCTTTTAGAAATAAAAAATTAGGGTATATTTGAATTGATAATAATGGAAGAAAGGGAAGGGAAGAAAAAAGTCAATTCAACATATATATCGAGTAAGAGGAATGGCCAAAAACAGAAAATAAATAAAAAATAAAAAAAGCAAAAGGAATAGCTCTCTTACATGGAAGTGAAGCCAGAAACGCTGTTGAAAATGGATAGTATGACAAATGAAAAGGAAAATAAAAAATGATCAGATTATAGAATACCAACAGGAGGAAAAACCATAAAGATCATTATTATTTAATCTAAAGGGTTCCCAGGAGAGTATATAAATCCAAAGTGTTTTTTAATATGCAATTTTTAGCAAAATTTATTGGTGGTGTGAAGTACAGATTACAATATATATAAGTAATTAGAAAAGAAGATTGTTTCTTAGAATTTGATCCTTTCTCTAAATACAATAAAATTATTAGAAAAAACTAAATACAATAATGACATTAAGGTAGCTACTTACCAAGGAGTACTATTCGGTACATCCAATCTTCATCTACATAATATAGGTTCTGTTAGTGTACTTCATAAATTAATTTCTAAAAATACCATAACCAAAACTGATCAAACCAAGCAAATGAAAATTAATATATGATCATATATATTTTTGCCCATGCTCACTCTTATACATAAAGATCAAGAAAAGAAAATTGTATAAGTGGACGTGAGTAGTTAGCCAACCTTGATAATTTGAGTTTAAACATTGAAGCCAGTACAAATTTTAATCAAGTGCTTTGCTATTTACATAAAAAAAGAAAAGAAGAAAAAATCATTAGGTATTAATGAAGAGTTAAATGATTGGTTTTTTATTTAGAGTTAAACAACTATTTTTATCCTTTATTTCTCATTCAATCTCCTCAGTCTACACTGTACTTTAAAAGAAAGAACTATTGGATCTAAACCAAAATTAAGTTTTGGATCAAATGACACTTCAAAAACATAAAGTGTCTTATAAGCTTTGGCTCGTGGCACTAGAATTGTCTTCAGAAGCTGCAAATTTCAAGTTCAAATTCCAATCCAAGCCATATTAATCAGTGAAAATAAACTGATGACTCCTTAATTTTGGATAAGAAAATGATATATTTTATGAAAATTAGGGAGACAGAGTACTTTTTTCTTGATTAATATGGCTAAATATGTATTCAATCAAATAAAATGAAGAAAATGTTTCACTTGCAATATCTTTATTAGTTTGAGCCTCATTTTATGATTGATTCTTATCTCAGGAAAAAGTAGAAGATTGTAGAAAGAAATGAGAAAAGAGAGAGAAGTTGAAAAGTGAAAATGCAAGTAGAACAAGTCCTCTCACTACAGCTAATTAAAACACAATTCACTGTAGCAAGAATGAGCTTTCGTTATAGCGAGGAAGGCACATCGCCATAATGAAGTCGCTATGCATACAAATTCCAGGAAGTAACTTGCTATAGCGCCAGCAGTAGTGAGGGTAGCAAAAATCTGGGAGCCTATAAGCTCTTGCCATAGTTAAACTCATCCCTCGCCATAGCAAGATTGGTCTCTGAAACGCATAGATTTGATTTGCTAGTTAAAAAAGACGAGAGAAGGCTAGGGCTTCGTCATTAAGCAAAGGAGAAGTGTTTTGGCTAACTAAGAGAGTGAGAAACGCACAAGAGGTGTTAGGGAAGCTTCATACTAATCGGGAAATCATTGATTTTGTCCATTATTCTTCCGATTAAGTGTTTCTACTCCATCTTCCCTTCTAGTTGATGTATTTGTTGATATGTTTGCTGAGATTGTTTATGGACTTCAAATCATGAGTGGCTAAATTTTGAAACCCTTAGGAATTCTATGAACCTTTAAACTTTGGAGATTATATCCCTTTTGATTATGTTTGATTATTAAAGATTTTAGTGTTTAATTTGAATTATGGTTTCATCCTATTGATTGGCCTCCTTTAGTTTGATTATGGGTTTTGTAATTAAACTTTGAAAGAAAAGAATTGCTTATAGACCATTGATTAAAAAACTTAGCATTAGACATAGTTTAATTTACACTTGAGATAGAAATATACTCGGGGGCCCTAGGTAGTCTAGATAAGGTCTGAGCTTAATTGAATGTTAACTACTCATTTGAGATGTCAAAGAGTCGAGTTGATATAAGAGTTTAAATGAATCGAAAGACATTTGTACCCAATTAGATCTTTAACTCTAAAATTGATATTAAGCCAATTAATTAAAAAGGGAAATGATTGACATTGTGTAAAAAGGAGACTAGAATTTTTAGGGTGTTTTTAATTGCTTATTTTCGATAAAAACCATCTTTCAATATTGTTAATTGCATTTGAATTAATTTTCTCAAATATTCAATCACAATTTGATTTATTTGACTAAAATGAATATGAGAACTCTAATACCTAATCACTAATCGTACTGATTCTCTAAGAAAATGACCTTGATTCATCACGTACTATTCTTACGACCCGTATACTTACGATGTCATTATTCTGATAAGCATCATAAATCAAAATCTAAATCAAGAAAAATATATAAATTAAATATTTTTCTTCCCTTCCTTTCTCTTCTCGTCTCCTCAATTCAAACTTTAGGTTCAGAAGCTCTAGTAAACTCACCTAAATCCTCAGAAGAGTTATCCTCCCATATGATATGGCGATCAGTGTCCATACAGGGGATTACTGGCCATCTGATCTTAAGCCCCTTCACCTCCTCAATGTGGTCTTTCGGATTCCAACATTTTGATATTACATGTCCTGGGCCTCCTCGGCAGTAACCTCAAAGTGAAGTCAATGCTGCAAAATTCTGGCACTTGGAAAACCCTTGCATTTAAAGGCAGAACGTATGAATAATGCCCTTTCCTACAAGGTCGTTCTGGGCAAACCCCATCCTGAGCAGAAGGAATTGGATGTTCACCATTGATGTATATTATTCCTTTCACTTTCTCGTTATAATTATAATAACCATAATAATAAGGATTATAATAAGGATAGTATTCTATCTCTCCTTTTTTTCTTTTTTTTTGTTCCTCAATATACTGATGGTCGATATTGTTGTATGTGAGGGAAGGAAAAGTGAGGATGGTAGAGCAATTATTTTTGTCGAATCCGGCGCTGACGGATCGAAGAGTGGAATTAGTGGCAAAGAGGGCCTGCAAATGGTCAGTACCATAATTTATGTACATCACTGTTCTGTTATTCTCACATGCCATTTTGTAATAACTGCTGCTATCATCAGGGTGAGTTTTGCGATAACTGCAGCTATCTTCAGGGTGAATTTTGTAATAACCACTGCTATCTTTAGGGTGAATTTTGTATTGAGCGGGAAAATGATCGTATCCGAAGGAAAAGGCGAAAGTAGCCAAATGGGAAGGCAGAATTATGTACCGAAACAGTAGTATAGTGGGCACAAGGAACCCAAAAATGAACAAGATTTGTAGCAGCATTATTGAAAGGGATCAGATGATTGATTACATTAAACAAAGAAGAGAGGAGTGTGGAGTAAGTGTTTGAAGCCAAGATGATGATCCTCAATATAGTAAAGTGGCCGATTGGTTTGTCCAATAAAGAATGGATGTTTTTGTCAATGTGTTGGGGTTGCTTTAATTAATGCCTCTGCTTTTCCTTGAAAGTTCCCGAAGTATTTTCCTCATCACTTTGTCCAAAAATTGCCGTCAGTCATGAAGTCAATGATACTAAAACACACCAGTTATGGTTGATTGGAGTCAATGATTTCTCTTCTCATTTTCATTTTCTTACTGTCCCATCCACCGACTTTTCCACCGCCACCAATCAATGCAAGGAGGACTTTTCATGTAACCAAAGGAAGATAAGTTGTTATTTGGACCTTGAAGATTTATTCATGTAACACCATAATCTACTACCTCTATCTAGCCTCCCTCTGGGCTCGGTTCCATATGATTTCCAAAGAACCAATTCCAATCCATAGTATTTTCATGCTATGAAACAGGGTTTTATACACTCATCTTTTGCCCCGTGGGTCCTGTGAACCCATCATTCTCATTCTCTACTCACACTTCATTTATACAACTCATGCATAGCATAAAACAAGCCATAAGCCACGGGAATGGAGTCAAAAACCAGAAAAATGTAATTTCTCATATTCGCCCAAAAGTCCAATTTTTTGCTCTACTTTGGAAAATCATAACTAATTATAGAAAAATGGGAATCTAGAAAACTATTGATTTCTAGAAAGCTCTAAGTGTTAACTTTACACTAAAAATAATTTCCAATCATAATCTCAGCATTTGGACCATGTTTGACATCGAAAATGAGACAGAGGCCCGGTTGTCTCTATTTCTGGTGCAGCTTACTGTCATGAACTTCGAAAATCCATAATTAAATCCAAAAAAGTCCAGTCTGGGCAAACTGTACCAATTTGAAAAGCTACAGATGTCTAATAGAGGAGAAAAATAAGTTCAGATCAGTTTAGTTGCCCCTAGACCCTGAAAACCGATGGAACAGTGACGGTGGTCGGATAGGCTCCCTGATGCTGATACAGAACTTTAGAAGGTTCATCTCTACAGACCTCCGATTTAGGTGATTCTAGTTCCTATAGGTCACTGTGGTGGTCTAGTTTATGTTTATAAAATTTCACCACATTTGGACTCCATTTGGTCCACGAATGCCGCAGATTTCATTTTCAGATTATGGCAACAGTACATGACCAAACCTTTAAATTTTCTCAATTTCAACAATTCGCTAAATATTCTATAGACCTCCAAAAATTACCCAATTTAGATTCCCAAGAAGCTCTCTACAAACTCTAGAGGAATACAAAATTTCATGGCAAGAAGAGTTCATCTGGTCATACTTTGACGTAGTTCACAAAATTACCGGTTTTGGCACCCAATATGGCTCAAATGGGTCCAAATGGCCTCTCACACGTTCTGGCCAATCATGGACAAGTTTAAAAGTAGGAAAATAGTCTATATAACATGTCCAAGTGGTCCAAATCATCATACATTCCAAACTCGCTATGCTACAGCCAAATATACACTATCACATACATTCAACAAAAGGGGCAAAACCCACATTTTCATTAATTTAGCTCTTTACATAGTTTGTACATCATATACCCATACTTTTACACTTGTTACAACATTTACATCTCAAAAATAGTGGGTGCATATTCATTTGACACCACTTTACAACAAAATAAGCAAAATAAGCTATCATTTAGCTAACATGTTCCTAGGCTCCTTGATGTGCACTTGCTTCTCCTTGAGATCCACCTAGCATGTTAATATGGGAAGGGGAGGGGTGAGATTCATGGAATCTCAGTAGCTCATGCACTCATTCAAGTAAGCAATCAAGGCATATAATAAGTCAAAGCATGTAATTTGGCATCCAACCATTCTCAATCACAATATATATGTTGTACATGCTATGGAGATCACAACAATGCCACAATAAGCTCTAGGGACTTTTGGTCTAGCCTCACCCGAGTTTAGGGACTTTTGGATGGCCTCACCTGAGTTTAGGGACTTTTGACTTGGCCTCACTCGGTTATGAGACTTTTGGCCTTGTCTCACCCATCTCAAGGGACTTTCGGCTCTACCTCACCCATCTCTAGGGACTTTCGGCGCTACCTCACCCGAGCAATTCTCACAGTTCAACACACAAGCACATTGGTAACAATGCATCATGGCAATAACATATGGCATATCTCATACAACAAGCATATACATAAACATACAATGACTATTACATCCAAGAATGCAACAAGAAAGAGTGGAAAAAGAGCTACCTTTTAAGCCAACACAAGCCTTCCCTTTAAATTTCTCTTCTCCCTTCTTAGGTTCACAATCACACCTTGGTGGAGGTGCTTCACTTGATCCTAGACACAATCAAAGAGTATAAATTACTCTCTTAAAAATGTAATCTTTAGAGCAACCCTCTTAACATACAAGAACTTAGGGTTCTCTCTCTCTCTCTCTCTCTAGAATGACATCAACTCTTCCTCTCTCTCAAGCTCTTAAGGTAGTGGAAACAACATTTTCAAAGAAAACAAAGAGATTCAAGGGTGTTTTCCACTTTCCCTCTTCTGACCCATGCCCAAAATCCAACTAATTTTACAAACAAAACCATAGGAAAAGAGAGCAAAGAGAGGAGATCAGAATTCTAAGAAGAAGTGAGAGGAACTTGCTTACCTTTCCTTTGTTCTTCCTCCTTCTCTTGGTCTTTCTCACTCCCCACGCCTCTTTTCTCTCCTTGGGTCGAAGTCTAGGGCAAATATGAGAGAAAGAATGAGTTGGGTCATTTAAGAAGTCAATTTCCTCGCTATTTACTCTTTTCCGAACTGACCCTCGCTATGGCAAAAATTAACCTTCGCTACGGCGAGCTCGTGTTAATCACCTTCGCTATGGCGAGGTTTAACTTTCGCTACGGTGAGCACGTATAAATTCCATTCGCTATGGCGAGGTTTAACCTTCGCTACGGCGAGATCGTGTTAGTTCCAGACCTCCACTCTCACTATGGCATACGCTACGGCGAGCAGCCCCCTAGTTTTTGTATGGAATGCTCGCACTCGCTATAGTTAGAATCACCTTCGCTATTGCAAACAGACCCTCTCGCTGTAGCGAGACCATTTCTCGCTATTGCGAGCAGACTTAACAGAATTTCTGGATTTCGAAAATTTCCAACTTTCTTCTTTCCTTTCCTTTTTCCCTTTTCCTGGTTGTTACAGTTCATCTTCTATAACACACATTTTTCTGGAGACCAAATGATATCTGAAACGGCAATTACAAGTCAGGCATGGCCGAGTAGCGATTTTGTTGAAAATGGGAGTCTATTTCTTATATTTCTGTTCCCTAAAATGGGAGTCCATTTTGCAGGCCCTCTTTGCCACTAATTCCACTCTTAGATCCGTCAGTGCCGGAATCAACAACAATAATTGCTCTATCATCCTCACTTTTCCTTCCCTCACATACAACAATATCGACCAACGGCATATTGAAGAACAAAAAAAAAACGAGAGATAGAATACTGTCCTTATCATAATCCTTATTATTATTATTATTATTATTATTATTATGAGAAAGCGAAAGGAATAATATACATCAACTGCAAAAATCCAATTCCTTCTGCTTAGTACGGGGTTTGCCCAAAAGGACCTTGTAGGAAAGGACATTATTCATACGTTCTGCCTTTAAATGCAAGGGTTTTCCAAGTGCCAGAATTTTGCAGCATTGACTTCACTTTGAGGTTACTGCCAAGGAGGCCCAGGACATGCAATAAGAAATGTTGTAATCCAAAAATTGGTATGCTCAGCTGACATAAAGGACCCTTTTCTAGGTTAGGGAACTTCATGATATTGTTCTTGGTATAGCCAAAGAAATTGAGTATCTTCACGAAAATTGTGACAACCCAATTCTCCACTTTGCTATCAAACCTCACAACATATTTCTAGATAATAAATTAACACAAAAAAAAGTCTAATTTTGGTTTGGCCAAGCTCTGTTCCAAAGATCAAAGCATTATGTTAATGGCCACAGTAAGGGCCATTTTGGGCTATATTGTGCTAGGGATCTTTTTTAGAACTTCGGCAATGTATTGTATAAGTTAGATGTTTATACTTATGAAATGTTGCTACTTGAAATGGTTAGAGTAAGGAAAATCACGAGTGTCACAGTTGAAAAGAGAAGTCCAACCATGAAAGCTATGGTTCAAATGTTGGAAGGAGATGGAGAAAAGTTAATTATGCCTCCAAATTCATTTGGCTTTACACCTCCTACTAATACAAGCAATATTATTGGAATAAACCTAGAGGTATTGGTCATCTCAAAAATTGAGTGAAGTTGAAATTGTTCATATATGGTTGTCATGGACTAGGTGTCCAATATTTTTCTATAATTTTCTCAAGGCCATGTTAAAATTTAGGGTTTAGAATATGTTGTTATAGTCTCATGTTGTGGAAACTTTTCAAACGGGGATCATACCCATGAGAGAAAATTTAGAAGGGTTATTAAAGATAATAAAGTTAACTCCTGTTTTGTCCACAAAATTTGTTAAACATTTTTTACTATAATTTGCAAACTACATTATTAACAATAACAAGCCATATTATAATCAATAAATATAAAGACTTAATGTTTTTATTTTCTTGAAAGCTCTCTAATGATTAATGAATGAGAGAAAGGAAATGAGAAGGAATTCAACTGTAAATTGACATATATTTAGATTACTAGAAGAAAAAGAAATTATAGAAAGAATGCTAAAACTTCTGTATAATCAAATTTTGTTCTGTGCAGAAAGAATTATGCCAATTCGATGATAGTTTCTTCATAACATCAATCGTCTGGAATATAAATGGAGTCTCTAAAAGCCTTGGTCCAACCAACTGAGTCAGTCAACAAGTTGTCATTTTCTTGTCATAATCAATGAAATGTGGAAGAAATTGCAAGAATGTTGAAGCTACAATTTCCTCTGGAAGGAATTAGCGTTAGAGGAAGCCCGGTTACCCCTATAACATGTAATCTTGAATAATAACATCGCATGGAAATTAAACAATAACTGCAATCAATAAACGATTTCCCCATCCCTACGGCAATGAACAGGACACGTTTAAACAAAATAATAATAATAATAACAGTTGTATGATATAATAAAAGTTAACCACATGCTCCTTTTATCAAATATATTTATTATATGTTATAACATAAAAACTATATTATACCCATTCTGGTGATATAGCTACTCACAACAATTACCAAGTTACAATTTATATAATAAGGAGAAGCGACAAGGGAATTGCATATATCAACATGCATGTCACACACTTGAACTATCAATTTTGAGGAATTATAATTATGTCAAATAGTCCAAATTCTGTTTAAAAGTCATCCCAACAGAGAGAGTTGTTTATCTTTGATTTCCATAGAATGAAATAGTAAAAGTTGTACCAGAAAGCATGGAAAAACATGGAAACTTACTAATTTCATTTTTAGTGGGATGACTGTCTTCTTTTAAAAGCCTACTCTAGTAAATCAAAATACTAAGGTGCTACATTGTGGCTTTGGAGCACTAGGAAACATTTAACGAACTAGCTATCGTGCTATTCTTGAAGATTTACACATATATGGCTCATTCTGAATTCAAATTTTCACCAGCGCCAACATCCTCTTTTGGAATCCCTTGCCAAGTTATAAAAGGTTCAGGTGGAAGAGCTTCTTGGAGATCAATTTCTCCCTCAAGCATCTTTATCACTTCATTCATTGAGGGTTGATCACTAGGATTCATCTGAATGCAATGTGAAGCTATCATAATCATCTTCTTCGCTATTTTCCTTTCCTCATCTGTGGCATTACTCCCGTCTATTGATTCCTCAAACTGGTCATAAACCCATTTAGCAAAATAGGTTTGCGAAGAATGCTCCATGACATTCAAGTTTTTCCTTCTACCCGCCATTTCCATTAGTAGCATCACAAAACTATATACATCAGCTTTGTAAGATATGCCTCCAATGTTCTTGTAAAAAAATTCAGGTGCCATGTAACCCATTGTTCCTCTTACATTTGTTAAAGATACAGTGCTATTATCTGTGGGATGCAACTTTGCCAGTCCGAAGTCTGAAATCTTTAGGTTAAAGTTCTCGTCAAGAAGAATATTGCGAGGTTTGATATCGAAGTGTAGAATCTACATATCACAACCTCGATGTAAATATTCAATTCCACGAGCAATCCTAATAGAAATATTAAAGATTTTCTCATAACTTATGAACGAATTCCCTTGTTTCTCAGAAAGTATGTACTTATCAAGAGATCCGTTAGGCATGAACTCGTACACAAGAGCTCGCTTGCTTCTTTCAGCACAGAATCCAATCAGTTGCACCACGTTGACATGATGAATCTTGCCAATAGTGGCGACTTCATTGATGAAATCTTGTCCTTTGGCTTTGGACTTGCCCAGTAACTTCACAGCCACATCGCGCCTGCTTCGAAGCTTTCCTTTATAGACATAACCATAGCCTCCTTCACCTAACTTGTGCTTGAAGCCTTTAGTCATTTTTTTGATCTCAGAGTAGGAGTACTTGATGGGCATTAGATCAGTATTATTTTGGAGGAAGTCCTCAACCTTGTCATAATGAGATTAATGCCTTCTTCTCCACCAACGAATCAAAAATGCAAAAGCACACGGTGCACCGAGTACAAATTTAGCTGCAAACCAGTTAATTACTGTGCACAAGATTTGAACATCAGCATTAATAAATCAATTCATTCCAATGATCAGATCGATGTATTTATAGTATATGGAACGAAGCTTAGTTTTTGTTTATGTTAAATGATATTTTTTATATTAACTTGGAGGCAATGTATCTTTTGGTCCTTGTAGGATGCATACCTTAAAATTTTGGTACTTAAATCTTAACTCTGCATGAGTTACTAATCTTAAAAGTTTACGACTTGCTACTCATTAATCCCCAATTAATAAAAAAATAGTACAAATGTTCATGCTTCAGGGACTAACAAGTGGGAATAAAAAATTTTTAAGGATTAAATCTGAATCTCATAGAATATGATTTAGAAACAAAACAGTTTTGACATGTATTTTTTAGATACTAAAAGTACATTTCCTCGTTAACTTCTTAAATTCCTCAATCAAGGGAGGTTGAGTTTACAATCCCATAACATCATGCTTCCTGGTGTTATGCGCGTAAGCATCATATTAAAATAACAATTAATATGAAACTTAATTAGAGCTGGTATATCCTATCATAAACAGAGAAGGTCTGCAAATTGACAGATTGTAGATAGAAGGTAAAGTTACTAATTTGATCATTTAAGTTGGACAGGTTCTCCAAATTTTGTTCCCTAATATTTGGTGGAGTCAGTTCTACTTTTACTAAATAGAGCATAGGAAAAATTGACGGATGCACTTATTTCTCTAATAGTTGTAGGTTTTGGGATCAAACTAGCAATGACAAGAAATTAAAACATGAACAATGGAATTGAAGGAATACAAAATTTTCCCACAAGGAGAAAACTTTGCTCCGCTCACCTGCCACGATCCCGCTCAGAATCAACTCTGCATTTTCAAAATTCAAAACATGAAGTTTCTATTAGATCACCATGAGAATAATCTTCTTCATTCTTCTTTTCTTCCCTAGAATACCATGAGAACGATCTATGAAGCTCACCTGTAAACAAGTCATCAAGTCCTGCATCCGGACGACAAAGAACCATATTTGTGGCATTTTCAAACCTGCAGTTACGTTCCCCTCCTTCCCACTCTCCACAGCGATTTGCATGCCATTTGATCTCAATCCCCTTTGCCTCTTCGCTCTGAACTTCCGGATAAGAACAATTCTTATTACATGTCATTGGCCCTCATGGCAACAGCTTCACCATCAAATCTATTTTGCATGACTCTGCCACATCAGATACCCTTGGATTCCCTGGCAGCACATAAGAATAATGCGCTTTTGCCGCTTCGCTTGCACAAGGCGCCACAATATCCGTATACCGAGGAGAAAGAACTGGATTTTCGCAGCTGACAAACACCATCTCATTCTCAGAATAACGGTAATGTTTGCTGTCCGGTTTTCCATCTTTTTCTGAGAAAACGTGGCTGAAGTCGTCGTATGTCAGAGAATGACGAGTGATTGTAGCGCAGTTATTGTTGTCAACTCCGCCAGTGATGGATTGGAGGGTGGAGTTAGTGGCAAAAATGGTCTGCACGAAGTACCTACCGTAGTTTAAATACAACACAGTTCTGTTGTTCTCACAGAGCAGTGCGTAACTGGGATCATTGCAGGTGCTGTTATGAATGTCCTCCTTGAATATAAGTCCACAAGAGTCAATATAATATGGACGGGTAAGGACGGAATCAAAATTCCGCTCAGAGTAGTTTATACATAGAAGGGTAAGGAATAGGAAGGTTTCCCATATCATTGTGAAGGATCAGAAAGGGCAGTTACAAGTTTAGCAGAGGAGATTATAGTTTTCAAAGTCATCAGGTGAGGGAAGATTAAATTGAGGGTATTGGATTTATTAGTTTGGTAACCTACTTGAGTAACTTAGTTTGTTTTAAGCTTAGAAAATTCGCCAACTCAATACATTATCCGCGGCTTGACTAAGACATCAATTATGGTTGGCTTGGAGTCCGTGCAATGTACCAATCCACCAACACATCAATTAATTAAAGCAGAATGAACTTTCCATAGAGAGAGAAAACGATATGTTTGGAATTCTGTTTCATTCCAAATCTAACGTTCACACCTCATTAATTTGGAGTGTAAGCTTCATACCCATACCCATAGCTTTTCCGAATAATCAAGTTTTGTCCTGTGCTGAAACAGGGTTTTGCCAATTCATGATCATAGTTTCACCATAACATGAATCTTCTGGAATATTAATGGAATTGGATTTCTTAATAAAAAGGTAAGGACTAGCAATTACACAATTCATCTCTTCATTTGAACCACAAATTATAGTATGCAATGCAATGACAAATTAAGTGCTTGCCTAGATATCAAGGAAAAATGAAGATTTTTGGGAAACTACAGCTAAATTGTAAACTTTGCAGACTTCCTATTACACTACCATATTATAATTAATTTACTAAAGTGTTCAATAACTTGGTCAAATCACGCTTAAATTATTTCATTTGAAAAAAAAAACGTTTATGTTGGTTCTAGTAAAATTGCTATTATTCTATTACTAAATGCTTTTATTTTGATAAGTCAAGTGGTACTGAAACCAAAAGGAAACACTCACTCTTGTAGGAAATTGTAATTCTTCTTAATTGATCTTTGACTCAAATGCAAAAGGCCCAATTTATACTGTTTAGAGGCCGGCAAATGCAACAGAAAATATAAAGGCAATTAAAGGAAATACGTTAAACTTAAGGGGGTTATGGGAGTTACAAACTCCATTATTAGGGGGTTATAGAAGTTACAAGACCATGGTTATGAGTTTTCATGTAGAGGAGTTATGGGATTTTATGGAATTTCCATTTCATCCTCCTTGGGTTGGACAGAGTTAAGACGTAGCTCCTTCTCACTACTCTGTATATAAGTCACGTTTTTATATTAGTCACGTTTTCTATCCAAAGCTTAGCTATCAATCCTTTCTGTTATTTCGTTTTGTATATTCCCTTGCCACTTGTCATCATTACACAGAACGTGTTGTAACGGAATGTAATATATATTCTTTGTAAGAGTATTACTCAATATAAGAAATACCTTTCTCTCAATTGTATTCTTCTTACGTTCTGTCTTGGTATCAGAGCCTACGACAAATGCCATGGCATCTCAGGGAAACGCTTCCTCAAATTCCATTGCTGCGTCTCATTAACAAGCCTCTGAAACTACTCCTTCTCTTCTTCCAAAACCGTTTTCACCCATGGCCTCCTTCACCCAAAACTGTTCTGTCAAGTTGGACAGAAACAATTACTTGCTTTGGCAATCAATGGTTCTTCCTATCATCCGTGATAACAAACTCGAGAGTTTCATCTTTGGCATAAAAACCTGTCCCCCAAAACTACTCCCAGACAATACGAAGGTTAATCCTAAGTTTGACACTTAGGTAACTACTGATCAACTCCTTCTGGGATGGCTTCTTAATACCATGACCGTTGATATTTCTTTTTAGTTTATTCATTGTCAAACATCCCAATATTTGTGGAAAGCAGCAAAGGATCTTATTGGAGCACATACTCGATCTCGCATTACACTCTATAAGAGTGAACTTCAATGGACCAAGAAAGGACCCTCAAGATGGAAGATTACTTAAATAAACTTAAAACAATATCTGACAACTTGCTTTTGGCAGGAAATCCGATTTCAGCCAGTGATTTAGTAACTCAAGTTCTTGCTGGTCTTGATGCAGAGCACAACCCTATTGTCATGCAACTGCTAGAAAAAGAAGACCTAAGTTAGATCGAACTTTAGGCTGCCCTCCTTACCTATGAGAATTGTCTTAAGCAACTAAATAATCTTAGTCATCTAACTCTGAGTCCTCCACCAGCAAATGCTGTTTATAGTAGGTCTGAATACAAGAACCACTCTGATATACCTCGGGGACAAGTGAGAGGACCTTTTCTAAGAGGTGCTAGAACCTAGAGGCCACGAGGAAGAGGCAATAGAGGTACTATTAGGACAACATGTCAAGTCTGTGGCAAAACAGGACATTCGGCTATAAACTGCTTCTTTCGGTTTGATAAAACTTACATGGGAGGTCCACCTACTTCAACTAATAACCAATGAAAATCAACTCCTTCAACATACATAGCCTCACCACATAGCATCAATGATCCTATATGGTATATTGATAGTGGTGCTAATCATCACATTACAAATGACATTACTCAACTGGAACAATCTACTACCTATGATGGTAAGACTCAAATTACTATTGGCAATGGTGAAACACTCAAAATTCTAAACATTGGTAATTCAGTCATTCAATGTCACAAGCCCTTGCATATGAACAATATACTGTTTGCCCCTAATGTCACTAAAAATTTGTTAAGTGTTTCCAAATTGGCAAATGACAATAATGTGTTTCTTGAGTTTCACCAGTCTGAATGTTTTGTGAAGGACAAGTTGACAGGATCAACTTTAATGAAGGGAACTCTTCAAGAAGGACTATACAAGCTTAACAATCTCTGCTGTTCTGACTCTCCACTGCCAAGCTGCTTCAATCTTCAGACTCATCCTACAGCATTTCTTTCAATAAGAGATAAATGGCATTAAAAGTTAGGACACCCTTCTGAACGTGTCTTATCTCAAGTGCTTAGTTTGTGTCATGTTAAGCTTGAGACTAAGGAAAAATCTTTTTGTGAAGCTTGTCAATTTGGAAAATCTCATTTACTTCCTTTTAAATTATCTGAATCCCATGCTACCTTTCCTTTAGAGCTTGTGCCCACAGATCTTTGGGGTCCCTCACCCATTGTTTCTTCTCATGGTTATAAATACTACATTCAGTTCTTGGATGATCACACAAGATTTACATGGATATATCCACTCAAAAACAAAGGAGAAGCATTAAGTGCCTTTGTGCAATTCAAAAAAATTAATAGAAAATCAATTTGACAAAATAATCAAAATCTTGCAAAGTGATTGGGAAGGAGAGTTTCAAAGCTTCACCACACTTGTGCAAGATTCAGGTATCCATTTCCGACACTCTTGCCCTCACACTTCTCCTCAAAATGGAAGAGCAGAATGGAAACATAGGCACATTGTTGAGCTTGGACTAACTCTCTTAGCTCAAGCAAAAATGCCTTTGAAATATTAATGGGATGCTTTCCAAACTTCTATCTTCTTAATAAATAGATTGCCTACTCAAGTCCTACAAGGAACATCACCCTTTTATCAAGTACATCAGAAACATCCAGATTACAAAGGTTTCAAAATTTTTGGGTGTGCATGCTTTCCTTGTCTCAAGCCCTATAATCAGCATAAGTTGCAATTCCATACTATCAAATATGTTTTTCTTGGATATAGTAGCTCTCATAAAGGCTATAAGTGTCTGAGTCCAACAGGAAAAATTTACATATCACGGCACGTCACCTTTAATGAGGAAGATTTTCCTTTTAAAGAAGGTTTTCTGAACACAAGACAAGCCCTTGAGGACAGAGTTGAAACAGCAGCATTTTTCCCTTTCATGTTGCAGAATCATGAGTCTCAAACCTCTTCAGATTCCGCTGCAAGTTCTAGTATACCAGCAAATGAAGATAAAAATGATGTAATAACTGCACCAGCCTTAGATGACAATCCAGTCTATTCTAATAAAGCTAATCTAGATTTACTAAATAATATGCAATCAAACTCATACAAAGAAACTTTTAAGTCAAATCATGAGAACAATATGAATCTTCAAAAGCTGCTGGTTTGGATTTTGAAGATATCGAGGAAGCACAGACTCTCCCTAAGCATCACATGATAACTAGAAACAAACAAAGAGATTTAGCTGCTGTTGTTTTGTCATCCAAAGATATCGAAGAACCCATAGATCTATCAAAACATTATATGGTTACCAGGAGCAGAAGAGGAATATTTAAGCCACATTATCCTTTTGTGGGTTTCTTTCAAGTATAATTGAATTCTGACAGTGAACCAACACAAGCTCAAGAAGCCCTTAAACTGTCGTATTGGAAGAAAGCCATGAAGGAGGAATTTCGAGCTCTTATACAGAATCACACATGGGCATTGGTTCCCTATGACAGTCAACAAAATCTGGTAGAGTGCAAGTGGGTTTTTAAAACTAAATACAAGGCTGATGGCATAGTACAAAGGCACAAAGCCAGGCTTGTGGCAAAGGGGTTTCAACAAGACCCTGGAATTGATTTTGATGAAACATATAGCCCTGTGATTAAGTCATCAACCATCAGATTAGTTGTCGTTTAACTGGGAAATTAGACAACTAGATATCAACAACGCTTTCTTTAATGGCTTTCTCGAAAAACCTATTTACATGACTCAACCTGAAGGATTTGAAGACCCTCAAAGACCTCACTATGTCTGTAAACTAGCAAAAGCCCTCTATGGCCTTAAACAGACACCTAGGGCCTGGTTTGAAAGACTAAAACATGTTCTATTAGATTGGGGCTTCCAAAACACTAAGGGAGACACATCCTTGTTCTTTCTAAAGACCAAAAAACAAATTATTATTATCTTAATATATGTGGATGACATACTTGTGACTGGGAACAACATTGACAGTTTACAAGAATTTATACTAAGACTTCATGGAATATTTTCTTTAAAGGATCTTGGGCCTATTCATTACTTCTTGGGATTTGAGGCTTATAGAAATAGTTCTGAAATTTTCCTAAGTTAGAGCAAATATGCCTTAGATCTGTTGAAAAAATTTGGTATGACTGATGCTGCTTTGTGTCTAACTCCAATGGTGGCAAGTAAATCTCTATCTACCAGAGATGGTAAGTCTATGAAGAATCCGTTTTTGTTTCGCAGCCTGATTAGTGGATTGCAGTACATGACTAATACCAGACCAGACTTGTCTTTTGTTGTGAATCGATTGAGTCAATTTCTTAGTAATCCTTCTGATCTACATTGGCAAGCTGCCAAAATAGTGCTAAGGTATATCAAAGGAACCATGCATCATGGAATTCATATCAAACCTTCTGATAATCTTGATATTGTGGGATTCTCATATGTTGATTGGGCATCCTGTCCAAATGACCGAAAATCAATTGGAGGCTACTGTGTTTTCCTTGGTAATACTCTTGTGTCCTAGTCTTCGAAGAAATAGAGAGTTGTGGCAAGGTCAAATACAGAGTCTGAATATCGTGCTCTTGCAGATTTGACAGCCGAGATCATATGGATAAAGTCATTGTTAAAAGAAATCGATTTTGCCTCTCAGACAACTCCAGTAGCTTGGTGCAATAATATTAGTGCGAATGCTCTTGCATCTAACCCAATTTATCATGCTCACACTAAACACACTAAAATAGATTTACATTTTATCAAGGAGCAGGTTATAGCAAAACAGTTGAATGTTGGATATGTTCCCTCTGCAAATCAAATAGCTGATTGTCTAACAAAAGCCTTAAGTCATACACATTTTCAGGAGCTGTGTTCCAAACTCGAAGTCTGCTCGACAACTTCTCGTTTGAGGGGGGGAGTTAAGACGTAGCTCCTTCTCACTACTATGTATATAAGTCACGTTTTTATATCAGTCATGTTTTCTATCCAAAGCTTAGCTGTCAATCCTTTTTGTTATTCCGTTTTGTATATTCCCTTGCCACTTGTCATCATTACACAGAACGTGTTGTAACAAAATGTAATATATATTCTTTGTAAGAGTATTACTCAATATAAGAAATACCTTTCTCTCAATTGTATTCTTCTTACGTTCTATCTAACAGGACTTGCCCTCGAGTCAAACTCGGCAAACACCATAAGTACTAAGAAATTCCACTTTGTAAGTATTGTTGTTGATCTTTTACACAATCTTGAACGGACTATTAGTTCTTGGTGACAACTTAGCATTAGGTTGCTTTGGAAATTGTTCTTTCCATAGATGTATCCATACCAAATCTTCCACGTTAAAAGTCTACTATCTTCTATGCTTGTCACGGTGAGTCTTATATCTCAAGATTTGCTTCTGGATTTGTTCACGAACTTGCTCATGCATCTTTTTTATTTCCTTGGCCCTTTGATTTGCATCAATACTATATTGCTGCCAAACTAAGAGGACGGGAACTATAAACAACTTCAAATGGACACTTTCCAATTGCTTAGTTGACTGAATTGTTATAGGCAAATTCAACTTTATAGCAGGCACAACGAGGAACTCAAAAATAATGAACAGGATTTGTCACAACATTATTGAATGGGATCAGATGACTAGTTACGTTAAACAAAGAAGGGAGGAGTGTGGAATGCGTGTTTAAAGCCAAGACGATGATCCTGATTAAGGTGGCCTATTGGTTTGTTCAACAAAGAATGGGGGCTTTTGTCAATGCTGTACGGGTTGCTTTAATTAATGCCTCTGCCTTTCCTGGAAAGTTCCCGAAGTATTTTTCTTATCACTTTGTTGAAAAATTGTCATCAAACATGAAGTTAATGATACTAAAACGCTTCAGCCATGGTTGACTTGAAGTCAATGATTTATCTTCTTATTTTCATTTTCTTATGGTCCAATCCACCGACTATTCCACCACCACCAATCAATGCAAGGAGGACTTTCCACGTACGTAAAGGAAGATAAGTTGTTATTTGGACTTTGGATCTTTGTTCCATCTTCTATGACACATTTTTCTGGAGACCAAATGATATCTGAAATGGCAATTACAAGTTAGGCATGGCCGAATGGCAATTTTGTTGAAAATGGGAGTCCGTTTCTTATATTTCTGTTTCCTTAAAATGTTTCACTAAAAAAATTCGTAAGCTCAGCTGACATAAAAGACCCTTTCCTAGGTTGGGAAACTTCATGATATTGTTGTTGGTATAGCCAAAGAAATTAAGTATCTCCACGAAATTTGTGAGAATCCAATTCTCCACTTTGCTACCGAACTTCATAACATATTTCTAGATAACAAATTAACACCCAAGAAAAAATCTAATTTTAGTTTGGCCAAGCTCTGTTCCAAGGATCAAAGCGCTATGTTAATGGCCAAGTAAGGGGCACTTTGGATTACATTGTGCTAGAGCTCTTTAAAACTTTGGCAATGTATGATCAAAGAAGCACCGATACGGGTACGTGTATCAGGTACGACACGACACGATACGTAGGATACGGCAATTTCTAAAATTTTAGGATACGGGTACGGGAATATATATATATATATATTCAAGAATCTAAGACATTAAAAAATAAAATAAATTATAAATAAACTACCATAGCATAAATAATATCACAAAAAAGTATTAGATTTGCAACAATGTCAAATTAATATTCTTTATGTGTGTGTGTTGTCATTCAAGAACCTGCAATTTTTTCGTGCGTGTAAATTTTGGATGTGTGAGTGATTCTAACATTATTAATTAATCCCTACCCTATTCAAGTATTAATTCAACATGTTCACACAAACTCCAATAGGCATCCAAATTACTGAAAATATATATAGATGTGATAAAAAAATAGTTAATTATTTTAGTATCTTTCTATCAAAATAAATTAATTTAGTTGCACAAATATTAACTAACTAATTAAGAATTGACCCATATCTACTAGTTAATTTTTAGGATTAACAAAGCTACCAGTAACCAAAAAACTCCAAGTCAACAGGGAGAGGATTTGGATGTTGCAGAAGAAGTTATATATACAAGCAAGTGATGCTAAATCATTTTTGGTTTATATTAGTTCAAACAAGACGCAAGATGAGCATATCATAGCATTAGACGGACGAACGGACCTGAGAAGTGAGAACCTGCCACCGGAGAAGCCAACACCAAAGTCCATTAGCCAGAGAAGACGACGGACGAACAAAGGAATAGAGCCCAGGTCGCCAGATTGACAGACAGAGGAACAGAGTAGCAGGTGACGCACGACGAGAAGCAACGAGCTGACGATGAGGGTCGAGGGAGAAGGAAGCAGAGTGCGAGAGTCGACTTCGAAGGAGGGTGAAAAGCAAGCGTCAACGGAGGGTTCGAAACGTACGGAGGCAAAACGAAATGTCTGGGGTACGTTTGTACCCGTACGGTATGCGTATCTGTACCAGATACGTATCCGGTACGGGTACGACCGCCTGAAGCACGTATCCGTGCATTAAAGTGTATGATATAAGTAAGATGTTTATAGTTATAAAATGCTGCTACGTGAAATGGTTAAAGGAAAATCACGGACGTCACAGTTGAAGATAGAAGATCAACCACGAAAGCTATGGTTCAGATGTTGGAAGGAGATGATAAAAAGTTAATTATGCCTCCTAATCCATTTGATTCTAGACCTCTAACTAATACAAGCGACATTATTGGAATAAACCTAGAGTTATTGGTCATCTCAAAAATAGAGTGAAGTTGAAATGGTTCATATATGGTCGTCATGGACTAGGTGTGTAATGTTTTTCTATAATTCTCTCAAAGCTATGTTAAAATTCAGGGTTCAGAATATGTTGTTATAGTCTCATGTTGTGGAAACTTTCGAAACGGGGATCATACCCGTGAGAGTAAATTTAGAGATTAGAAGGGCTATTAAATAGAATAAAGTTAACTCCTATTTTGTCCATAAAATCTGTTGAAGAAGTTTTACAGTAATTTGCAAACAACATGAAAAACAATAAAAAGCCATATTATAATCAATAAATATAAAGACCTAATGTTTTTATTTTCTTCAACGCTCTCTAATGATTAAGGAATGAGAGAAAGGAATGAGAAGTTTAACAGTAAATTGACATATATGTAGATTACCAGAAGAAGAAGAAATTACAGAAAGAATGCTCTTCTGAATAATCAAATTTTGTTCAGCGCAGAAAGAATTATGCCAATTCATGATGATAATTTCTCCATAACATCAATCATCTCGAATAGAAGTGAAGTCTCTCAAAGCCTTGGTCCAACCAATTGAGTCAATCAACAAGTTGTCATTTTCTGGTCATAATCAATGAAATGTGGAAGAAATTGCAAGAATGTTGAAGCTACAATTTCCTCTGGAAGGAACTGGCCTTAGAGGAGGGTCGGTTGCCCCTATAACACGTAATCTTGAACAGTGACATCACATGGAAATTAAACAATAACTGTAATAAATAAACGATTTCCCCATCCCCACGGCAATGAACAGGACACGTTTAAACAAAAACTTAATAATAATAATAATAATAATAATAATAACAGTTGCATAATATAATAAAAGTCAATCACATGTTCCTTTTATCAAATATATTTATTATACGTTATAACATTAAAACTATATTTTTTCCATTCTAGTGATATAGCTATTCACAACAATTACCAAGTTAAAATTTATATAATAATAGGGAAAACTAACAAGGGGATTACATATATCATCATGCATGTCATACACTTGAACTATCAATTTTGAATGTCAAATAGTCCAAATTCTGTTCAAAAGTTATCCCAACAGAGAGAGCTATTTATCTTTGATTTCCATAGAACGAAATAGTTACGTTGCACCAGAGAGCATGGAAAAACATGGCAATTTAATAATTTCATTTTTAGTGGGATGACTGTCTTCTTTTAAGAGCCTAGTCTAGTAAATCAGAATATTAAGGTGTTACATTATGGCTTTGAAGCACTAGGAAACATTTAACGTACTACCTATTGTGCTACTTTTGAAGGTTTACGCATATGTATTTCATTCTGAGTTCACATTGCCACCAGCACCAACATCCTCTTTTGGAATCCCTTGCCAAGTCACAAAAGGTTCAGGTGGAGGAGCTTCTTGAAGATCAATTTCTCCCTCAAGCATCTTTATCACTTCATTCATTGGGGGTCGATCACTAGGATTCATCTGAATGCAATGTGAAGCTATCATAATCATCTTCTTCGCTATTTTCCTTTCCTCATCTGTGGCATTACTCCCGTCTATTGATTCCTCAAACTGATCATAAACCCATTTAGCAAAATAGCTTTGCCAAGAATGCTCCATGACATTCAGGTTCTTCCTTCTACCTGCCATTTCCATTAGCAGCATCCCAAAACTATAAACATCAGCTTTGTACGATATGCCTCCAATGTTCTTGTAAATAAATTCAGGTGCCATGTATCCCATTGTTCCTCTTGCATTTGTTAAAGATAAAATGCTATTATCTGTGGGATACAACTTTGCCAGTCCAAAATCTGAAATCTTTGGATTAAAGTTCTCATCAAGAAGAATATTGTGAGGTTTGATATCGAAGTGTAGAATTTGCATATCACAACCTCGATGTAAATATTCGATTCCACGAGCAATCTTAATAGAAATATTAAAGATTTTCTCATAACTTATGAACGAGTTTCCTTGTTTCTCTGAAAGTATGTACTTGTCAAGAGATCCATTAGGCATAAACTCGTACACAAGAGCTCGCTTGCTTCTTTCAGCACAAAATCCAATCAGCTGCACCACGTTCATGTGATGAATCCTGCCAATAGTGGCAACTTCATTGATGAAATCTTGTCCATTCGATTTGGACTTGCCCAGTAACTTCACAGCTACATCACGCTTGCTTCGAAGCTTTCCTTTATAGACATAACCATAGCCTCCTTCACCTAACTTGTGCTTGAAGCCTTTAGTCATTTTTTTTATCTCAGAGTAGGAGTACTTGATGGGCATTAGATTACCATTATCTTGGAGGAAGTCTTCAACCTTGTCATAATGAGATTGATGCCTTCTTCTCCATCGATGAATCAAAAATGCAAAAGCACACGGGGCACCGAGTACAAATTTAGCTATAGACCAGAAAAGTACTGTGCACAAAAAATTTGAACATCAGCACTAATAAATCAATTCATTCCTATGATCAGATCAATGTATTTATAATATATGGAACGAGGCTTAGTTTTTGTTTGTGTTAGATGATATTTTTGAAATTTAACTTAGAGGAAATGTATTTTTTGGTCCTTGTAGGATGCATACCTTAATAATTTGGTACTTAACTCTGCATGATTTACTAATCTTGAAAGTTTATGACTTGCCACTTGTTAATCCCCAGTTAATAAAAAATAGGACAAATGTTCATGCTTTCAGGACTAACAATTAGGGAATAAAAAAATTTTAAGGATTAAGTCTGAATCTCATAGAATATGATTTAGAAACAAAATAGTTGTGACATGTATTTTTTAGATACTAAAAGTATATTTCCTTATTAACTTCTTAAATTCCTCAATCAAGGGGGGTTGAGTTTACAACCCCATAACATCAAGCTTCCGGGCGTTATGTTCGTACAAAGCACCATATTAAAAGAACAGTTAATATGAAACTTAATTAGAGTTGGTATATCCTATCATAGACAGAGAAGGTCTGCAAATTGATAAAATTGTAGACAAAAGGTAAAGTTACAAATTTGATCATTTAAGTTTTATAAGTACTCCAAATTTCGTCCCCTAAACTTTGGCTTAATCCACTTACCTTAACCCTAAGTCCTCAGCGGAGTCAGTTCTACTATTATTAAATAGAGAATAGGAAAAATTATGGATGCACTTATTTCTCTAGTAGTTATAGGTTTTGGGATCAAACTTGCAACTATAAGAAATTAAAACAAGAACGATGAAATTGAAGGACTAAAAAATTTTCCCACAAGGAGAAAACTCTGCTTCGCTCACCTGTCCCGATCCCGCTCCCAACGAGGCCTGCGTTGTCAAAATTCAAAACATAAGGTTTCTACTAGATCACCATGAGAATAATCTTTCTCATTCTTCTTTTCTTTCCTAGAATACCATGAGAACTATCTATGAAGCTCACCTGCAAACGAGGGAAAAAGTCTTGCATCTGGAGCACAAAGAACCATATTTGTGGCATTTTCAAACCTGCAGTTACGTTCCCCTCCTTCCCACTCTCCACAACGATTTGCACGCCATTTGACGTCAATTCCCTTTACCTCTTCACTCTGAACTTTCGGATAAGAACAATTCTTGTTACATGTCATTGGCCCCCATGGCAACAGCTTCACCATCAAATCTATTTTGCACGACTCTGCCACATCAGATACACTTGGATTCCCTGGCAGCACATAAGAATAATGCGCTTTTGCCGCTTCGCTTGTACAAGGCGCCACAATATCCCTATACAGAGGAGAAAGAACTGGATTTTCGCAGCTGACAAACACCATCTCATTCTCAGAATAATGGTAATGTTTGGTGTCCAGTTTTCTATCTTTTTGTGAGAAAACGTGGCTGAAGTTGTCGTATGTCAGAGAATGACGAGTGATTGTAGCGCAGTTATTGTTGTCAACTCCGCCAGTGATGGATTGGAAGGTGGAGTTAGTGGCAGAAATGGCCTGCACCCGGTGCCTACCGTAGTTTAAATACAACGCTGTTCTGTTGTTCTCACAGAGCAGTGCGTAACTGGGATCATTGCAGATGCTGTTATGAATGTCTACGCCTGTAGAGACGTTGAATATAAGTCCACAAGAGTCAATATAGTATGGAGCGGGATCGCTAAGGTAGGAACTGGATCCCCAAAAACACGTAAGTAGAACTAAGGTGGAAAGGATGATGAAGGTTTCCCATATCATAGTGAAGGATCAGAAAGTGAGCTACAAGTCTAGCAGAGGAGATGATGGTTCTCAAAGTCATCAGATGAGGGAAGAGTAAACTGAGGGCATTGGATTTATTAGTTTAGAAACCTTCTTGAGTCACTCAGCTTGTTTTAAGCTTAGAGAATTCACCAACTGAGTACAATATCCACGGCTTGACTAAGACATCAATTATGGTTGACTTGGAGTCCATGCAATGTACCAATCCACCAACACATCAATTAATTAAAGCAGAGTGAACTTCCAACAAAGAGAGACAATGATATGTTTGGAATTTTGTTTCATTCCATTTCTAATGTTCACAACTCATTATTGTATCTTGGATTTCTAGTGCATGCTTCATACCCATAGATTTTCTGAATAATCAAGTTTTGTTCTGTGCTGAAACAGAGTTGTGCCCATTCATGATAATAGTTTCCCCATAACACAAATTATCTGGAATATATGAATTTCAATCCTTAATTTTTTTTAAAAAGTACGGACTATAATTACACATATACATCTCTTCATATGTGAAACTTGAACCACAAATTAGTATGCAATGCAATGACAAATTATAAGTGCTTGCCTTGTTATCTGGGAAACTAAAACTAAATTGTAAAGTTTGCGGACTTCCTATCGCAGTACCATGTTATATTTACTTTACTAAAGCGCTCAATAACTTGGTCAATCACGCTTAAATTATTTCATTAAAATAATGTACAACAGATCATGTTGGTTCAAGCAAAATTGCTATTATTCTATTACTAAATGCTTTTATTTTGATCAGTCAAGATATCCTACATATTATCTTGTGAAAATTTTACCACATATATATATTATAAAATTTGGGATTTCAAGTAATAGAGAAAATTAATTAATAAAATCTTTATTTTCAATAAAGGTAAAATATATCAAAATTGAGTTGTTTCTATGATTATATACTTTGAACTTATTGTCGCTTCGAGTAACATTAATAATTTATTTTCAGATAAAATTTATTATGAAAGATATTCATTAAGAATTACGAATAAAAACAATTGATCTAGAAAAGAAAATGAACCAATATATATTGGCGGGGACCAGTAAAATATTGTTATCAATGCAAAGCATAAACCTCATAGCCTAACAAGTGGCTTCGCATGAATTATAGCTTTAACACCCATTAATTACATTCCTTTTAATCCATATTATTCAAGAGAACGGGAGTCTAAGACAGCCTGCTAGACGGCATGTTATATGTTGTTTCTTAGAAAGGACTTCCAAGCCATAATGTAGCACCATGGAAAGTATTTTGATATAGTAGCCTCGACCTTTTGAAGAAGAAAGTTCCTAGTGGACCTATTCACAAATTAAACAATTGAATTGTCATCTTTTCCTCGTTCTCTGGTACAACTTAACTATTTCATTCTCTGTGGGATTCAAAGAAGGCTATTTTGAAAAGAATTTAGAATATTTGATTTCCTTGACATTTTAATTCCTCAATTGATAGTTCAAGTGTGTAACAAGCGTAATTATATCATGGTAATTATTGTGAATTAATTGCTGTACCGTCAAACTATGTTTTGATATATATATATATATATATATATATTAGTGTCAATAGTATAATGTAAAATGGATATATTTGATATAAGTATTTTTTTCCTTATCTTTTACATTTACCTAGGGATTAAGAAATCTTCTAGTTCTTGCATTTTTCTTTATTCTGTTTCATGTCATTCAAGCCTCCTCTACTTCCCTCCGTCCTGTATGTGTTATCAGGGTAACAATGCCTCCTACCCTACTTAGTTGTTCGCCCAAACATTTCGAAGATACCACAAAGTGCAGCTTCAGAGAAACAGCATAATGGGTGGTTGAAGTTTAACAAATAAATGTGGCCAAAAAGAAAATAATAATAATAATAATAAAGTTTCACAAATAAAGATGCATATTTAAAAAAAAAAACTGATTGTGAATATATAAATCTTTCCATTTTATACGAGGATAGAATTCATATTATATTCCAGATGATTTATTATGGGAACTAGCATCAAGGATAGCCACAACTCGTTTAATCACAGAAAACTGATTATCCCGAAGTCAGCTTTTTTATATATATTCTTTTTCTTTTGGTAATCTATATATGTCAATTTACTGTTATATTCTTCTTTATTTCATTTCTCTCATTAATTAATCATTAGATAGTTTTGAAGAAAATAATGTTCTTAGATCTTTACCTTTATTAATTATAATGAAGCTTTTTCACTGGAAACCATGTAGTCTGTAATTACTCTACTGCAATTTTTTTTTTTTTAATTTGTTTACAGTATGTGGACAAAATACGAGTTAACTTTATTCTCTTCAATAACCCTTTAGAATTTTATCATGATTAATTGGGTATGATCCCATTTTGAACCTTCCTACAACAAGAGACTGTAACAACAGAATCCGAACCCAGAATTTTAATTAAGACAGCTCATTACAACATAATTAGAAAGTTAATGAGAAACATTAGAGGATAGCCTATGAGTCCAAGACTATGAACCATCTCAACTTCACTCTATTTCAGAGATGACAGGTAACTCTGGGTTCAAACGCCTTGGTCCGTTAGCAGCCCTTGTTCTAGTTGGGGGTGTAGAGCCAAATGGATTAGGAGGCATAATTAACTTTTCTCCATCTCCTTCCAACATTTGAACCACAGCTTTCATGGTTGGACGATTTGCTGGGTGCCACTGAATGCACCAAAGTCCAACAATAGATAACTTTCTTGCAATTTTAGTGTCCTGCTCTCCTTCTATATGGATTTGTATGTCTTCATTGTTCTCTAGAAGATTGTAAATCCATTGAGGGTAGTAAACTTGGCTGCTATTTTCTGCCGTGACATTTGTGATTTTTCTTCCTCCAACCATTTCAAGTAGTAGCATCCCATAACTGTAAACATCTGATTTATATGATACATTGCCAAAGTTTCGAGAAAAGATCTCTGGTGCAATGTAACCCAAAGTGCCCCTGGCTGTGGTCATTGACACAATGCTTTGATCCTTGGAACAAAGCTTGGCCAAACCGAAATCAGATATTTTGGGTGTGAATTTGTCATCTAAGAGTATGTTATGAGGTTTGATATCAAAGTGGAGTATCCGTTTGTCACAATCTTCGTGAAGATACTCAATTCCTTTGGCTATACCAAGGGCAATATCATGAAGCCTTCCCCAACCCAGAAAAAGGTCCTTTGTGTCAGCTGAAGTTATGAATTTCTGCAACGAACCATTTGGTAAAAATTCATAAACCAAAGCTCGTCTGAATCCATCTGCACAGAAGCCAACCAAGCGAGCCACGTTGAGATGGTGAATTTGACACATTGTTTCCATTTCATTGATGAACTCTTGTCCATTCCCTGTTGAAGTGTTGAGGAGCTTAACAGCGACTTGAATTTCATTAGATAACTTCCCTTTAAAGACAGTTCCATAAGCTCCTTGTCCAAGTTCATCCTTGAATTGATTTGTGATTCTCTTTATATCTGCATACGTGTATCTGGCAGGCCTGAGTGCTTTGTAGTCCTCTAAAAACCGTTTTATTTTTCTGTAACCCTGCCTCTCGAGGCTAGCTGCATAGAAACAATAGACGATAATCCCAACTAATATGAGCAGAAATGGGCCTAGGATTTCACCTGCAAATACAGCAACATATACAATATGTAATAAATTGATTGTAGAACTTTTATCTCAAATATATGAAATGAATCGTTGGCTGAAGAATCTTTACTTGCAAGTACTATCCCTTCAGATGGACCTGCTAAGATAAATAAATGTATATATGAGCTTCACACACAGATTTTAAATGCACTGTTAATGAAGTTATTAAAATTGCAGAAAAAATTGTACCTTTATGAGGGCTGTGGATACATTCAGGTTCACGTTCAACTTTGTTTTCTCTTAATTTACATTGTCCACCTTTTCGTTCGCATTTTTTGCAATCTGGTTTGCGCCAAGATAGACTTACCCGGTTATTGTTCTCGTAAAATGAATAGGGCACTGATACATAACCGCGAATTCTGGTGCATGATAAAAGGGGATTGTCCATGATTCTCTCTGCAGATGGTATAGCTATAACTTCATAGCCACCGACATCGAGGCAAGAAAAGTTCCCCCATTGTGGAAAGTATCCGCTATCTGCATTTCTATGAGACGTCCCTGAGCAATTAAATAATGCATATCCGCCTGAGTCATAATGATCTTTGGACAGAAAAGGAGATGCGGATAAATTGAGATGAGCAAGGCATCCTTCAGGGTCAGACACAGTTAAGAGCTGTGATTTATAGTCTATGCTGGTGACTAGAACCTTGATAGATAAAGGCAGATGGAGCACTGTCTGATTTGTTTCAGTACAGTGTAGATCAAAGCCAGAATTATAGCCACACCATTCTGGTTGTTTTCCTTTGAGCCTAAACGGGAATCGAATGTCTGGTCCATCAGCATTGCACCTTGATTCTATGCATGGATCAGGGAAACCAGGTTCTGCAGAAATAGTTAAGAAGCAGAAGAATAAGAAAGCGGTTCCTTTTCTGAACAGAATGGCCATTCGGCCAAGCCTGACAGGCAACTGTTGTTTCATATATCTTTTGGTCTTCATAAAATCTGTGGTTACGATGCTTACACTTGAAATGTAAGATACAGTTATGTGTATGTTTGAACAATAGAAATGCAAAGGAACAAAATTACAACTACAATGCTGGGGAATCACCCCATGGAGTTTTGGAGGAACCTTCGTCGCTATTAACAGTGGCCTGACCCACAAGACTAGTATTCCATTAACGCTATCCACCAAGAAGAGTCAAGAAAACACCATGAAATTTCTAGAAAAATGATGGCATACACCCCCATTGAGAAATGCCTCCTTTCTTTCTTGACCATACTAGTCGTCTATCCACGATCAATCAGATATCATACGTATCCAAGAAAAAACATTTTATCTATTATTTTATTTTTAATTTATCAAGACATGGAAAGGTATTGAAGACCTTTTATGAATTACAAACATTTCACCACTATAGGTTGTTTAGCAACCGTAATTTTGGTCTTTTATTTGAGTTCTTAAACTCAAATTATGTGTAATATTATGCATATTTACATACAACTTTTCAAATACTACTGAGTTACTATATTTGTTGAACCGAATCTTACGTTTTAAAGACTTAAGTGGTAGACAAATGTGGACCAATCTAAACAATGATGGGAGTAGAAAGTAATGTAGAGATCATGAATATGCAAAAGGCATGGTAACGAACGTAGGAAATGTTACGGGAAAATGCGAATGATGTGAAGTGTGAACAATAGAAATTTTGGAATGAAACCAAATTCCAAACATTTCATTGTTTTCCTTTACATAAAAAGTCCACACGCATTGATAGGTAGTGGTGGATTGAGAGTTATCATTGACACCGAGGCACCCATAATTAATGCATGTCTTATAGTCAAGCCGTCGATATAGTATTGACTTGGACAAATTCTCAAGACTTATATTTCGTATTACTGACTCCAAAACCTTGGTTTCATTAATTACTTTAGTATACTTAGTTCCCCCCCCCCCCCCCAACACCCCCTCCTTGTTTTTATCTTTTTACTATGACTGATTTATTTATACAGCAACCGAAATATCTTGTCTGTTGAAGTTTTTTTTTTTTGGGGTCCCTTTCTTTTTTTGTTTAAATCTTCAATATTCTGCCAATTAATGTAGATCCATTAAGTGAAGATGCAGACACTTAAAGAAACAAAGATAACAATAAACAAGTTTGTGGTGGATTTGGAATCTCCAATCCTATTCAAATTTAGAGTGTTAGAGGAATTTGCATTCCTATTACCAGTGACGTGACCCCCAGGACTAGTCTTCCAATAACGCTATCTTCCATTAAGAGACAAGAAAACACGATGTGGGAAATTTCGAGGAAAAATAATGGCATAAGTTAGAAATCCCACTCCCATTGACAAATGCCTCCTTTTAATCTTATAATTTTTTAAAATAATTTTAAATTTAAAATCATTTAATATAAATATTTTCAATATATAATGGTGATTTCTCCGCGTAACAAAATTTCGAACGCATCGTGTATTTCTTTACATGGAAAGTCCACACCACAATAATTAATTGGTGGGGGTGGTTGATTGATGGTATTTATCATTGACTCCAAGTGGCCCATAATTGATATCTTTCAGCCAAGACGTCGGCGTTGCGTTTAGATTAGACAAATTCACAAGCCTATGTCGTAAATTATACAATTTTTTTTTTTGTTACGTTAAAATTAGATAAGTTACTTATGTTAAAATTATACAAATTTTTTAGTTAGGATAAAGTTAGAGTAATTTTTTATTTTTAAAATATATGAGTTTCTTTTACAAAATATTTTATTTTACTTTTAAATTTTTGAACTAAAATGTCTTTTATTAATTTAAATATATATATTTTTATTTATTTTAATTAAAAAAATTATTATTTTATTTTTATTTGTTTATAGTTGGCTATATTATGTATTTATTTTTTAAATTTAATTTAATTAAAAATTAGACTAAATTACATATTTTAAAAACAGAAATATTTTTATAATTTTAATAAAATTTGAAAGAAATTCGTATAATTTATTTATTTATTTATCGTTACAAGTCTTGTCCTGACTCCGTTCCTGTAAGAAATTATGATCCCGGGCTACTACCCTTTGGTGTGTTGGAGGAATCTTCATTGCTATTAACAGTGAGCTGACCCAAAAGGTTGGTCTTCTATTAACGCTATCCGCCATCAAGAGAAAAGAAAACACTGTATGGGAAAATTTCTAGGGAAATTGATGGCACAAGTTTGAGAATCCCAGCCTTATCGACAAATGTTTCCTCTCTTTCGTGATCAAACCAATCAACCGCACTCCGTTATTTAAATTGAATCACCACCCCACCCCCACCGTAGTTGCTCATCACTCCCAGTCCCATGGGATCCTCTTGGTTTGATCTTTGAATGATCTTCTTCTCCTTGTTTAATTGAGTTTATCATCTGACCTCTCTCCGCGATGACCCAATTTCTGATCTTTTTGTTTTTTCTCATTCCCACTATTGTTCTGTACTTGTTTGTTCCTGCAACTCGCATCGATTTCTTCGTTCCCTATCAACCTGAAGACCAAGTTAGTAATATCAGCAGTTATTACAAAATGGCATGTGAGAACAACAGAACAGTGATGTACGTAAATTATGGTACTGACCATTTGCAGGCCCTCTTTGCCACTAATTCCACTCTCCGATCCGTCAGCGCCGGATTCGACAACAATAATTGCTCTACCATCTTCACTTTTCCTTCCTTCACATACAACGATATCCGCCAACATTATTATCTCGAGGAAGAAACAAAACTAGAGATAGAACACTATCCTTATTATAATCCTTATTATTATTATTATGATTCTAGTCCTCATGATAGCCATAGCCGCACTAATTATTATGGGAAAGCGAAAGGAATAATATACATCAACTGTCAAAGTCCAATTCCTTCTGCTCGGCACGGGGTTAGCCCAGAACCATGTAGGAGAGGGCATTATTCATATGTTATGCCTTTAAATGCAAGCGTTTTGCAAGTGCCGGAATTTTGCAGCATTGACTTCACTTTGAGGTTACTGCCGAGGAGGTCCAGGACATGTAATAAGAAATGTTCAAATCCAGAAGATCACATTGAGATGGTAAAGGGGCTTGAAATCAGATGGCGAGCAAGCCCCTGCGTGGACACCGACAGCAAATGGGAGCACTCTTATGGAAATTTAGGTGAGTTTGCTAAAATTTCTGAACCTGATATACTAATGTATGAAAATTTTATTTCTAACTTGTATAATCTTTATCAATTGGGTAATTTATGTCATGTGATTTGGCCTAAAATCAAATTACTCTTTTATGGTTCAAAGTATTTTATTCAACTTTTTTATAATTTATTTTGTTATCACTTAGCTACTATGATATTTTTTTGTCTTTAAAATAATCATGTGAATGTTAAGATGATAACAATTTTATTGTTAAATGAATGTTTCATTTATGCTTTGAACATTTTTATGGTCTTTTGGAGCTATTAATGGGATGAAGGTGATATTTCAAACATAAGACTATACATTTGATGTCAACAATAGTATGAATCTTTATAAACAAATATTTAATAATAAATTTCATTATTTTAACAATCATGTGATTTTTTTTTTTGAAGTTTAAATCTAAAATACTGCATAATGATTTAGTTGCAGTTGAGTCAAATTAAAAGTGTGTTTAATCATACACTTTGAATCAGAGAAACAGAATGAGTTGGGACCAAATCATACTGTAATTTAGACTTGTCTAATATAGGAATATGAAGAATAGCACATTAACTCCGATTCATTTGGTTCATGGTTTACATGAGCAAGAGTCAATTGACATCATAATTTTTGGCCAGACACCATGCTTAGAATAATTACAATCAGGGACCAATCTATGAGTTACAATTTAAGGGCAGCCACCCTTCCCCCCGAAACTCTCCTCAAACAAAAAAAAATTATAGACAGTATATATGTATAAAATATCATTGTCTCTCTAAAATTTCAAAGTATTAATATATGTGTTAAGTGCATATTTTTGCTCTCCATGCTATTATTTTCTTATTCTGCCTCAACCATGTACAATCATATATTTTCTTTATTCTTTGACTGGTTTGGCTATGGTGATTTAAGACAGCATATTGACAGAATCTATGTTATGTACAATGCAGAGTGTTGCCTTGCGTCTCGTATAGGTAAGCAGCTAAATTTCAGTTTTTTCAGCCGTCCGCGTTCTCTTATTTAATTAAAAAATTTTTTTTTCTATTGAATGCGGAGGTATAATCTCTTTATTTTTAAAAAAATTAAAATCAGTTGTATATATTAGGAATAAATTTTGACTTGTAGTTTTTTTTTTTTGGTCTTATATATATGTGTGTGTATGCGTCTAAAAGCCTATTATCAACTCTAGAAAAACATTAAAAAAAAAAAAGCCAAGTTACAAAATAAGATCCACAATGTAATTACAATCATGATATTATTACATATAAATTATTCTCTTTTTTTTTTATTTAAATATATTGATGAAAGCATATATAATTTCACTTGAAGGTAAAATATAATTAAAATACCTTGAAAAATAATATTTATTTTTTATTAAAAATAATGTCTTTTAAAATTTTATTTTAATGTTATTTATTTTGTATTAAAAATCATATATTTAATTTATTTTAATTTTAAAAATTGATTATTTTTATATAAGTCAAATACATATTTAATACTTTTTGTATTATATTAATAATAGATGTAAGAATATTTTGGTTAAAATAAATATGATTGGAGTTTATCTTTTATTATATTCAAGGTTTGTGAATATTTTCATAACAAAGAGAAGACTATATGTAATTTGATTGTCTATCAAAGAACAACGTGAGACTAATAAACCCTTTTTTTAGCAAATTTTTTCATAATATTTTATATTAACAACTGAGTCGAAGATTTGAAAATTAGCCCAAGCTCTTTATAATTGAAAGTATCCTATATATTCAACTCTTCTATAGTTTTTGTTATCACTAACCACTATGTGATATTTTCTGTCTTAGAAATAATGATGTAGTGAATGATAAAAATATCAATAACTTCATTGTTAAGAGGGTGTTTCATCTATATTTTGAACATTTTCGTTGTCTTTGAAGGCTATTACTAGGATGAAGGTGATATTCCAAATATAAACTATTCTTTTTAATTCCAACAATAGTATGAATGTTCAAGATACAAAGGAAATGAATATTTAATATCAAATTTGTTCATTGCTTTGATAATCATGTGATTATTTTGTTTAAGGTTTGGATGTAAAATACCATGGTGATTGCGTTGTAGTTGAGCAAACCACAAAAATGTTGAACCATACAATTTATAAAGGGAAACAAATTGATTTTGGACCAAATCATAAGGGGATAAAATTGTAATTTCTCCTTATCAAATTTAGGATCCAAGAATAGGGCATTAGTTCTATCAATTTGGTTTGAAGTTTACGGATGACTGAGCCAATTGACATTGTAATTTTTGGCCGGATCACCATACCTGGACTAATTACAACACTGTATGATTATATATTTTCTCTTCTATTGTTTGACTGGTTTGGTTATGGTGACTTAAGTTAGTATATTAACAGAATCTACATCGTGTACAATGCAGGGTTTTGGCAGCTAGCGTTTGCTACCGGTAAGCGACTAAATTTCATTACTGTTGGCCAAGGATTAAACTTACAAAGTTGTGATAATATCAACTCTAAAGGAACATAACCGAAAAAAGCTAAGTTTTAAATTAAGATCCGCAATTATAATTACAATCATAATATTGTTGTCAATATAAGTTCAGCAATTGTATCAATCTTTTAACTGCAACCTACTTTTTTTTTAACAATTTTTTTCTTGACATTTTATCTTAACGATTTAGCCGCACATTTTAAAAAAAGCCCAAATCCTTCGTTAAAACTCTAAGGGGTCTTGGTTTTGTACTTTAATAAGCTGAAATATATATATGAATTATATATAGTAATAAATTTTTATTTAAGTTAATGTCAGATATTTTTTTTAATGACTACTTATATGGATCAATCTATACTTCACATAATGTTAATTTCGCTTTAAAATTGCTTATTGTTTCTATTTTTGTTGTTATTTGTACCTTATTCTTAACATACCTAACTAATTAAAGAATGCGTACAGTTTATTCGATGTACTCTTAAGAATTCTCTTTAATAATTCTGAAATTTTATTCTTTTTCCTTCAGTCATAGCTATCCACTTATCTTGACCATTTTTCGTTTTTCTTTTTACTTGTCATAATTTCAACAGCGATTTGGCTTTCAAAATCAAGTAAGACTTCTTCCTCCATTGGAACATTATTTTTCTTTTTCTTTTTTTTGGCCATCTATTTCCTTACGTAGCATGTTATATTAGAAATCGGCCCCCCTTTATAAGGTAAATGTTTAATTGTTCAAGATAGAAAACACAAGATATCAAAACTAAAGTTTTACTCAAGATAATTTTATGCCAAAAAGAGTAAGCAAAATAAAACTTCAATGGCAAAATGTGAGTTAGAGAAGAGAAGAACATCACAATATATACAGCTTCAAATCTAAAAACCAAATCTATTTTTCTCTCTTCAAACAGAATCTCAATTTTATAGAAACAATTATAGTACAACAAGGAAGTCATAACAAGTCACTAGGCTAATCTCCCATTAGCTGATCTCCCTTCTTACCTAACTAGGATGCTAAGTCGGCTTCTCATTAGCTGATCTCCCACGTCACCTAGCTAAGATGCTAGGTTGACTTCCAATTAGCTAATGTCTCTCCTCAATCCTCGCCTGAAGACACCGTCTCCTTTGTTACCTAGCCATGCTGAGGCTGGTTTCCCCACTCACTTAGCCAAAATGTTTGGCCGATGTTCGGTTAGGGCAGTCTCCTTGCTCACTTAACTAAGACACGAGGCTATCTCCCACTTGGATCTAGCTCCCATACCCTTACGGATCCTCACCTGACCTACCACAGAGCTTATCACAGAGAAGTAGAACACCTGCACAACCACTCTCAGTAACCACTAGCAAAATATACGTTGTACATCGTAGCATCCCCCTTAGCTATCTCCAGTTTGCATAAAAAATTAACAAAAGAACCCTAGGTCCACTGACTTACCAAGGTAAAAAAGAACCTCCCTAACCATTTCTAGGCAACACTTTCCCATTTTCTTAATTGCATATACCCCCCCAAAAAACTATCTCTCACATAGTTCTCTTAATCAAGAAAACCTACAAACTTAATCATTGAAGTCCATAGCAAAGTCATGGCTGTGCTAGGTTTTTGACACTTGATCCATGTGGATATGTCCAACACCAGTGCTCTTCTATTTGCAAATCCATCATTAGGCACTAAGCGCCTGCACTCTTTGACTTCGCCTAACGCTGCTATTCAATTAGAGAAGTATTAATCATTGGGCACTGTGAGAAAACCCACTGCGTACTTTACCAAAAGAAATTAGATTTACAATTATTTTAAATACATGAGCGGAAGATTAAAGAGAAGTGGAGAAGATCTACAGGGGAAAAATATATGATGGAGCTCAAAAAATTGCAATGAAATAATAGTTAGGAAGACCAAGAAATCCTCTTAACCATGTAAAACTTGTAAGCTTTGGTCAAGTCAACATAGCTTAATCTCGACAACTAGAAATGGTATCACATTACACCATTCTCTTAGATTGATTGGCTGTAAGATCTAACTTAAATCATGATTCTCCCTAGATGTGTATAGGCTGCTCCTTCCAGAAAATTCATAGTCAAGATCTTATGATTAGTCAAAACTACACCCAAGGTTTCAAGCCATTGTACACCGAGCACTAAATTAATCCCATACATATATATATATATATATAAACCATCCAAAATGTATACCCTTGTATGAACAACTTCATTGCCACACACTTAATATGGAAAAGCATGAACTCACCACAGCTTGTGACGACTTGATATTCTAGTTTAGTTTGTAAAGGAAATAGAAGCTTTTAAGCTTTTTTACATTTTTAAAAATTATATGTGCTCCAAAGTCCCGATGTCTACCACAGCTTGTGACGACTTGACATTCTGATTTAGTTTGCAAAGGAAATAGAAGCTTTCAAGCTTATGTTTGAGAATAAATTTCTCCTTACAATTATAACAGAGTCCCTTCTCTCTCTTTGCCCTTAAACTTAGCAAAAGAAAATCTTTAAAAGGTATGAGATAAGTATGGATTATTAAGCAGTGGTGGTTGGAAAAGATGGTACTTTCTGAAGAGGTTTAGGCTATAAAATTGACTAGTATTTCTATTGTTAGTAGGATCGACAGTAGTAGTCCTCTCTACTCCCTAAGGCTTAAGAAAAGTGGATTGAACAGTCAAATGCTTATGTTCATGGAACATTGCCAATGAAAACTATATGGAAATATCAAATAACTATTAACTTGAGCAATAATTAATAACTCCTACTTCAAATGTCATACAACCTATTACGAAGTAACTAGCCAAGCCTCATATAAGATCAATAACTCTTGTATGGAGTTCCTCAAAACTCACTAGATCTCGTCTGTATGGCTCCAAGCTGCTTACATTACTTTAAAGCCATGTGTTAGGATCATAAAAAGGATTCGATCCAAAGTTGATCATTGAAGCTTACTTTTAATATCCTATGAACCCGAGAACTATTTGCCCAACATTCACTTGTACCAAGTGTAAGCTGGTCTAGTCATATGCAAATTAAGAAGCTAACTTGATTTGTTGTTCAACTAATGTAGTATACACGGCAAAAAATTCCTATATCTTGAACAACCAATCATCAACATTTGATCTATCAAAATAAAGGAAATCGATCTTCTTGACTTTAAACCTGTAAAATACAAAGATTGGAACATATGAACTAGCTTCATCTAGGTCCTAACATATTCTAGAACATACACCATGTCCAAGCCTTGGTCTCTACAACTGATGACAACCTTCAATTCTCATGGTTTTCCTATCTCACAATCCCCAAAATCAGACCAGTAACCTTTAATTCCCTGGCCAAAGTGACTACCCCAACGCCTGAGAACTAATACGTAGCTCACTAAGATTTAGACCCCCTTCCTGCAAAATAAATATGAACCTAGAATAATGTTATTGCATAACCAAATATTTGAATTTGTGTACAGTGCTTTGTTGGTGTGCAGTACAATTTCTGGTTGGATTCCCAATTTTATATGGGTTCTTGCTATATAAATGGAGGAGGCGGCATTCGTCTGAGTTTGACATCATTGAGGATTTTCTCCAAAGTCACAATAATATGATGCCCATCAAGTACTCTTACTCTGACATTAAAAGAATGACTAATGGTTTCAAGAAAAAGTTAGGTGAAGGAGGCTATGGTGCTGTGTATAAGGGAAGACTTCGAAGCAAGCGTGATGTGGCTGTGAAGTTATTAGGAAAGTCAAAAACTGATGGGCATGAATTCATCAATGAAGTTGCCACCATTGGAACCATTCATCACGTCAATGTGGTGCAACTGATAGGATTTTGTGCAGAGAGAACAAAGCGAGCTCTTGTTTATGAGTTCATGCCCAATGGATCTCTTGATAAGCACATACTTTCTCAAGAGCAACAAAATTTATCCATTAGCTATGAGAAAATCTATGACATTTCTCTTGGTGTGGCTCGAGGAATTGAATACCTACATCGAGGTTGTAACATGCAAATCCTGCACTTTGATATCAAACCTCACAACATTCTTCTTGATGAGAATTTCACTCCGAAGATTTCAGACTTTGGGCTAGCAAAGTTGTCTCCAATAGATAAAAGTATTGTGTCTCTGACTGTGGCCAGAGGTACAATGGGATACATGGCTCCTGAATTGTTTTACAAAAACATTGGAGGCATTTCATACAAAGCTGATGTTTATAGTTTTGGGATGATGTTGATGGAAATGGCAGGAAGAAGAAAGAACTATAATGTTATGGAAAATTCATGGCAAACCTACTTTGCCAAATGGATTTATGACCAGTTTGAGGAAACAATACTTAAGAGCAATGCCACAGACGAGGAAAAGAAGATAGCCCAGAAAATTATTGCAATAGCCTTACATTGTATTCAGATGAGGCCAAGTGATCGCCCCTCAATGAGCAAAGTCATAGAGATGCTTAAAGGAGATGTTGAGCCATCAGAGGTTCTGCCACCAGAACCTTTTTGGCATACACAAAGAATGACAACTGAAGAGGTATACTTTGTATCGCCTGGAGGTCATATAGATCAAAACCCAGAGCAATAAGAACGACAGGGTTGGGGTGGCCACAGCTACAACTTCTGGTGCTTCAAAAGGATGATTCAAGAAGCAATTCAATTTCAACATTAACCTATGTCTCAAGTCTATTGGGGAATTAAATAAGATGATAATTGTGTGAAATAGACAAGCTTACTTAGTGTCTAGATTTTTTTGCGCGAGTGTGCAGACACTAATCAACATGATCTAAGGTTAATTTAGGTAATTAATTGAATTACATGGCCCTTGATTGTTTTGCATAATCTACAAAGCCATTTGGATCAATAAAAACTAGCATGGTAGCGAACACACTTTTAACAGCTAATATCTTGTAGCCCAACAGACGTCCTATATTAATTTAAGAAATAATCCAAGGTGATGTTTCTATAATTTGGGCATTTACTTTAGTCTTGCAATAACATCAATCAAAAGCCTCATTTGCCACTTTTACTCTTTTTAATACTTACAATTATTTAAAAAAAAAAATTATTTCCTTTAACTTAATTAAATACTTGTCGTTAGCTAGGTGGTGTCTAAAACTAAAACTTTGTAGCACTCATGACCAATTCCCCACCAGCGTCCAATAAAAGAAATACCATCTACAACAAAATAAACAAAATTCTGAATCGGCCAAAAAAGGAAATACAAGATTGCTGAATTTTTGTGACTTGGCTTTTGGTCTACCTTATGTATACAAACGTATCATTGCTTTTAATTAGTTTCGAAGATTGTGTGAATTTTAAACAAAAAGTTCTTCATTATAAAAAAAAAAAAAAGTAAATTATATTTTATCTGTATAAATTGAGATTTAATTATAAAATTAACATATATTTTTTAAAATATAACAAAATACTTTTTTAGCTTTAGACTAAAGTAAAAGCACTAAATTGTACTTAAAATTAAATATGAGGTCACATGATTTTGATTATAATTCCAATGTTTGACTTGATATATGAATAAGCCCCAGTCCAAGCTATAGTCCAAGGATGCAAAGTCACGAGAATCACCACACACTTCATTTAGAAACCAAATTTTAAGTTACATGAAAGTAAGATTACAATGGTCAATAAAAAGGAATTTCAGACATTTCCAAAAGATCACCATTTGTGACTTTTCAACATATCATATGCACTCTTTTTAACACCTTAAAAGACTAACATGTGCAGTACTTTCCAGCAAGTAAACTTTAAGCTTCTAAAACAGCACCAAACTTGGCACTTTATAATTGGAATTCATGCTTAGAATGTGGAATTCTTGTTTTTTTTTTTTTGTGTTTCTTGTAAGTAAACTTACTCTTAGGGATATTATTGTAATTTTACTTTAGCTCTAGGTCTACAAATAGTGGTGCCCATTACTTGTAAAGACACTAAAGTATTCATTCACTAATTATATTCGCTTCTCTACTCTTTTTATACCTATAGTACCAGAGCCTTAGGCTCTCTATCTCATGTTCTATGGCCTTCATCCCTAAGGCATATCTCTCTTTTATCTATTGTTTGGCCCCATATCATCCCAAACACCATAGAAATCCCCATAGATGTTGCCAACTGACTCATTCCAAGATGCTAGACTTCCACCACCATCACACACGCCACCACACAAGGATGATATTTCCTACACAGTCTCTCGTGTTGGTAAATGAAAGTGCGTGAAGGCTCCTCTCCAATTGTTGTTTGCCTAAAACTAATCATCGGCCACTATACCTCCAAGCCCAACCATGTTTCTTATTTGTTTAGACCTTGTTCATGGTGTAATGTCCGATATGTTGTAAAAACACTAGAACGGGTCAAATTGAAAAGTAAGTCTCCTAAGATGAATGATTTAAGGCCAAATAAAATTTAGATAAAATTTTAAATAATAGAAAATGAAGATTTGAACTTTAAGTTATCCAGAAACCGGGGCTGGAGTAATTCAAAAAATTTGTCGAAAGACCAGTGACATTTTTGTAAATAAGTGTAATTTTAGAAAAACACACAAAAGGACTTTTAAAACGAAAATTTTGAGTTGTCCAGGGTTCTCAGAAGCCCCAAAAACTATAGGAAGCCCCAGGACCAATAAAACCCCTCCAGTGCATTTTTTCTAATATCAGTTGACCTGAACTTTGACCGATTTATTCGAGAAAGTTTTAACTCTAATGTGAGTGATTCCAAAGGCATTTTATTAAATTAGGAACCTAAATTTTATAATGGAAAAGACGGTCCTAAAAAAGGAGTTAAAACGAAATCAAACCAAAAATGTCATTACGAAAGGGCAAAAATAGAAACAATTTTAAAAAAGAAGCTTCTTAATTCTTCTTTAAAGCCCACGTCCTCCCTCTCCTTCCTTAGGCCAACTTTCTTCTGCCCAATTTCATAGCTCCTTAAGCACATAAAAAAGAGGGAATTTTGGAGAAAGAAAGCAAGGCAAAAGGTGAGAAAAAGTTAAGAATTTCATGCTTCTTCTTCTTGGAACCTTCTTCCTCTTCTCTTAAGCTCTCTTTCTATGGTTTTAGAGATTAATATGGTTCTATTTTGGCCTTAAACCAATGGGAAAAAATTGGAGTTTCAAAGAGGAAGCTAAAGCAAGGAGAAGGACTCTTGAAGGGAGCTTGAATTCAATGTACTTTCTCCTCCTTTGTTGCTTCTTCTTCTTCTTCTCTTCCATGGTGTGGGACACCTAAAATAGAACCATAAAAGGGGGGAAGTTTTTGTTCTATAACCAATAAGAATTCATTAAATTAGGCTATGGGAAGATGGAATACACCAAGAAATTGCATGAAAAGCTAGTAGAATTCAAGTTGAAAAAGTGTAGTTCATTTGTAAGAAATGTAAAAAAAAATTTAATTTATGAATTTCCTTGGCCATCTAAAGGTTCCATTGAGCTCGTAAGACTCTTAGAAACCTCCCCAAGTGGCTCTCCCATCAAGAAAAACTCAAGAACTTCAAGCACCCCTTTTAGTGTGCTTGTCTAGACCTAGGCTAGTTCATATAGCTAGGAAGTGTTTTAATTTATTCTAACCTTGGTTTAAGATTCCATATGATGTTAGAAGATGGGAGGAGCCATTGGAAAAAATTTAGGAGCCATGGAATGAGAGATGGAGAAATGGTATCCATAATGGTGTCTTAAGAAGCAGCTTGGCTTTCTAATTGTGCAAATGGTTATGTGATGGCTTCAAGAGCCTTGAATAGGGTCAAGAAGCCTAGAAATGAAAAGAGAATGGAGTATAGAACTTAAATTACAAGGGTTGCTTCAATAGGCCACCAATGGAACTATTATGTGAACCATGGAATCATTTATGCTCTTTAAAAAAAGTGTAGTGTCCTGGCTTGTTTCAAGAGTTTAATTGTGTGCTATTTATGATACTTAGGCCAAGAGAACTCCAATCCACCTAGGTGTGTTTGTGGAACCAAAAAAGGGAAGGACAAAGATCAAAAAAGGCCTGCATCCATTCAAGGTAGCTCTCCACCTTCTTCCTTTGCATTCTTGTATGCATATGTATGTCATTGTGTTTGTATATACTCTTGTAATTTGGTAACATGCCACATGATCTCTTGAAATTACATTGTTACCAAATGTGTATTCTTAAATGACTTTGAAAGCGAGATTGGCTCATAAGGATGAGATGATGTCAAAAGTCTTTTAAAGTGGGTAAGGATATGCCAAAAGTCTCAAGGCATGGGTGAGACTAAGCCAAAAGTCCCTTGGATGGATGACGCTAAGTCAAAAGTCTCCAGGCCAAGAGTGAGACAAAACCAAAAGTCTCTAGAGCAAGAGAATAATTTTGATGTGTAAATGTGGCATGAAAATTGTAGCTTTGCACACTTTATGTTTTTATGATTGTGCTATTGATATATGTATGCCTTGAATGTATGTGAATGGATGTATGTGAACTATTGAGATTCTTGGAATCTCACTCCCCTCCCTCTTCCATCTTCAAATGTTTAGGTAGCTCTCAAGAATTCAAGAATGCAAGCCAAAGGAGTTGAGAGGTTATGTTTTGATCATTGTGTAATTTGATGTTGTAGTTGAATGTCAAAGTAATGATGAACATACTATTTTTGTGATGTAAGACCTTTAGTAATTGTAATATGATGTACAGATACTATATATACTCTATGTAACATGAAAACAATAGAAATATGAATTTTGAGTCATGGATGGCATGTATGTATTAGTGTATTATTGGGTGTGAGATAGTCAAAATAAAATGCATGAGGTTTAAGACCACTTAGACAGTGTCTATAAGTCATATTTATACTTTTAAACTTATCCAAGAGATGCTAAACATTTAAAAAGACCATTTGCGCAAAGTTGGTGCCTTAAATGGAGCAAAATTTACCAAGATGGTGAGCTCTACTACTTTTATCCAAATGAGCTCTTCTTGGTCTAAAATTTGACATGCATCTAAATCTTGTTGAGAGCTTTTTGAAAAGCTAAAATGTAGTAAAGGTCTATGGAATATTTGGTAAATTTTTAAAATTAAAAATTTTTCTAATTTTTGCTATTGTCACTATAGCTTTGGTCCAAAAGAAATTCTATCACTTAGGGCCCAAATGATATCCAATTGCCACGAAATTTAATAGAAAGAAATTAGACATTCCCAGTGACTTGTGCCAACTAGAAGCACTCCATTGGGATATCTAAAGAGGGAGATATGAATTTTTAAAATTTCTATCTAGTATCAAACGTCCACACTAACCCAAGTTACTATTTGATTGGTCTTCGAGGTCTTGACGTGCCTAAACTAATCTAGAGTTATTTTTCCCCTTCAATTAATATCTGTAGATTTTCAAATTAGTATTATTTGTATGGATTGGATTTTTGTGAAATTAATTGGATATTTTTTAAGTTTATAGCAAAAAATTATGACAGTACTAGTAGCCAGTCAGACCTCTGTATCTTTTTGAATATCAAAAGTCTTTTGTATTATGTTTTATGACCTAAAAGTATTTTTAGTATAAAGTAAACATGTATAGCTTTCCAGAATGGTAAAAAATGCATGATTTTGATTTGTTTAGAATTAGTTATAATTTTTCAAAATTTGTGATAGAAGTAAGAAAATTCTAGCTGAAATTGTATTCATGAATTTTATGTATTCCTTTGCCATACACTAGCTCTAGGCCAATTTTGGGGATGAAAATAAGTTGTATCTATGTAATTAAATATGAGAATATGATACATAAGCTCACATGGTCCACAGGACACCGAATGAAAATTTTATATGCTATGTAATGCTAAAATATTCACTTTTTATATGTTATTTTCTTGTATTCTTGTAAAATATATAACATGAGACTTGAAAATAGCATGAAGCAAAGTTAGAAATATATGGTGTTACATATGGTGTGTTCAACACATCACCCTTTTTTGGCTTGTTTTCCAGTAGCTATGACTAGTTCAAAACCTCTCTAGCCACTATACCTCCAAGCCCAGCCCTAGTCCTTTTATTTTAACCTTGTTCATGGTATGTTTAACTTACCACCCTTTTTAACTTGTTTTCTAGTAGCTATGACCAGTTTAAAACCTTTCCAACCACTTTTTTTGCCTTGTCTTGTACCTTATGGCCTCCAAAACAAGCTAAGTTCTAAGTTGGCCCTTTAGATAAGACTTCTCTAGCCATGGAGAAACAGACGGCTCCATCCAATTCATCACAAGACACAAATTAAATGGCCATAACTACTTACAATGGGCCAAGTCCTTAATGATGTTTGTCTTAAGCAAAAGGAAGGATGATTACGTTACTAGAATGATGGTCCAGCTGAAAAAAAAGGACCCAAAATATAAGATATGGAAGGAAATATAATATGGTCATTTCCTAGTTAGTCAATGCTTGGACAAGGATATTGGGCAAGATTTTATGTTCCATAACACTGCCCATAAAATATTAATAAAGACAGTATTTTTAAATTATTTAAGACCAAAAGCACTCTTCATGATTTTAAGCAAGAAAAGTTGTCAATAACCAAGTATTTTACTAAACTGATGCATTTGCGACAACAATTGGATGTCTTTAAAAATAGAGATTGGGCCAACCTCGAAGATGCTAAGAAAAATAGGGACATTGTAGAGAAAGAAAGAGTATTCAAATTTTTTATAGGCTTGAACTCATCTCTCAATGAGGTTAGCAAAAGAATTATTGGTTTAAAGCCCTTTCTTTCACTCTGTGGTGTGAAGGGAAGATAGTAGGAAGAAACTCATGATGGGCCCAGATGTAGCTGCTAGTACTCCATCTGATGGTTTTACCCTTGTGACTCAAATGTGAACCAGAATCATAATAGTAAATGAAAGAAAAGGAGGCCTTGGTGTGATCCCTATAAACACAAAGGCCATACTTGTGAAATGTGTTGGAAGATACATGAAAAACTAGTAGATTGGAAGCTAAATAAACAAACAAAAAACAAAGGGTATGTTACTTTAGAAGAAAGTGAAAAAATGAACAAATGAAATTGTCTATTTCAACAAAGATTAGGTGGAATGGCTCCAAAAGTTGATCAATCAAGGTTCATCATCCACTTCTAATGTTGCCACTGGAACTACAACATGAATTATATTAAATCAAATTTCTGTTTCCTATAACCAAGGTCTCATGGGTAATAATGACCCAACTTTAGGAATAGAGTCATTGTTTCATCGTCATCCTTATTTAAGAATTATGCCATAATATAATCTCTTTATACTCCTTCACACATTCACTAAACCTTAACCTTAACTTTTGCCACCCCATATAAGTCTTTAAATTTATTCATAATATAATAAAAAAACTATAAAATTCTACCTTGGAAGCCAACATTAGATTTTCAACAAATTTACCCTCACCCAAGTGTATACCCAAATCAACTCCTTTATGGTCACAAAACCCCACTCTTATCACTAACTTTACTCATGTTAGTCTTAGCTTTTAGTTCACAATATCAAGTCCCAATTTCATTGAAGTTGAAAATTTAAGGGGTGATAATGGTAAGGTAGCAATCCACTAGCTATTACCACTAATATATTCCCATTCCAAATTTAATGACTTCCCACACATCATATGATCTAACTCTTGTTCCTACACTATTTCAAGCTCTTATAACTCCTAACTTAATTCTAATACATTAAGCAAGTAAATTACTCACATTAGGCCTTGATCTTGTTTTTAACTACGCCTAGCTTAACTCATTCCCATTTAATTTTCTAAAACAACAAATGGATTACACTTTACCTAAGGATATTAGAATTGTGGGATTGGGTAAATGGACATCTCCTGCAAGCACGTAGTGAACAATTCATCCTACAATTTAATTCCAAGGCATCATGTAAGTTGAATTATCCAACAATCACCAACTTCAATTTACTGAGCATACTTACTAGACTTAATTGAAGAACTAAGTAATATTTCTCTTAGATCCACGTAAGGTAAGTTATTTGGGAGAAGGGCAGCCACTTACCAAGGATTACTGACTTCCACTTTACTTGCCAATCTCCTAATCAACAACCCACCAAAGTCTCAAGCCATCCCCCGGTTAAAAGAACAAGAGTAGCTGGAAAATAAAACTTCAACATATGGGGAAAATGCTTTAATAAGATGATGAAATTTTCAGAATTTCATCCAACCCACAACCTAATAATCAGCGACAAAAAGAAACCCAATCTAGTAACTTTACCCTTAATTGTGAATAAGGAGTAAGAACCTAAAGCTCAACCCGTACTGGGGCTGAAGCACAATGGGTTTTCTCCTTCCAAATGTCGGGCTCTTCACGGCAGTTGGGAAAACTACAAGGATGTAAGAAGTTCTGGCCAAATGGGAAGAAGCCGAAATGGTGAGGGTGGAAAATGGAAGAGAAGAGGATAACACCAAGACAATAAGATATGCTCACTACAAACGCTGTTGCACTTCAAGCTTGGGAGTCCCATGCGGGGCTGCCGTGGAGAAAATAGAAGGGTCTCACGACTGAACCAGAGATTTGAAGAGAACAGTACAGAAGCATTAAGACCTGGCCAATCGGACAAGAAGCAGCTGAGATTGAAGCAAAATAGCATTTGGGTTTTATAGATAGAGCTTTTTGGACCAGGAGAGAAAACGCAGAAAAGGGAAAATGGAAGAAAAGGAAGCTTTGGTAAAAAAATCTTGATGTATCTATGGCAATTGGGAAATTAATAATAAGAATGAGGGTCAATCTAACGTTTAGAGAAAAAGTGATCCAAAAGAGAAGGAAACGTGAGTGATGCATCAAGGTTCGAATCTGTTTCCTCATGAAATATGAAACCAAATGGCTGCCAACTACACTCCATTTTTGCTTCTGCCTTTGACTAATTAGCTTTTAACACAAAGTAGAAACTTTGCAAAATTTCCAATTTAAACTTATATTGTCTAAAATAAATTTTTACCCAAAAATTTAGTTGACACATCTTTTTCTTTTCCAGCAAAGTATACCCCATAATCTAAATTAACGTTAGGTTAACTATTTTGTTTTCTTAGTTGAACTTCCCTGACACCATAATTTCTACACCAAATTTTAAAATCTTTCATTAAATTTTTTATTATTTTCCTTTCTCTTGTTTATTTATTTATGTATTTATTTATTCGTTTATTTATTATTTGACTAAAATTTTTCAAGCCATCACACATAAAAACCATTAATAGGGTTATGAATACGTAAAATTAACCATTTTTTACAAAATAATCCAAAGTAAATCTTAATTACAAGTGAGATATCTTTACAAAGAATCAAGTATCAAAATGAGATCTAAGTACCAATTTCACATATACAAAATACAATGAATGCCTACACTTAGTATTTCATATCATAATTCACTAAGGTACTACAAGGGTAATCTTAAGCTTCACATACATTCAAAAGAGCCTAAACAAAATATGCCTAGTCTAGCTGATCAATTCTCCATTTACTTATCCTTTCCAAAGCTTTGAACCCTCACTTGGAAAATGTTGGCCCACAAACAGTATAAGATATAAAATCCTAGTAACCAACATGCAATTTCCATTCACATTTATTCACATAAGGAAATCAACAAACATGACATGTTCAAATAGTCATAAAGAATGAGTTTAATATTAATACCACCATTATTGCATACTAACATTGTATACAATATATAGTCATTAGCCAATAACTTGGGTATTCTATTCAAAACCCCTAAACATAGTTGGATATGAGCATAGCAAGGTCCGTAGAGGAGAATAGCAAGGCCCCATGACTTTTCCATTCTATTAGAACACTATTCAAGGTCCATGACAACTATTAGAACACACTAATGAGGTATACAATGAAAAATAATATAAGTAGTCAAACTTAATTATGACATCACAAATATAAATATGCATGTACAAGCAATTAAACATGATTTCTTAACAAATATGAATGGAATTAAACCCTAATTACCTTTAGTGATTCCTTCACTTCCCAAATAGCTATAAACACCTTTTATGCAAAAACACATACCTAAAGCAACCATGAATAATAAGCACATACTCATTAATCCAAAGGGACCCTTTCCTTAACAATCAAAACCCTATAAATCAAATAGTTTTAGCTTACCTAAGATTCTAAAGGTCACAAAACACTTATTTAAGCATAAGATTCCAAGCCTTATTAATGGGTCTCTTAATTTTTGCACATGAGAGAACCATCCTTATAAAATCAACCTTCAAGATGGATATTAGGCAAAATAACATCACAAATAGAGGGAAAACACTCATCTAATTCTTGCTCCTTCACCTAAGATAGTCCATAAACTCCAAATCCACCGACCTATGTATCTACATACACCAAATCAAAAACTAAATGGATTAAAAGGAAGAGGAAAAGGAAGGGATCAAGTTTCTTCTCAGTCACCTAAGCCAAAAGTCATGTTTTTCCTCTCAGATCTAACTCAAGATGCAGCACCCCCAAGCCTCTTTTATCTTTTTATGTTTTTCTCTTCTCTTTTCCCTACTGGTTGTTGCATCTACTGGTGTTTTAAGTGAGTTGAGGTCATGGGTCTAAATGGGTTATGGGTCATAAGCTCTCATATTCTTAATGGGCTTCCTTTTATTTTTGTTTTGCTTGTTTTGATTTTTGATTTTTTGACATTTTGACATTTTTATTTTTACTTTTTTTTTTTAACTTTTTTAATTTTTTTTGAATTTTTGGTCTTTTTCCTTTTTTAAATATTTTTTGTTTTAATTTTTGGTTTTAATTTCTTAAATTTTTTTATTTTGATTTTTTATTAATTTTTTTATTTTTGATTTTTTTGATTTTTTTTTAATTTTTCATGATTGATTTTTTATTTTGATTTTTTAGATCTTTCTTCTTTTTTTTTTGGGGGGTTATTTTTGTTGTTTGATTGATCTTATATATATATATATATATAATCTTTTTATGACCATTTTTTATTTTTTGATTTATTTCTTCAAGACTCGAGTATTAAACTTTTTCAATGTGTGTCGTGGCTTTTTTTTGTTGAGACTCTTCATTTTTTGTTTGCTCTTTTTTTATTTTTATGAAAAGAAAAAAGAAAGTAAAACTCACTTTTATCTTTTGTAAACAAGATAACTTTAAAATTGATAGATTTGTTTTAATTTACAAAAAATGGAGTTAATTTTACTTTACTATTATTCTGATTTTTATCTTATTTTTTTTATCATTTTTAATTAATTTTCTATGACCCCTTTTTTATTAATTTTTTTATTTTTTTTTTTAATTATTATTCTTTATACCTTTATTTATATATATTTTTTCTTTTTTGAAATGACACCTTTAAAAAATGATACTTCTTTTTCTAATTTTTTCTTTTTAATTTTTCATTTTTTTGGATCTTCCTTTTTATTACTTTTTTTAGTTAATTTTGTTAATTAACTGATTGATTTTTTCAATAATAATTTTTTTTACTCATTGATATTTTGTTTTTAATTTATTTTTTTATTTTTATGATTTTTTATTTTTGATGATTTGTTTTTAATATATGAACCTGAATTTAACCTCTGTGGATATATTTTTAATTTTAAGAAAAACACATTTGACTTTGCCAAAACCCTTACTTTTTTTTTTGGTAAATTGTAATATGTTTTATTTTTTGTACAAACTATGTAAAATTTTTGGAATTTCTTTTTTTTCTTTCTTTCTTTTCAATTATTTGATTTTCTTTTCTTGAATTTTTTTTAAAGACAAAACAGTTTGACGTGGACCATTGAAACCTTAAGTTAATTAAAGCGTAATTATCAACTTAATAAGGAACAAGGAAGCTTATTGTTGTAACACCATGTATTAACCTCATCTAGTCTTCACTTAGGCTTGATTACATGCAATACTAAAAAAAAAAAGGATAAAACCATGGCATTTTTATTACATTACGTTAGGGTTTAAATATTCATACCTCGTCTCGTAAACCCCCATGGACCCATCAATATCATTTTCTACTGAAACTATATCCATACAAATTATACATATCATAAAACAATCCATAAATCACAAATTTGAAGCCAAAAATCAAAAAAATGCAAATTTTTCCACAAGTCCAGAATTTAGATTTTTGGCACCGACTTTGAAAAATCATAATTAATTTTAGAAAAATAAAAACTCAAGCAAGTTTTGGAAATTTTTGGATGTTAACTTTGTACTAAAAATAGTTCCAAGCCATAATAACATCATCTGAATCATGTTTGATGACAAAAAAACTCAAAACGTTAGACTGTCCAACATTTCTAATACAACTTACTGATATAAACTTCAAAAATTCATAACTAATTTCACAAAAATCTAATCTAGCCAAACTATACCAATTTAGAAAGTTATAGATGTTAACTAAAGGGAAAAGATAATTCCAGACCAATTCAGAAGCCTTCAGAGCCTGAAAAATGATAGAACAGCAACCAAGGTCTGCTTGTGTCCCTGATACTAATTTGAAACTTTAAAAAAATTAGTTCTCCCTCTATAGATCTCCAATTAATGTGCTTTTAGTTGGTATAAGTCACTATGAATGTCTAGTTTCTCTCTAAAAATTTTTATAGCCATTAGACATCATTTGACCCACGTGTGATAGAGGTGAAGCTACTGATTATTTGTACAGTTTCACTGTCAAATTGAAAACATTTTGTCAATTTTGGAAATTCACCAAAAATTCTCTAGAGTCCCAAATAATATTCACTTTAGTTTCCCAAAAAATTCTTAGTAAGCCCTATATGCATGTCAAATTTTGAATCAAGAGGAGTTCATTTGGTCATATCTTAACATATCTCACGAATATGACAAATTTAACACCCTATATGAGTCAAAAGTGGTTCAAATGGCTTCGTAAATGCTCTACCACCTCTTGGGCAAGTTTTAAAGTATAAACACAACATATGAGAATTGTCCAAGTGGTCCAAACCATGGTATATCTCAAACTTACCATGGTAAAGGCAAGACTAAACTACTACATACAAGCCACCAAGTACCCGAAACATACATTCTCATTGATTTGGCTCTACCATTTATATATACAAGGTATTCACATATTTTTACACTTGCTCACATATTTACATCTCAAAAATAATATATACATATAAACTTTGACATCTATTTACATTAAAAATCATACAAAACTATACAAAGTGCCAAGAAAATAACATTTCAAGCTCCTTCGCTTCCATCCTTAGCTTCTTAGACACCATTTAGACATGGTGAGATAGGAGAGGGAAGGGGATGAGATTCAAAAAATCTCAATAACTCATACACTCATTCAAAAAAATAATCAACCAACATAGGGTTGGTCAAGGTGGTAGGTGCCTTAGTCCCTTAACCAATGGTCTCAGTTTCGAGCCCTGGGAATGGAGACACCCACGTTGGGAGATCCTATACCCCCCTTCAAGGGACCTCTCCAGGGTTGAATCGGATTAGTCGGGTACCTAGTAGGACCTGAATACCAGTGGATTCATCCAAAAAAAAAAGAAGCAATCAAGGCATACAAACATGTCAAAGTATACAAGTAGGCACCCAAGACCCTTAAGACTCATTCAACACATAATTTGCATGTCATTCAAATCATATCAATGCGAAAAATAAGTTCTAGAGACTTTTGGTCTAACCTTACTCTATTTTTGAGACTTTTGAATTAGCTCCACCCTTGGTCTAGGGACTTTTGACTTGGCCTCATTTATCCATGAAACTTTTGGCCTTATCTCACCCATTCCTAGGGACTTTTAGTTCCACCTCACCCATCACAAGGGACTTTTAGTACTACCTCCCCCTTAAAGCAATTTTCACAACCAAAATATAACCACATTAATACCAATACAATAAGGTAATATCAAATGGCATGTCTCACAATGCAAATACACATACAAGCATACAATGACAATTACATATCCATGAATGCAAGTAAGGAGGAGTAAAGAGCTACCTTGGCAATCAAACACAATTCTTTCTCTTTGATTTCTCTTTTCCCTTCTTTGTCGCACAACCACAACTAGATGGAGCTTGAGCTCTTTGATCTAGACATAACAAATAGCATTCAATAACTCCCTTAGAACAAGTCAAAGCATTAGACACACACTTCAGAAGCACACTTTGTTCATTGGTCTCATATTAGTTTCATTAATGGCCTAATGAAGCACGACTATAATTCAATCTCTTATCTTTATTTCTTTCTCATATCTAGGCATCTTGGTTCGATTTAGACTCCTTGAAGTCATCATACACTCAATTCCAAGAGCCTAGATCCATTTTGCTTCTTTGGCTACATTATGGAACCTATTGACCTAACTTTCAATCTATGGTTTCTAAGTTTTCCCAAGGATTCCTCTCATCTTCTTCCATCACATATGACCCTAACCCAAGCTTAGAACCAATTAAAACAAGCCATGAAGAGTATTTAGAGTCTATGGAGTTTTTAATTTTTTTCTTGATAGAAGGGACACTTGGGAAGCTTTATAAGGGTCTTAGAAACTCGAACAGACCCTCACATATACCAAGAGATTCATGAATCAAATCAATTTTTGCAAAGTGTTCAAGAGTTTCACACTTTCCTATCTTGAAATTTACTTACTTTCCTTCCCATTTCTTTGCATTTTCTAACTCCCCATGGTCTAAAACCTAAGATTCTCTCTTGTGTTTGGATAGAAACTCCTCCCTCTTGAATGTTTTGCTCTTGACTATGACACTCAAAGGAGAGCAACAGGAGAAGGAGCAACAAAAGGAAGAAGACTACCTTGAATCCACACTTCTATCAAGAGTCTCTTCCTTTGCTCTTGGTCCCTCTTTGATACTTTAATCTTTTCTTTCTTTTTCCTTGATTTCTTTCTTAGCTCTACTTAAAATTTTCCCTTATCTCTCTCTCTCTCTCTCTTAGGCAAAGTTTCTTCTGTATTTAGCAAGCTTAAAGTCAGTCAGAAGAAAGGGAGAGGCTTCTAGGTTCTTTAAAAAGCAAAATTTCATTTTTTTCATGCTTTTTTCAAAACAAGTCTCGCTATAACGACAAGCACCTCTCGTTACGATGAAAACCTATCAATCCCAGGTCCCAATTGTTCTCACTATAGTTAGCACTATTGCGAGAAACCCCTTAGATTTTGTATAGGACACAACTCGCTATAGCGGACTACATTCTCGCTAGGGCAAATTGACACTTTTACTATAGCAAACTGGCACCCTCTCTATAGCTAATAGGGATCCTGGCTATTGCTAAAAAATTTTGAAAATTTTTTGAAATCTTGGATGTTACAATTACCACTCATGGTTCCAATTTTAATTTAAATGCTTGAGAGGACAAAAATCCCACATGACAATTTTAAACCCAAATAAATAAGTAAATAAATAAATAAATGAGAAAAGAAAAATCAAAATTTTACAAATGATCAATGCTAATGAATGTGAATATTTGTGTTCAGCATTGCAACAAAATATTGGTTCACCTTCTCAGCATACCAAGACTCGACATAGGAAGAGGATAAAACCTTATTTGACAATAAAGGTTTACAATCCAACTCAATCAACCCTCCTTGAACTGGAATCACCCAACAATAAAATTCATCTCCCCATCTAGATATGCTCACCGAGTTGAGACCGAAATCAACAAGCAAACTTTCCAAGTCACTAAGACCATAAACAAACATGCAAAACTTAACCAGTATCAATGCAGGGATCAACAAGCAACAAGATATTCTGAAAGAGAAAGGGTCCATGTCATTTTAAAGCACTTCAACAGAAGTTAATTCCTCTTAATTTCATACTCGGATCCTAAAATAGTTTAATGCAATAAAATAGACTAGATTGGTATAAAGGGGGTTTACCTCTTAAGTGGTAACCAATTAGGATAGACGAATACCGTGTGAAAATTCAATCTCACTCCTCAGGATGTAAAGACTCAAAATTCATGAGGTCAATTCAAGATATACAAGTAATTTACAGTAACTATTATCAAAACAATGAAGCTCGGATATCACTCCCAGACAAAGACAATTAAACGAACTCTTCCAAATCAAATAAGATGCATCACAATTCAGATTTTCAACTCAAATGCAAATATGACCCATCTTCATTCATGCCTTCTCCTTTTTACATAACACAGAGATTATTCGGGCCCTTTGACCATGTCATAGGCAAACTGAGATCTGCATGTCAAATCCAAACTTAGAGCCCCAAATGAACCACCCTAACCTCTATTCAGTTCAATGAGTTCAAGATCGTGGAATCTAATATCCTGGCCTCAACTGACAAGCCATTAGACCCAAATTTTCCAATGTCAAAACCAGACCACCACTATAGTTATACCTTTAAAGGAAGAACAGGATGGAGGGATATGGGGATATAGAGACGAAGAAAATGGGACCAAGATTATACCTCTTGGACTTCTTTCTGTGTTCCCACTAAACCTCAGGCGGCTTACTGGTGTTCACCTTTTGTTTTTTGTTTGAAAAAAGTCCTCCTCTTGTTTTCTTTCTTGATCTCTCGTTGAACAGCTTCCCGTTCCTTTTTTTTCTCTCCTTCTCACAAAATCTCTTTCAGTCTCTCTGTGTTCTCTGGCCAAAAATGGGGCTTCCTTCAATTGGCTCGAAAATCTGCAAAGTGTTAAAAAAAGCTGGAGCTTTCTCTTCTTTGGCTGAAGATATCCTACCAGAAGGCCCTCTTCTCAGCTTCTCTCTTGCTCCCGGTCTCCCTCTCATTTTTCTTCTCTCTCTACTCTATCCTCTTCTTAATTTCTCTCAATCTCTCCTCCCTAATCTTCTCTTGTTCTCCCTTTATATGAAATCTGAGATCGTATGTCACTCCCCTCTACCGCTCTCTTTCCTATTGATGCTTTCTTCTTCTTCCTCGATCCATGTCTTCATCCCCCCCTTCCATTTTTACGTTACCATTTCGTACTTCCAATGGTGAAAGGGACATGACGGGAAGTCAAATCTCGAACCTATCACCATGATCTACTCCGTCGGACCCTCTAAGATGCAAGATGCCCCTTTCCCTTTCATGCTCAATTAAGGAAAGCATTCTGGATCAAACCTGTGTTTTGACCCCCTTTTCAATTTCAATTTTTTTCTGGGTTGGGTTGGTGGATTTAGAGGAATTGGGCTGAGCTTAGTTTTAGTTAGTTTTTTTAAAAAAATTTTGGCAGTCTATTTTTTTTTTTTTGGGTTGGGTTTGTGGGTTTAGAGGAATTGGGCTGAGCTTGATTTTAGATAGTTTTTTTAAAAAAAACTTGGCTAAAGTCTCCATTTTTTTCATAATTTTTGGGTTGAAAATTTTTTGTTTATTTCTCTATCTCTTTTTCAGGCTATCTTTCCTCTATTTTTCTTTTTCTCTTTCTGGTTTTGTTTTTGTTTCTTCTTGTTTGCTTATGTTTTTTTATCTTTTCTTCTTTTTTTTTTTTCCTCTTTCTTTCTTTTTTTTTTTAATTTCTTTTGTTGATTTGATTTTATTATTATTTTGGACTCTATTCGAACAAAATACAATATTCACAATTAAGTGATCTTAGTTTATCCATGCCTCTGGAGAAAGAGATAGGAATTTTCACTATACCATCTCTTTCCTTTTTAGAATTCAATGACAACTCTCATTTACCATTTACTATCAAGTTAGCTACCAAAATTTCTTGGCCACTATCATTGAGATTATTAGAACTAATATTGCAATTAACAATGTTGGAAATCCACCTTTCTCCTAAAACTTTCACTTATTTACTATTCCTAATTTGCCAATAAAGCTTTTGTAATAGTAAATCTCTACTCTTAAGCAAGCTAGACCATCTCGATAAGGCCTTATGGCCTTTCTTTGCAAAAAAAAAAAAAACTTAAGGAAGTATAAAC